>CM042962.1:22249453-22630418 GCA_023678885.1 Pogostemon cablin
CCTCAATGTGATGGCATTATCCTCCATTTTTTGTGTCAATTGATTCATATCCGCGGCCATATGCCCCATAATCCAAGTTAGGTCCTTCAACTGCTTAGATAAATCTGCATGATCAATATTTATTCTCGATTCGATGCGGTCAACCCTTGCATCATTCTCAGCCATGTATCGATTGAAGGTATCTTCAATACTCTTCACTTCTTGCTGCTTCATACTAGGCCCCCTTAGTCTCAACTCTGTAATCTACTTCTGCTGGGACTCTAGTAGCTTGTTGATGTTAGCCAAACTAGAGACTATCTTATCATCCCTATTCGGCTTCACCACTTGATGTTCAACTTGTGCTACTGTGCCAAGGACATATGATCCTCTATCTCTCTCCGTAGGCCAGTCACGTGAATTCATAGAGATGTCTTCGAACAACTTTTTTGCTTTAAGTGCACTCCTAGATAACAGCGCTCCTCCTGATGATGCATCAATAAAAACACGCGACTCACAATCCAATCCATAGTAGAAGATGCTTATATACTCAGTCTTAGACATTCCATGCTATGGACACCGCCTGAGCATGTCTTTGAACCTATCCCACGCCTCATAAAATTTCTCACCCAGATTCATAACAAATTGGGTGATCTCTTGCTTCATTCTTAAGATCCTTGAGGGTGGCTTGTATCTCTCTAAGAACTTCTGTTGTAGTTGGTCCCATGTAGTGCAGTATGTGGCATCAAGAGTCTCATACCAAGCTTCTACTCCATCAATTAATGAAAATTTAAATAGGGCGATCCGCCTAGCATTATCATTAGCTTCAGCACCCTTTTGAGTGTTTGTATAACCAAGGAATCTTTTGAGATGCTGATATGGATCTTCAAAACAACCTCCAGAAAAGGGATTCTTCTCTACCAAGTTTTCTTTGCACGCAAAATTAATCCCCAAGTATTAAGGATATCAGTTGCAGCTTAAGCAAGCGACCAAGTGAATATCGAACCCAAAGGACATCGTATTATCAATTTAATTATTATCTAAATTAATTAAGACGTAGGGCAATAACATTTGAAAATTTAATTATTATCTACTAACAAATTAATTAAAATAATTAATAAATAAAATATCACTCGAAGAATACGAAAGTGGATCAAGTAGGAGAATAGGTAGTCCTAGGATAATCCAGTTTCACGCATTAATTTACCTTCCGTGTGTTGATGTCCGACTCTGCCTTATGGAATATGGACGCATTACTAAACCATGCATATCTACTCTATAGACACAAGAAAACATGCATGTAACACGTGTGAATAACCTCGGAGCAAGAGATATAATTCTACCCCCCTTTCTAGGTACTATCAGTATCAATTATTTCCCTGGCCAATTGGTACTCTAACCCGATATGATCTCCCTTTATAGGTACTATAAAATTATCCTCTTTATCCTACTTAATAATCCAAATTCAATTCAATTAATAAGTATTCATATATGATAGTTCTAATGAAGCTTTGGAGTCCCCTCACTTAGGATCATAACATGGAATCCTGTTCAGCAGTGAACGCACTCAATCTATAACCAAGATATGTATTCAGACTCTATATATCAATTGAAGATGCACAAAACGACCGTGAATATGGATTAAGAAAGCATAATCATATATAAAATTAATCCACAAGTAGTGTTGTACGAAGTATACACACGAAAGTTCAATTAATTCGTAAAACCTTCACAACCCTAGTTCTACCAAAAAGGTTCTAGCCCATGATGCTACGAAGAACAATCATGGGAGTTGGATAGATCTTACCCGAATGTCTGAAAAATACAAGATAAATTAGGAAACGAATAAAACCCTAGATGTGGGAGTAGTCGCGTTCTTCTTCGTCTTGAATCCTCCTCTTGGTTCTCCTCTTGATTCCACAGACGAATCTTCAAAGTGATGGATGGATGGAGGAAAGGATGTGGATGATGGTTGGGGGGTGAACCCCCCTTGTGGGGTGTAAAATGGTTGTGTTGTGTTGTGCCCAATCCGCTATCTCTTTTAATTCTTGTTGGTGTGATCTACATCCCCTTTTATACTTGTAAGCTCTCCTTATGGACCTAGGATGACTTTTTCTTGAAAAGTACAAAAATTAACGAATAGGGGGTAAAAATCCTGATTTTTCACTGTCCAGGCTTCGAGTTCGACCACGACCAGTGGTCGAATCGAACAGTGGAGGTCGAACTCTGGTCGAACTGCAGTGCGTAGTCTCACTGTTTTACGTATAACTTCCACATCCGGACTTCGATTTGAGTGATTCTTACGCTCACGCGATTCTCTTTTCCTTGGCTTTCTATAAATATAAAGAACTCACAAAAACTCTAAGAATTGAATGTGTAACAAGCCATGCAATGTAGCACAGCCGTTCTATTTGACACAACTCACGTGATGTCATCATTTTGATCATAGCTTTCTCGTTTGGAATCCGATTGAGGTGTTCTTTAAGCCAAAACGATCCTTTTTTCAATGGCTTTTTAACTATGCTTCACAATACTAGTTTTGATATCCACACAAATACAGAAAAATTGCACAAGTTGAACGTGCGTTTTTCAGCATTCATTGCACATGTTGCACTTTTTCTCCAACTTCGTACTTTTGATTCTTTTTCCACCTAAAATATAATAAAACACCTCAAGTGCACCTTTTTCTCATATATATTGAATATAAGACACTTGTGCTAATATATGACAACAATATCAATCAAAAAGGTGTTCAATTGGATAATAAAACACGCTAATTTCCACTCTCATCACCCTACTATAGGACTAGCCACTAAACATTGTGTTTATATCATTACAAATCAAGCTTTGCTCCATTTGAACCAAAATAAGAAGAAAATCAACAATTAAAAAGTAGATTAGCTTCCCTTTCATGGAGAAACCTTCATTCTCTTCAATATGCTAACTTTTTCAATCCTTGATGCTTTCCTCTTCTCAAATAGTGGATGGATGGATTGGATGATAGATTTAGGGATTGATTGTGGAGATTAAATGAAAATTGGATGGATCTAATGGATAGAGATGGATTATGGATCTAGTGTGTGAGAAAATGTGGTGTGGAGTGTGTGTAACTGCTCTGAAAATGATCTCTACTTTCAAATTTCGCACAAGTCACCCTTTTATATCACTAATGGACCTTCTAGAAGCTTCCGGAACATTCTAAAAATTGCACAGGTTTTTGCACCTACACGGCCCGCGCAGCAGCGCACGGCCCGTGTAGGGCACACCTACTTCGGCGTGTTGTGCATGCCTCTGGACACGGCTTGAGCTGCGCTACATGGCCTCAGTCATGGGCTTGTAGCATTTTATGACGACAATACACGGCTTCTTCTTACAGGACCGTGTTCCGCACACGGGGCGTGCAGCAACGCACGGCCCGTGCACCAGCACATGGCCTTTTTCCTGGGCGAGCAGCGATTTCTGATGACAATACACTGCCACTTGTTACAGGGCCGTGTTTCGCACACGACCCGTGCACAAGTATGCATTGTTCCTCCATCTCTGTTTCGCTCCCGACTATGTTTTTATCCATTTCTTGACCTGTTTTACACATATTAAGCTCATTTACACAATTCTATCAATTCATATCACATTTCTCAAAACAACAATAACTCCACCAAAAATCACATAAATACGGATAAAAACATCCGAAAATCCACAAACAAATAAACTAAAATTTAGGTAAAAATTACAACGATCATATATATTATGTGAGAAAAAAATATATACAAATTTTTATAATGATGATGTTTATGTTAATTAGTACTCCCTCCATCCCATAGTTATGTTCGCTAGGACTGTAAATACGTGGTTTAAAAATAGTTGATTTTTGACCAATTTTACTGATTTTTAAGGGTATTGTGGTATTTTTAAATAATAAATAAAGTATAAAGTATGTTATGTGTGTTAGGTGGGAGTGGTACTTTTGAAATTAAGATGAATTTTGAGGTTGTTGGTTAATGTGAAATTTCCTTTTTTGAGTGGTGAACATAAGTATGGGATGGACGAAAATGGAAAGTGTGAACATAAGTGTGGGATGGAGGGAGTATTTTAATTATAAGTTATGTAAGGTAGGTCGTGTCACCCTATCTTTTACCATCTCTCTTTACCTCTTCTTTTACCTCTTCGATCGTTTCACCTCTCTCTCCACCGCCCAACAGCGCCGGAAAGTTGTCCTACTCATAGCCATGAAGGTGACCATCTACAGATTCATATTAGCTTACCCGATATATTTAAAGTATTTCTCTTTCTCACGTGGGATCATTTATTATTCTTATTTTTTATAATTAAATAATTCGTGTCATATAACGATTCAACATTAATTAGGGAGATTTTTTTATTTATTCTTTTATAGCTAGACAATTTCTTTCATGTAAAGAAATTGTAACAAATATAATATTTGACTTTTGATAATCTGACATATAAATGTATTTACATATTATAATTATTTGAAAGAATCTTGACTTGTATTTTTTAAAATGTTACCTTATAATATAATACAATTGAAAATTATTTATTACTCTCTTTGTCTATCTAAAAAATGTGCAACTACATAGGGGCAATTTTGTTTCTTTATTATATATTTATGTAGTTGATAGTATTTAATTTTTTTCATTAAGTGCAATTATGATCAAAGTATATACCTCCTAGTAATAAATCCTGGTTAAATCTTACATGAAGCTGTCTCACGTAATATCTTACGTGAGACGGATAAAAAGTTATTACTTTTGCTTGTCTATTATGGTATTTTTAGGTAATAAAAAATTATAAATTATATTATGTGTGTTAGGTGAGAGTAATATTTTTGAAATTAAGAGAACTTTTGAGGTTGTTGTTTGGTGTGAAGATTCCTTTTTTTAAGTAATGAAGATAAGTGTGGACGAATGAAAACAAATAGTGTGAACATAAGTACTGGACAGAGAGAGTATCAATTATACTCCCTCCGTCCCAACTTCAAGTTCACACTTTTCTTTTTGGTCTGTCCCAAATTCAACTTCACAATGTCATAAAAGGAAAAGACAACTAACTAATATCCCTCTAACATACTTTAATTTCAAATTTGACATCACCTTTTTAACACACATAACATACTTTATCATGTATTTATTACCCAAAGTACCATACTACCCCCAAAAGTAAGTCAAAAATGACTTTTCTTAAACTCCATATCTACCGTAAATGTGAAGTTGAATTTGGGACGGATGGAGTATATATATAAAAAAATCTCAATTTATTCCTTTTTTTTAATACATAATTTGATTTGATACAAATTAATTTATTTATATCGAAAGATTTATAAATCCTAATATATTAAAAGTGTGAAGGAGTTGAGAAACTTTTTCTTTCCAATTATATCCCTACTTAATTTTTTTTATTACACATCCTTACCTACATCTATTAATGACATATAATATTTAATAATTTAATTTATATATATAATATTATATAAATAATGACTCTTTATTGCGACTACATTATTTAAACTATATAACTACTATGATATAATATCTACATCAACAATTAACTAAGTCATTTGATAATTAATTTGAAGAGACAAATCAAATACTATAAAATGTGGAGGATTTTTGGTGACCATGGAGACACCAAATGTCCCTGACGATCTTTGATGGCAATGGAAAGCTTCTCAAATGCTCAATTAAATAAGAAGGGAACAACGACAAAGATGATTAGACATTGAAGAAGAAGACGATGATATCGTCCTGTTAAATGAGGTATCGAAGAAGAAGACGATAACAATGTCATTTTTTAGAGTTATGATTGTGATTCATCATATATGAACCCATATATAAGTTGTGTATTTTTTTTAAAAAAAATTAATTTATATGTATGAGTTGTGTAATTAAGTTGTCTATAATCATTTAATTTCTTATATGTATATATAGAGAGTTTTATTAATTTTCTTTTTTTTTATTAATTTTCTTTGTGTATAATTTTAATATTATTTAATATAATATATCATAAATAGAAAATATTAAAAACTTAAACAATTAGACTTATAAAATAATAATCGAAAATTTATATAGGTGAGGTAAAAGTTCAAAGATTTGTGTATCTCAATAGTTTTATGATTAGTAAAATTAAATTATTAAATTAATAATTATTTATTGAAATAAAAAAATAATCTTAATGTAAATTTTCTCTAAAAATATTATATTATTATTATTACTAGTAATTCCAGTCCGTGTGTTGCACGAAAAGCATTTTATTATAAGATTATTATTAATTATATATTTTTATTTTTATATTTTTATCTTGAGGGATATATTTGTACTTAATTTGTCCATATTTTGTGTGATTTGAATTTTGTTGTAGCTTTTTTTTTATATTTATAAGTATCCCGTTTGTGTTTTGCACAGATATTATTATATTATATGATTAATTGTGTACTATCATTGATATTCTTTCTTTTTCTCCTCATATGCTTCTGTTAGGGTATCATTTTCTTCATCCAGACTAATTAAGGAGTCTCCTCTTCGTCTGTCGTATTGGTTTCACTTTTATTTTGGGCGTCGCGTCCTAATAGTTTCATTTTCGTTTTTTGTTATATAGTACCCACACAAAATAATTAAATATCTCCATGGGATCCACCTATTATACTAATCCAAATACCCAATATACATTTAAATATTATGTTCCTTAATCCTCGTGCAAGAAGCAAACGTAATCATTAGGATGGAATGGAGGCAACATCCACCTTGATCTATAATATTCATCCTTAATTAAAGAACATTGAAAGGCAAAACCTTATCAATGTTTAGTTCAAAAATACAACAATGCACGAATACGATCTTCGAAAAATAAAAATTGCCACCATAATTATGTTCTCCGAACACAAATCATGGAGTGAAACAATGGCCTAATAAGATTTAGTAATAAATCATTAAGAGGAGGACTTGATGAACCATTAAATTTTTTTGCCCAAAATAAAAGATTAAAAAATTATGAATGCATAAGAAAAAATTAGCTCCATACGAACTTAGGTGAAATACATACTTGATCCTGCATCAAGAAGATGTGTATCATACAAATCAATGATAAATTTATTAATGTGCTTCATCTTCCAGAGGTTGGTAGGTGTTATTTTAAATTGGTTGCAATTAATATAAAAAAAAACACGTATATCATATTCGGTTTATATAATAGGTAAGTATATTATTTATCTATAAATAATTTCATTGATTTGATTTGATTTGAAATTTAAAATAAATATTAACTTTGTATAATTAATTATATTAAAATTATTTTATTTTAATTGATATTCATCTAATAAAAAAATAGATATAATTTCTCTATAAAATTTAATTATTATTTTATTTTAAAATAAAGATATATTTTACTATAATATATATTTTTCTAATTAAACATATGAATAAAATAAAATAAGAAATACTATTTAATATAATAAATTACAAATATTAAAATAATATTTGTAGAGACGATACTAATTAAATTAAAATTGAATGAATAATTAAAATATATTACAAAATATACAAAATAGTTTATTAATTAATCTTAAAGATTAAATTAAAAGAATATATATATATATATATATATATATATATATATATATATATATATATATATATATAAATATTATCCTAATAAAAATAAAAATTAAATGAAAACTTAGAATAAATTACAAATTTTCAAAAATAACAACAATAAAATAAAAACTTTAAAAACAGAGTTTATGAAATATAAAGAAAACACAAAAAAAATTATAAATCATAAGTTAAACAAAAAAAAAGAATGATGCCTCAAATGATAATATTTGAACATGAAGATTAAAAAGAAGAACAAAAGATAGAATATAAAAATATAAAAATAAGGTTCATAAAATTATTATAAAGCAAACATAAATATTGAAGAAAAAAAAGATATATATAAAAAAAAGAATGATACCTCAAATGAGAATGATTGAATCAACAAATAAGAACAAATATGAGAATGATTTAACCTAAAAATAATATCAAATAAAAGTATAAAAGAAGATAAAATAAATTAAATTATAAAAATAGGGTTTATAGAATTATTTAAAAAAATAAAAGAACCGAAAAGAAAGAAAATAAGATAACAAAATATAAAAAAATATAATGAGAATGATTGAATCTGCATATAAGATGCGTACACTGATGACTTTTTTTATCATCGAAACTGCAAATAAGATCAAATAAAAATAAGAATAATAAAATTAAAAAAAAACTTATAAAATAGAGCCAATGTAATATAAAGAAAACAAAAAAAATATAAAACATAAGATAAACGAAAAAAAAATTATGTCTCAAATGATAATATTGGAACATGAAAATAAGATTAAAAAGAAGAACAAAAGATAGAATATTAAAATATAAAAATAGGGTTCATATAATTATTATAAAGCAAACACAAAAAAAAAGAAAAATAATAATACCTCAAATGAGAATGATTGGACATACAAATAAGATCAAATATGTGAATGATTGAACTAAAAAATAATATCAAATAAAAGTATAAAAGAAGAGAATATAAAAATAGGGTTTATAGAGTTATTAAAAAAAACACAAAAATCAAAAAGAAAAAAAAATAAGATAACAAAAAATCAAAAAATATAATGATACCTTTAAGGAGAATGAGTGAACCTGCATTTAAGATCAAATAAAAGTATAAAAGACAAACAAATTAGCATAAATTACAAATAATATGAAAGTAGAATCTGTAAAAGAGAAGAAAAAGAAGAAGTGTTAGAGAGAGGAAAAAAAGGATTAAAAAGAAGAACAAAAGATAAAATATAAAAATAGGGTTCATAAAACTTTTATAAAGCAAACACAAAAAAAATAAACAAAAAAAATATTTTCTCAAATGAGAATGATTGGACCTACAAATAAGATCAAATATGATAATAATTAAACCTAAAAATAATATCAAATAAAAGCATCAAAGAAGATAAAATAAATTAAATTATAAAAATAGAGTTTATAAAATTATTAAAAAATATATAAATATCGAAGAGAAAAAATTAAGATAACAAAAATTAAAAATTATAATAATACCTTTAAACAGAATAGTTGAACCTGCATGTAAGATCATATAAAAGTATAAAATACAAAACAAATTAGAGTAGTTTATAGATAATATGAAAATAGAATCTGTAAAAGAGAAGAAAAATGAGAAGCATTAGAGAAAAAAATAACTAAAAAATGATTAATGAGAAGAACAAAAGATATAGAATTATTATAAGCATACACAAAATTTGAAGAAAAAAAAGATTGACAAAGAAAAATAATGATACCTAAACTGAGAATGATTGGAACTGAAAATAAGATCAAATATAAAAATGATTAAATTTAAAAATAATATCAAATAAAAGTATAAAAGAAGATAAAATAAATTAAATTATAAAAATAGAGTTTATAGAATTATTAAAAAAACACAAAAAAATCGAAGAGAAAAAAATAAGATAACAAAAAATTAATAAAAAGTATAATTATACCTTTAAGAAGAATGATTGAACCTGCATATAAAATTAAATGAAAGTATAAAACACAAACAAAATTAGAGTAGATTATAAATAATATGAAAGTAGATTCTTTAAAAGAGAAAAAAAAAAGCATTAGAGAACAAAACAAAAACAAAAAGAGGATTAAAAGAAAGAACAAAAGATAAAATATAAAATAAGGTTCATATAATTATTATAAAAGCAAACACAAAAATTAAAGAAAAAAAAAAGATAGACAAAAAAGAATATTACCTCAAATGAGAATGATTGGACCTACAAATAAAATCAAGGGTTAATTACGCCAAAAGTCCAAACATTTTCATGAATTTCAAATTAGTCCAAACTTTTCAATATTTATAAATAAGTTCTCGATCTTTAACTTCTTTTGCAAATCAAGCCACCGGGCAGCGGAAGGCTTGCCCGATAATAATCTATTATTAAAATTTAAATAATGAAATCTATTATTAGTATAATAATCTATCAGAAGCATTAATTGAACGGTTAAGATTAAAATTAAATTGGACTGTTAAGATTAAAATTAAATTATTTCTAAATAAAGTAAAATTGGAAAAAAATTGAAAACAAAAGTGGAAATTCAAGTTTGCATATATATATATATATATATATATATATATATATATATATATATATATATATATATATATATACACACACTAGTACAATCCCGCGTAATACGCGAGATAATTTTTTTTTAAAAAGAAGTATGTTTTTAATAAATAAATAAATCGATTTGTAATTTTTTTATAAATAAAGAGTTAAAAAAAAGAATTTTATAAATATATATAATGATAAGTTCAAATTTAGTCACATAGTGCCAAAAAGATCCCAAAATTGGCAGATTTACTCCACTAGGAATTTTTCATCAAAATTTGTTAATAGTTAACGAAATATTCTAAATCGTTAGCAAGATCAAAATGATAACTTGCAGAATTGATTCCATAATTTGCAAAAATAATTCCCAAAGAAAGCTAATACAACGTTTATTGAGAGAGAAATTAGAGGGGAATAGTCGTAATGGACTATGTCTATATTGAAAGATAGAAAATAATATATATCTGATAGTTCATAATAATATAAGTTAATTTGAGATCATGAAAATTTTCAAAAAATTATGGTTATAATATTTTTATGAAACCAAAACCGCTAGCTATGGGACCAATGAATTCCTATAGGACTAAAATTAAACTGAAGAAATTCTTGTAGGACCAAATGCGGCATTTTCCCAATATATATATATATATATATATATCTTATATATACTAATTACGTATACGCTGCTATAAATAACTTTTTAAAAGTATGAGGTGTCGCGACATGGTTAATTATCACATATTTTTTATTTTTTGTTTTATATAATCTTTATACTTTTAATTTTATTGTTATTAATATTAATAACAACAATAATAATATTATTATTATTATTATTCATGTATATTTTTAAATCATGTATATCTATAAATTAAATACTACCTTTAATCATATTTTTTTTATTAGTTAAGAATAGATAATCAACAAAATATATCTAATTTAGGGTGAGTCTCACGGATGCTCTTATGTGAGACGGATTATCCATCAACAAATTGATATAATATATATATTATATGAAAAATAAAAGAAAAAATGTTGTGGCCAGTGGGCGGTCAACCTCTCATAACATGATGACTGTGCAATTATGTGTGACATCCTTCTTCTTTTATCATACATTTTAATTATTAATCATTAAAATTACAATTATAGCAATTATACCTCATGTGATCAATAAAAAAATTAAAAGTGATAGTTAAAAAAATAAAAAGTGACACTTATATTAAAAAAAATAAAAATTTATACACTTATTATTGAATTATTACTATTTCATGAAAATTTTTTAAATTAAAAAGTGATAATATTTTTTAAAAACATAATAAGTGAACATAAAAAAATAATACTCAACTAATCAAACTATTTCATAAATAATTTGTAAGAAAGACAACAAGTAATACTCCCTCTGTCCGCTCAAAAGAGGGTCTTTTTCCATTTTGGTCGTCCGTTCCAAAGAGGGTTATTTCCTTTTTTACACACATGGGACCCACACACACCCACTAATACAACTAAAATATGGGGTCCACACTCCGGCTAATACAATTACTCATTACACATTAAATAACAATACTCATTAATCTACGTGCACAAAAGCAAAATGCCCTCTTTCAAGCTGGACGGAGGGAGTAACATTTTCAATGAAAAGTAATGATAACTTAAAGGAAAAGTGATACACTTTTAATTAAATTATTAAATAAAAATTTAAAAAACAGATAAAAAGTGATAACATTTTTAATAAAAAGTGATAAATGATCAAAGAAAAGTGATAAATGTCCAATTAAATTATTTAATGAACATTATATTTTTAAAAAAATAAAAAGTGATAACATTTTTAATAATTAATGATAACAGTTAAAGAAAAAGTGATAATCATTTAAATAAACTTTTCCATGAACTATTATTATAATAAATAAAAAGTGGTAACTAATTAATACAAATTTAAGTTATTATTATTACTTTAAATTATGTATTATTTTGACACGATTATTATTAATGGGTAGGTCTTGCGTGAGACCGTATCACGTGAGACCATTTTTCACATTTTAAAATAGTTATCACTTTCGCTATAAAATATTATCACTTTTTATTTATACTATAAATTGTTCATGAAATAGCACTATCACTTTTTATTAATTTATTATCACTTCCCTTTATAAAAGTTGTCACTTTCTGACTGTCTTACGTAAAGGCTTATGTGAGACGGTCTCACACAAGTCTTTGTCATTATTAATTGTGTTCCTAAAAAAAATATAATCTTATTTTATTTATGAATAACAATATAGATGTAATAATCAATATTTAATACTCCCTCCGTCCCCCGAAATATTTCACACTTTTCTTTTTTATCCGTCCTTCAAAGTATTTCACACTTCACTTTTACTAAATTTGGTAAAAAATATATTATAGCAATACTCACTTTTTACACACATCTCAATATAATACTTTTACTTACTTTTTCACATCTCCCAACAACTTTACACACTTTTTTCATTAAATCAGGTAAAATATATATTCTCTTTCTTATTTTATACATAAAAATACAAAAAAATTTTAAACTCTGAGCACACCAATACATGAAATACTTGTTGGGACGGAGGGAGTATATATTTTGTTGATGCGTGTTCTTGGCTCATTAATTTGTATTTAAGAGATAAAGATATTTAGTAACGTAACCAAGAACAAACACAATCAAACATAATGAAACAACAAACAAAGAGATTCAAACCAATAGAAGATTCAATTCCCACCAAAGAACTCAATCGATTTTATTACTCTCCATTAGAACAACACTCATAAAAATCCCCTTTCTTACAAGTGCAATGTCTAAAGCAAGTATGAGTTACCTACCTCTCCCCATGTGAGAGAGAAGTTATTTATACTATCTATAAACCCTAAATCTGAGTCAATTGTCTTGCGTCACCTGGAAGAAGACAATCCGCCTTTAATGAAGCTGTCTGGTACGCCGATCAGCCTGGGGAGGAGTCTGAGTGCTGCGGGTTGCCTTTGCAGGGTTTCACTTGCTGCCCCTATCCTTTGTTGGCTTTCCATTGGTCGTTAGGGTAAGATGCGTCAGTCAGTTGCTGTCTTCTAGTTAGGATTGTTGTCCAAGACATCTCTTCTTCCCTTTAGCCTTGTCTTATAGTCTGGTGCACTTGTCAATCTTCATGATGGTGTTTGTACTTTACTGCACTGCTTTTGTTGTCCATTTGGTCCTCGGACAGGTTGACTCCCAGTGTTGTGATGCTCGTCCGAGCTCTCGGGCAAGGAAGGGATGCTGTCGAGGTTCCATGCCAAGGGTGTTTTCTGACTTCGACTCCTTTAATAGGTTCCTTCTTTGTTCTTACCTCGATTGGGCCCTTGGGCTATAGTGACCTCTTTGGGCCGCCTTGACTGTCATTTCAGTGCCTATCCTCGTTTTGGACCGTCAGAGGGTTGGGCCTCCCTCTCCCAGTATTTTAGAGGTTATTGAGCTTTGAGCCTACTAAGCATGGGGGATATACTACCCATAACATGTTTAAAATAAAAAAAGCCACACAATTGTGAAAAAGGAAAATAAAAAAAGATGTCAAACAGCAAAATGAATCGGTAGACATTATCATGTATATAGCACTGTAGCACTAGCAGGCAATAGGTCGCTAAAGACCCGCGAATTTTAATTTTGGGTTTTATTTTGACACGTCTCACGGTTGAGATCCGTGAGACGATCTCGTACAAGTCTTTGGCTTCAACTTATTATTATTATTATATCTTCAAATTAAATATCACCTTTAATCATATTTTTTAGTTGGTTAGGAATACAACTTTTATTTTTATTTTTATTATTATCATTATTATTATTCATTTATATATTTAAATTATGTATATCTATAAATTAAATATCGTTTTTAATTATATTTTTTTGATTGGTTATAATAATTCATCCGCGTATTTCGCGGAATGTGTACTCGCGTGTGTGTGTATATATATACAGGGACGGTGCCACGTTGGTGGCAAGGGGGGCGTTGGCCCCCTCTCAACTTTTGCTATTTTTTACTATATATGTGTTAATTATTACAAAAAAAAAAGTTGTATAACTTAATGGAATTTGTGCTCATGCCTCAATTGAAAGTTACAAGTTCAAATTTGGTGGTGACAACCCTTATTTTATATTTAAAACCTATTTACATTTATATTTTTACTTAATTATATTTATATTTTTCATCACATGTATAATTATTCTTTTTTCACCTTTCATTTTCCAATTTTGCTTCTCAAACCTCATTTTTTATTTTGTTTTGGATCTATTTTATTTTATTTATACATTTATATTTATATTTTTCATCACATGTTTAATTATTCTTTTTTCACCTTTCATTTTCCAATTTTGCTCCTCAAACCTCATTTTTTATTTTATTTTGGATCTATTTTATTTTATTTATTACATTTTTCTAAATCTACTTTTAATATTTCTTAGAGTAGTATTATTATTATTTGTCAAGCGGTTTCTATTAAAATCTTGGCACCGTAATATATATATATATATATATATATATATATATATATATATATATATATATATATATATATATATATATATATATATATAATGCGTGAATGATTTAGTTTCGGCCGGTATCTCCCCGTTGTCGGTCATCACCATCTCCACCAGTTTCACTTCATCACCCTCTCTCTTTACGGTGTCCAAATAGCAGAATTAGGAGTCACCTACTTTCCACGGTTCCACCAGAGTTTATTTTCATTCTTTAACTTCCACTTTCATCTGTAATCTTCTTCCGTCATCTGATTTTGTGTTTCAATTCTCCCGGCCGCCCTCTTCTTTCCGCCTTCTTTTTCTATAATCCTAATTGGGAAGTAAGTTTCTGGAATCTCCTTTTAATTACCCAGAATTTTTCTATGTTTGGGATGACTTGTTCACGCTGCCGTCATGTTTGTGTTCTGCTTTTTAGATAAGAACTCTGAGTACACTATGTTTCTTTTGATTTTGTCCCGACGATACCTATCGTGCGAAACCCTTATTTTTGCCCCCTCATCGATGCAGGCTGTACGACTTGAGATCTTGACTGATTGGCTTTGGTTTTTAACACCTGTAGGTATTTTCTGTCAATTTACCCAAATAATTGATTTCACGTTGTTCATCTTAATTTGTCGAATTATGTTGTGTTCGACTGCTATGCACGCCCTTCACAACTTAATAGTACTCATACACTTCTTGCCTTGAGGAATTTCACTGTACAGTGATGCTCCATCTTGATTTAGGCAGAACAACAAAAGTGATTTAATTACGTACTATCCAATGAAATTGATTTGCTTCAATTTCTAACAATTGGCTGCAAACAGTAGGAAAATTAGGTTCATATGATTAAACATTTGTAATAACGGAAAACTCAATACACTATTAAACCATAAATAGAAAAATGCTGAAGTACTTGTGATGTTGTTAGCATTGGGAAAATGGAGCACAAAGGCTATCCCTATTTTATTGTTATCTTTAATCGCATAGACATGTCGAGTTTCCGTCGTAATTAGAACCATCTTGTATAGGCTGCAGTGTTCCCTCTAATGTTACAGTTACATTTTATCTAGATGATTAGTACTTTATATAATTTTTTTTTACATCTTCATAAAGATTTCTATGTATATTCTTGTGCTTAGACTTTGGATTGATCTCTTCCCCCTGTATGACAGTTTGCTTGACTTTTAGTTGCACCTTGATAAATGAAAGTGTTGATGAGTAATATATTGATTAAACCCTTTTTGGATTGTAAAATAGCTATAGACAAATTTGTTGAGAAAACACAAAAAACAACGACGACATGTGGAAGTTTATGAGTTGAGAACCCAATTAATTTATACGCGTTGTTTTCATATAAAATGCTACTTCAGTCTTTTGTTACAATAATTTCCACCAGTTATTGTGTAGGCGGAATGTAATGTCGGTGGCATGCTCAAAAGGTATGTGCTAACAGAGAGTTTGTGAAATAAATGGAAGCCATAGTTGATCAATAACACCTAAATTTGTCACCTCTTTTACCCACAAATTGTTTATGTAAATACAGTTTGTGGCTGTTTTTAGACCTTAAATAATGATAGTATTAACGTATTCATTAAACCCTCTTTAGATTCTAAAACAACTATAAATTAACTTGGAGGGGGTAAAAGACAAGAAGCCTCGAAGTTTATAAGTTCAGAACCTATTGAATTTACATGCATTGATTTCATATAAGCTGCTACTTTAGTGTTGTGTCGCCGTAACTTGCACCACTTATTTGTATAGCCCAAATAGTACACCTTGCATGCTGACCTGTGAATATTGCATACCAGTTTGATGCAGATCATTTAATTAAGATATTTCATCTGATTTTATTATAGTATGACAACTGCATAAATGAACTATGACTGAGTGGCTTAGGCCTGTAAATATTTTTTAACCAATGTTGAAACTCTGTTTACAAACCTTGACAACTAAATACCCTCCAAATTGATTCAAATTAGTTGTTTATTCACTGAACACGTGTGAAAGAGGACAATTACACTATTTTACAGAGACCAACCCAATATTTTCCCCTCTTTTTATCTATATGTGTCATTTTTCCGTTGCATTTTCCCCCTAATTTCCAACTCTGGTTATTATTTTTTAATCATAACTTCTCATGAATGTTATTTACACTTACATCTCCACACATTGAATCTCATAATTATTTATGATTAATATTAACAACAATTGTGTTTTTATTTTCTAGCATACTGCAGTCGCTGCTATTCTCGACGCACACATCACCACGGCAAGCACATCTGTTGGTGTTTATAAAAGGCTTCCTCCTCTCTTATAATTTACTTGGTGTTTATGATTTTACATTTTATATACTTGTCTTGTATGTAATGTACTGCATTACGCTTTTACAATATTGATAGCTGCAAACATATTTGTACATATTTCTTTATTTGGGTTGTTTCTTTCCAACTCTTCAGCTATACATTTGTCATGTTTATACCTTTCACAAAGTGGGTCATTTCATGTCAACCCCTCATCCTCCCTAGGAAATTGTTTATTATGAATTTGTCAATGATTACTTTTGTTTAATAGAAGTGAAAAATGATTATCATATAATGGAAATTAATTGTAGCAGTATAAATCTCCTTATTTATGTTCATAACATCAGATTATGTAATTGTGAAAGGAGTTTATTAGAATGCTGCCTTCCAGACTCGGTCTATTGTTTAAAGCGTTGAACAATGCCACTGTACAGGCACATTGTGATACAATTATAAGTGTCTATTTCCGTGGAAATGGGCTAACACCTCATGAAGTGAGGTGCCGCTCTCCTAGTATATATATATATATATATATATATATATATATATATATATATATATATATATATATATTTTGCTGACCCTTTCTCTTTTAGGGGTGGTAGCATCAATGGTCCTTTGTCTCTTTCCTAGAATCCTAGCCCCTTCTAGCTGTTGACAATTGAGCAGGCTGCTTGCCACCTGCTGCTCTTTGCTTTTCATGGTGGTCCCCACCTCCTTTTCATCCTTGCTCTCCCTTTCGAGAGTTAGGTTCGTGTCCAAAAAACATAAAGGTGGCGTGGCTCATCTGCTTCCATTTCTTCTTCCCCTTTACACCGACTGAACTCCCTTTCTGGCCAGCACTCGTAGGGTGTTTCATTCCCTTCCAAGCCATATTTTTGGCTACTTTCATGGTTGCATTTGTTAGGAAATTTTAATTTTTTATATAATCTGATCGGGGTCAATATATTATTATGCAATTATATTAGCTATTCAATTATTTCATGAACTTAATTAATTGATCCAGATTAAAAATTCATAGGCTATGATATTATTGATATGAATCAATTGAGTAGATACTCAATACTACGTAATTAAGCGATGCTTGATTAAAGTAGTATATAAAGTTACCCGGTTATGGTCCCCAATATACTAAGTCGTACATAGTCTTCTCTTCTCCCCATCGGGAGGAATTATGGCGGTCCAATAAGGAATAAGGAGGCTTAGTTGAGGAAGGCCATAAAACCACTTATCCCGAGTTCGTGTTCCGTCTAGAGGACTCAATGAATCCAGGTATGCTTCCGCTTTACATTTAAGATCTCGGTTAATTCATAATAGGGTTAAGGTTTTAGGATTTATATGAATTTATTTCCTACAAGTGGTATTAGAGCCACCCTATTTATAATTTTCTGAGATCATAATGAATTATATTATTTTAATCATTGGTATCTTGCATTCTTCGGAATTTTGAATGCTTACAGTAAAGTTATATGGACAATTATCTTTCATTTTGAGTATATAACTCTCTGCTTCAATGGGATACAAAGGATTGGATTATTGTAATATTTCATGACAAAGATTTGGAATACGTGTGTATCTATTGCTAATTCAGCACATATATCCGTAGTCAATTTATGTTTATTGTTGAGTCACAGTTTTATAGTTGTGCGCAAGGTACTAATCCTGTGATAGATAATACTTTTAAGATCTGTTTTATTAATTATAATGATTTCAATTTTTATTAATTGAGATCTGAAAATCAATAGTTGAGATTCTATAAATTGACTTATATGAGGTTATCTCCACAAATTTTAGAAATGGTGAATCATTTTTGTAATCGAAATTACATCATGTGGGTATATTAATTGTGAAACCCACCTATGTTCGTAACTTTAAATACTTGTGTATTTAATTACGTTAACAAAAGGCATTGAAGGATTTTTGAGATGCGACTTTATTGGTAAATGTGACTCCCGAGAATATTAATTTAGTTAACTTGATTTTTGAGATTGAAGGATTTGATTACTGTAATCGTTAAATACCATACATATTTTTGGTAATATATATATATAATTTTATTAATTTAGGATGGAATTTATGTATGGCAATTGAGATCAAGATATCTGCCTAATTTGGTTTAATGTTCCAATTCATTAATTAATAACTTCAATTTGCCTTTATATTCTCGTATGAGATATGGGAGAAATTATGATAATTTGAATATGCATGTAATAATAAATTAAGTTAATAAATCTTTCATTATTATTTTTTAAATATGTGGAATCATCACATATTCTCATATAGCTTGAGAATTTAATTAAATTAAAATTGGGAAGACATTTTTTAATGTCGTTCAATTAAACATAAATATTTATTTAATATTTGTTTAATTGGTCTAGTAATTTTTCAATTTAGGCAATCAAAGCATCATGTTCCCATAGCAGCCTCTGTGTGTGTGGAGTGCGACTTTATTAAAATTACATAGATGAGTGTTGAATTATTTATGTGTTCTGTGTAAGGTCCATAGGTATGCACAGTTTGACAGAATAATAACACACATGTGATAATAAGTATGTGATAATTATTTAAATTATTCATGTGAACATTTGTCGGTCCATAGATAGACTTTTGTTTAACAGAACTTATTATCAATACTTGATTATTACACCAAGATTACCCTGCAGTTAATTTTTGTCCATAGACGAAGTTAATGTTGCACAAGGTGTCTTGGGATGGGTCCCTAATTAATAATGTTGTACAAGTGTATCTTCATGCTGGTATTGATCGTCCCAAGGTAGATTAATATTTTGACCGAAATACATAAGTACCTGTGTGGTGGTGAATACGTGACAATTATTTGTTTAACATGTGAGTAATAAGTCGGCTCAAAGAAGGCTATTGCTTGACAGTTTTATTGTCAGTATTTGACTACGACGTAGAGAGTGTCACTTACAAGTTAGTATTGTTGTTATTGGACTTGATACTAATGATGTGCTCGATTCCTCAAGATGATTCTACACTATTTAAAATTTGAAAGATTATAAAGTTTAATGCGAGTATGATAAATTATTTTACAATAATTCTTTGTATAATTTAGAAGTCTACTAATTAAGTTTAACCTATATCAACAACAAAATCATACATGAAACTTCAACAATAAAAATGAGACTAGAAGGCTTATATTTGGAAAGTATTGCTACATCTTCTCTTCATGCACCATTATTAAGTAATTACGAAATTGTTAATTTCACTGGTATATTCAAAATGTATTAAAATAAGTAGACGAGCTCAATGCGTTGGAAAACAAAGTTGCCTCAAATTTTTACAGTAATAAATATGAATTTAATTTTTGTTACAAATATTAAAATAATACTACTTTATTAGTACATGTATCTCATTAGTCATCAGTTCTGCCTTCGTTAGATGCTGGTTTATAAATAAAATTGCATTTACAATTATTACTTCTGAGTTCTAATTTATTTGTGAATCTTCTTAATTTTGAGTTAAATTTTCTATCTCAATTGCTATTTATTTTATTTGATGCATATTATACATGATTATGGTGCATCAATTATTTTATGCGAAGGTGTGCGTTGGATAATTTATGTAATACGTTTACACAAATGGCACTGGTATCATGAAACATAATTAATCAACTTAATTGTTTTACTATCTGTTAATGATCTATTACTTATTCTAAAAGTGTATGATTCATGAGCTTTTCTTGCTGTCGTTGGTATTCTTTGTATATTACTTTAGATGTGTTTATGATGGGACGTGCCTGGTTCTTTAAGTGTATGTAGTATTTAGAAACTATTAAAGAATTAAAATATAGTATTGATTATAAATCATTGGGAATTATTCACATTACTTATGTACCTGACTAGGAGATTTGATTATTTGTTAGGATGATGAAATTTGCTGAGGGTTCAGAATTTAAAGAATTGAAAAAAAAAACCCTATTTGCCTTTCTTTTTCCATTGTAATTTGTTAGGATAATAAGTTTAGTTTAATTTTATTTTTCTTGTGATCTAAAAGTTTAATGATTTGACCATTAATTATCAGCAGTGTTGAATAGTATTTTGTCGACTGTTATATTATTGTAATTTATGTCATACTGACGTACATATTTCTTTGCTAGTTGTATCCAGATGCTGTTGTGATTGATTTGGTTTCATTGAGACTAAAGGCAGAGTCTTCTCAGTTTCTTATGGTTCCAACTGAATGCAATGGCTTCGTATTTGAGTATGTTCTAATGAGGTAATTATTTACGTAAGAAGACTAAATTTGTTCTATATTTAGCTGAACTGAAATTCGATTTTAATGCCAAACACTATTAATCAAATTTCAATTTTCATTGTTGCTTAAAAATTCATCAAATAACAATTAATACTAATTTTAAAATATGATACGAATCCCATGAGAATTTTGCCTTTTAAGATATGGCCCTTTCAATTTTATTTGATGGATTGATGGAGCTAATATTTCTTTTAACGATATTTTATTTACATGAAAACACTTCTAAACATTCTAAAAAGTAATGTTAGAAACAATCTGCATCATTTAATGGACTAGCCCTTTGAATTTGAATGATGTTAAATAAGTTAATTTTCTATATGGATGTTAAATCTAGGTTTAATAAGTAGAGAAACACTTATTAGTGTGACCATATCTTTACCTTTAGTATAGGTATTAAACAATTTTGGCTGCTTTTGGAATTTCCAAATGAGGATTAAATATTTAAATTTTAAACAAAGAGTATCTTTTCTCTGGATTTAACAAATAAATTCTGCATCTTCATGAGTACTCCAATAACAGGTTTTGTTTGATTGTGTTTCATATTATAAATATCTTGATGCCGGCGTGAGATGCGTACGTATCTGAGTACTCCTAAAATAGAGAAGTTTTCTGAAGATGGTGAAAGCAGTAGGTTGAGGTTTGGTTTGTCTTCCATACAGTGATGGCATGATACAATGGGACATGTTGTAAGTAGTCCGTCAAATTTTAACTCCTTGATTCAGTACATTAGTGGCATGTGCTTTGTTTGTTTTTTTTTTTTTTAAAGATATTCAGTACTTTAGGAGTTACATATTTAGTACAATAGTGGTGTGTGATGCACAGAATACCATAAAGAACCTAATCTCTTTAGCATAAAGAAACACCGGTTGACCATAAAAGGTATAAGTCTGTTTTGTAGCTTACATATTTGATATTATTGGGCGATTATAGAAGAAGTAGAAGCTCTCAAAGAAACCTACCAATTTATTTGCCAACAATCGAACTCAAGACGATAACTAGGAAATTTAAGTTAGTGGGGTTTGTGATTTTAAAATTTAATTTCTAAATTGATGCTTAATTATATTTCTTTAGGTCTGTTATGTTTGTATTATATTGAATTTTTGTAGTCTTATTTACTTGGTTTTCTTGAGGAATTGTCCGTACACGCTTGCAGACAATGGAAACGAAACGAGAGAAAAAAAATAAGAAGAAGAATAGAAAGAGAAAGAAAAACTCTCTTATGGAGACATTAAAATGTCGCATACATATGCAAACTCCCATTCCACTTACATACATATGCCCATACATGCCTGCCACGTACACTCATTATTTTGCATCAGTTTTCTGCTTACAAATGATCTTTTTTATCGCATGTTTTGTTGACTAACATTGGGTTATCTTCATTAATTTTTTATTGCAATTCCTACATAATATGATGTAGGTCACCCAAACATTATTGCATTCTTGATTTACTCATACTTTTTTTCCCCTTTCTCCATCTTCTCAATTTTCAAAAGCCTCCTTCCCCATCTGTTTTCTGTGGATTAATGATGTTCTGGAATAAAAAGAATTTTTTTGAGATTTTGATTAGTCAATTTTATTTGAATTAGTTTTTAGTATGCATTGATCATTGTTATGTCTTAAACATAGGATTTTTTTACGGATTCTGTACGTGTTTTGAATTGGAGAAAGGCTAAATGTAGAATTATATTGGATATGATGGTAGGTTTTGGATGGTGGTTTTTTGTTATTCTTTTTTCCTCTTATATCAAACTTATGTTGTTTTTGATTTTTTCTTTTTAATGCAGTATTGCAATTGGTTATCTACAGCTTATAACTTGAAAGTATGTGATATAAATATCTCTGTCTTAGTTACGGATGGGAGAGCCATAAAAAAGTTACTCAAATGGGATTAAGACACAATTATCGATTTGCCTGCTGGATTTCGTTATGCCTATGAAATGGTACTTTTAGCATTTTTCTAGCCTTCTCTTTTTTCTTTTTTTTTTTCTTAAAAATTATGTTGTAGGACAAATTTGGTAAATCTGCTACAGTTTGGTATTTCTTTCATAACTTTATCTACAATGCTCTGATTCATGCATTATTTGTTGCGTTGGAAAGCCAACTGAAATATCTTTCCAACCATATATTATTTACCATCAGCTTCAAAGTATTCAGGGGGTTATGGTCTTTCAAAGTTAGGTTTCGAAATCTGGAAATCTCATTTGTGTTAGAAGTTTGGAAGATTGTGTCTAGACATTACCCCTATATTGTTGAACAATCAATTCAATGATTATATGGTTCTATTTTTTACAACTGAAAAAGAGCTCATGTCATACTTGGCTGCTTAAAATTGCTTATGTTTCTTAATTGTGTTTTATTAGTTTGGTTGTGTAATGTTGCAAAGTATTGATATTTTTTCATCAACATAGTTAGTGGGTAAACAAGTCAGAAATACTATTGTGTAGCATAAGAAATGTCAGCTACGCCATTTTTCTTTTAAATATACAATAATACATCTAATTTAGCAGCATATATACAAAGTATTTGATGCATTAGCTTATTTGAGTATGTCTCTTATTTTTTAAGAAATCTTTTCTTCTTTGTTGATTTGAATACATCACTCCTATTCATTTCTGTAGAACCCCTTTTTGACTCTGCGCCATTGATTCCACTATTCTTAGTGAGGAATAATGGAAAAATTCCTTCGTATTTATAGAGATAGGGGACATAATGCACATGGATATAGTAAGTCTCGCTTGGGCTGCTTTATATTTATCTATTCTATTTTCAAAAACTCCTCTATACTAAGACCAAGTCTTTATAGCTTTGTATCTTTCTTCAGCTCCCGAAAATCCCATTTTCACTAAAAATCCCGTCTGTCACGCATTCTAATGAATCTTTCGATAATTTGTAAGAAACTCTTATTAAATTCGAAGACAAGAACAAAACACAAAGAAATGAAGAAAGATAATAAAATAATAGGAGATGAAACATCAAATGGAATAGGTGATCCCATTTGAATTCCAGTTGCTATATATACATCAGCAATCCTTGATAGAAAATACGAATCTTGAATCAAATTGAAAAAAAAAATTGATAGATTTGAAAACCCTAATATTATTCACTTATCTACTGATCATACAAATGTAAAATATTAGGTAGGCTTAGTGAACGTGGAGGGGTACTACAACAACTTGCTGCGGTTCATCGACAAGGCGGTGGACGACGGATTCATCACACCATCGCAGCGTCACATTATAGTGTCTGCCTCTACTGCACACGAGCTTCTTCAAAAGCTTGAGGTACACATACCATCACTCTATCTTATCAACACAATATGTACATTACATACATATGTAAAATCAAATTATTAATGTAGTACACATACAATGTACGTGTAAGAATAGGGTCCATAATGTTTTTTTTTTTTGAAAATTATATTGAGTGAATGTTGGGGGGGTCCATTGTATTTGTGTAGGAGTACGTCCCTCTTCATGATGGAGTGGTGGCTAAAGCAAGGTGGGAGGTGGAACAAGTGGAGCTTAATACTTCTACATGTACAACTTCTCTCAACTTGCATATATATGCCAAAGATACGTCTCATGTTGCTCCCTAGCTCACTAGTCTTTTTTCATCTCCAAAACGTTTCTTGTATTTTACTTCATATCCCATATGGATGACAACTCATGTAATTAATCATCTTTGTATTCATTTAAGAACTTGTATTTAACATGTACCTACGTTGCACTTTCATACAAATTAAAGGAGTTTGTCTTGTTTGCGACTGGTTGTACGTGATTTTGGATTAAAAAAATAATTATGTCGAGAATAGATCGAAAAGATTAAATTATTGAAATAAAACTATAAATGAACCATACGAATGTAAAATATATCTTACTAACATGAATTATAAATATAATTATATCCTAAAAAGAAACATTTGCATGAGACTTTTTCACTTTGCGACTGCATCTCCCATTAGATTGTTCTTAATTACTCTTTTTCTAAACTGTTATAACTTTTTATTAAAAAAATATATCATTTTATATTTATATTTTGAATTATTTTTTTCATTGTACTACTATAATTTTTCATTAATTCGAATATCACATTTTATTAAAATATTATCCATTCAATTCAGTCTCATAAAATCTTTGTAAACCGTTTCACACAAGTATTTGAAAAAAAAATATTGATCAAAGACAAATGATACATTTTAATATACGATAAAGAAAATTTGGCATAAATATTGCTTGGGTGTATATTCAAAATTGTACAACAAAATAGATAAATAGATATGATAATGGAGTATATAGTTAATAAAAGGAAAAAAAATTGTATGTGAGTGATACCGGAAAATTGAAGATTTAGGAGGTAATACAATCATACACTTGATATAATTTCTCACTTAATGGAACTTGACAGATTTTAAGATATTTCTGCCACCAATCAGAAAACAAAAATAAACACTAAAAAAAACTATTTTTTACCAACGATATATTCTATTGGTAAAACTCTTAATTCCATTGTTAAATTAGTTTACCAACGGATTAGCAATGAAATCCGTTGGTAAAGTGGTGGTTGATAAATTTTTAGCAACGAAAAATCAATTCCGTTGCTAAAAATTCTGTTAGTAATTTATATAAAGATTCACTTGGTAATCTGTTGGTAATTACCAACAGAATTCAATCCGTTGGTAATTAATTACCAATGGATTAGCAACCAAAATGACATTTTTCTATTAGCAATGGAATACCAATAAATTAGCAACCAAAATGACATTTTTCTACTAGCAATGGAATACCAACGGATTTATTCTCTGTTTTACCAACGGATTGAATTCCGTTGGTAAATTTCGTTGCTAAAAAATACTCCCTCTGTCTCTTTTCAGATGACACACTTTCCATTTTGGACTGTCCCACAAAAGTTTGCACATTCCAATAAAAAACAAAAAGTAAAAAACAATTACCCTTCCTCATACACTTTATTTACAAAAAATTATCTCTACCTAACATACTTTATCATTTATTTATTACAAAAAAAAATACTATTATACCCCTAAAAGTTATTACTTTCATAATCTACGTACCGAAAAGAGGGACACAAACTTTTCCGGGACGGGGATAGTTTTTTTTTAGTGAAATCTTTGTAGAAAATTCCAAATGACTCTCTATTTATTGCATTGGAAAATAGATTATTAGGATTTTCCATCTATATATTTTTCACTATCTAATTCATTCCTAATTAATATTAGTAGTTTTTCAAAATTATCCCATGTGTGCTTAAATTTTTTCCTCATTAATTAGTGAAATTGTCTACTGGATGAGTTTTGTGGGAATATAAGGAGTGATAATATTTTTTAATAAAAAAATGACAATTAATTAATATAAAATGATAAATATTCAATTATATTATATCATGAACAATTTATTATGAAAAAGTGAATATTTTTTATTAAAATTGATAATTAACCATGATAATAAAGTGATACAGTCTCACATGAATTTTTAATTTTTCCTTTCCAAAATATTCCCCATCTCATGCCTATACCTTAAACTGAGCCAATACAAATTATTAGGCCAATTACAATTGATTCGACTTTCAAAATATATTTTCAATATGTTATGATTAAAAATAGGCTGAACTAGAAATGTGGGCTTTAATTCACAAAGTTCAAATTTTAAATGGGCCAGTGGGCTATCAATAGTCAATGCTATTGATCCAACCATTTCAAAATTCTCAGCATATCACAATTGTTTGGGAATTAAGTTGGGATAAATAAATCCAAATAAAATTTAGATAAAATAAGACATATTCCACAATTATTTACGTGGGACCCTGATTTGAAAATAATCAAAAATCGTTAGGCTCAAATTGGAAGGGACCAACTTTATAATCCGTGATAGGTTGACTACATTTTCACGTGAACGTCAATTAGGAATTAGCCCTAGTGTATTAAATAAAAAATTGTATACTTCCTCAACCCCATCAATTATATTGTTGCATTTCCATCTCTTTAGTATTCATTTGTTCCCACTTCAAAAATAATAATAAAAAAAATAATCTCTATCTCATTCGAATAGTTACACATTTTTAATTTGAATGTCTCATCTTAACGATTACATTACTATTTTGGTACATGGAACCACACAACTCAATCTAAATATATTTATTGACACACCTTCAATACTAATATAACTGCTCACTACACATTAAATTATTTTCTCTCATTTTGATCAATACACATTAAAATACTATATTTTGTAATCCTCATGCAAAAAGTAAATGTAACTATAAGGATGAGACGAAGAGAATATTTATTTGTTCCAAATTTATCTTCACGTTTACTATACGGATTTATTATAAAAAATCAATTTTGACTTATTTTTTTAGATAGTTTGATTTTTTTATAATAAATAAATAATAAAATATATTATGTATGTTAAAAAAGTTATGTCAAATTTAAAATTAAAGTGTGATAGAGAGATATTAGTTAATTATTTTTTCTCATGTGATATTGAAATTTGGACGAAACAAAATGAAAAGTGTATAGTTGAAGTCAGGACTGAGAAATTATAATTTAATTGAATTATTTACAATGTTAATACCACTATATATCATACATTTAATATTAATATTTTAAATTTTCATGCAAACTGTAAACTTAACTATGATAAAGGGAGTATATATGCACTAATACACATAAGAGGGTGAGTAGAAAAATAAACGTAAACATTGCAACAGGATGGAAAATGTAGTTTATAATAATATAAGTTAATTTGAGATGAAAATTTTTGAAAATAATGATTATAATATTCTTATGTGAACAAAACCGCTAGCTATGGACCAGTGTATTCCTATGAGACTATAATTGAAGTGAAGAAATTCTTATGAGACCAAATGTGATATTTTCTCATACTTTTTCTATATAATAAGCATGTTTCAACAGGTTTCACAAACTATCTCACATATATAAGAGTTTGTCAAATACTCCCTCCATCACAACTTCAACTTCACACTTTCCATTTTGATCCGTCCCAAATTAACTTCACACCTCCATGAAAGGAAAAATAACTAATTAATATCCCTCTAACATACTTTAATTTCAAATTTGTCATCACTTTTTAACACACATAACATTCTATCATTTATTTATTACCCATAAATATCATATTACTTCTAAAAATAAGTTAAAAAGTGATTTTTTTAAACTCTATATCTACAGTAAACATGAAGATGAATTTTCAACGGAGGGAGTAAAATACATGGATTTGCAATGATATAGAAAATAACGTACAATCCTTCAAGATCTTCTCCACCACATCAATGCTGTGACATTGCGTCTCCATTGACATCTTCATTGCCATATCAAGGTTGAAAAGAACCTCATCTTTATCCATCATCAATCTAAGCTCCCCCTTTTGGACATCAATCATAGCTCCAGCTGTGGCAAGGAATGACATTCCTAATATAAGAGGGAGATTATCCTTGTCATCTTCCATTTCTAGCACAAGAAAGTCAACATGAAAGACAAGCTTAACCACCTTAACAAGTACAACCCTTTGGAATTTAAACCTGAATTTGTAGGAGTTGTGCTAAGTAAAGCTGTCTTCCTTGTTCTTCAAAAAAGATGAGGGATTTCAACTTCAACCATCTAAAATAATATGCAAGAATCAGTCAGTATGATAAATACATCGATCTATTGAGTGCAACAAGAAGAAAAGTGCAGGTTTTGATTAATGAGCTCATTAAAAGTATTGCTACCGCTCTTAGTAGATAGCCAACTTGGAATACAGTTGCTGTAATCAGAACCAAAATATTTAAATGTAAAATATTTTAAAATTATTATTATTATTTAAACTATTAATTGTAAGTAATTGCAAGTTATTAATAGGAATGTAGGAGAGATTAAACAAAACATTAATTAAAATTTTAACTTATTAAAATAAAATATTACTTGCAAAATTAATATAGAACATATATAAATTTGGATAGGTCTTGTACGAGACCGTCATATCCTCTTTTTATTTTGTAGATTCACTTACATCCAATGACTTTTACACCATTTGGTGGTTCTACAAGCTCCCAGACTTGGTTAGAATACATGGATTCTATCTCTGAATTCATTCGAATAGCCTCTCCAGGTCGAACAACACCTCTCAAATCGTGTTTTTCGATTCCGAGCACTTAAGACCTGTTTTCCTGTACAAATGTATAGAAATATCTTCAAACAACTTTTCTGCTTCAAGTGTTGTCTTAGATAACAGTGCTCCAGCCCAATGTCACAACCCATTGTTTGTTACGGTCCATTCTCATGGTATTGCTCTTGGCTAATCTCATGATTATAATCGGTTCGATTGTATAAGCCAATTTTTGGCTCCTTTGATGTACTATTTAATCATGTCTTTTAAATTTCGTTTGATTATGAGAGAGTTGAAGTTGAAGAGCTGAATTCGGAAGCGATTGAGCTGCATCCGAAGACAAATAGGAAGCAGAAGCAGTTAATCCTTATACAATAATCTCGACACGTTAATCCTTATACAATAACCTCGATACGTAAGACAGTAGGTATTTCTTTGATTCATCAATGTGTTAGATTTACATGTAATTAAATTAATAAACTTGGTGACTTGAGACTAATTTTGCACAATTTGAGGTTAATATAACAAATTTAAATTTTTGGTCCCACTAACAGACCCTAATATTTTGTTAATTCTGTCGGAATTTGAAGATTTGGATTAAGCTGAATATTGACGTGGACAAATATATAATTAATTACTGTTAATATTAAATTAAAGAGTCAGTCTCACCCAAAATAAAAAATAAAAAAAGAAAACGACACTCTATGAAACAGCTTAAGAAGCATGCATTACAATAATGGCAGTGCAAAGGGGACGGTTGGATGTCAACAGCCTTCGCCTACCTCGCACCCTTTCCATTTATGATTCCTTAAAAACCAGCCCATCTCCTTAATTTTGATTTTAGCTCCAGTACAGATGGGATTCGTGGCGCTTTTGATGTGGATGCCTTTCCTCTGCTGCGCCGCCGCGCAAGGGCAGCTGAAGTTCGACGGTAAAAGGGGGGAATTTAGGATTCTGCAGGTGGCGGATATGCACTACGCCGACGGCAAGACAACCCCTTGTGAGGATGTGTTTCCCAACCAGATGCCATCTTGCTCCGATCTCAACACCACCGCTTTCATCCGCCGTCTAATTCTCGCCGAGAAACCGGATTTCATCGTCTTTACTGGTATTTTAACTCATTAATTCTACGTGCTCGTTTATTTTGTAAAACCCTAATTGTTGTGTGCTTTTGATTCAATTTTGTTGTTTGTGGAACTCTTGGTAGTTGGTATGTGCTGTTAGTCTTTGAATAATCGGAGCTATTATGGATATGAATTATGTGGACATGAACACTCTATTCTAGAAGATAGTGATTCTATCTCCACTAAAAGTGATATCTTGCTCTACTGCTTCTTCTGAATCATTTGTGCTGTCACTTATAACTACTATAGAACACAAGCTGAAACATTAGGAGATGATCAACGCACACTAATGTCCAGTAGATTTCAATATGAAAGCAACTTTTTCAAAGGGTGTTGCTGAGGATACTTGGGGACTGCTTGGTTGATGAAAGGGGTATCAATACTTGCGATTGAATTTCAGCTGGAGCCATGATCCTATTTTAGTTTTGATTATTGTGTTAAGGCCTTTCTCGAGGTTGCTCAAATTTGGGTATTGATTTGAAAGCTTAAGATCTAGATCAAGAATTTTATTGAGTTGTTGATACAGAGGTGCTTCTTGATGTTGCAGGGGATAATATTTATGGGTTCGATGCAACTGATGCCGCATCATCAATGAATGCTGCATTTGCTCCCGCGATATCATCTAACATCCCATGGGCTGCTGTTCTTGGAAATCATGATCAGGAGTCTACATTATCGAGGGAAGGTGTGATGAAACATATTGTTGGAATGAGAAATACTCTGTCTCAACTAAATCCCTTGGAAGTTCATGCTATTGATGGATATGGGAACTATAATTTGGAGGTCCATGGAGTTGAAGGTTCCACCTTAGCGAATAAATCGCTTCTTAATCTCTACTTCTTAGATAGCGGCGATTACTCGACCATTCCCTCCATTCCTGGCTATGGTTGGATCAAACCCTCTCAGCAGCTATGGTTTCAACACACTTCCTACAAGCTTAAGGTATTCAAGAACATGATTTATGTGCAGTTAGTCTTTAGCATCTTTGTGTTATTCAGTTTGTTTAATCTTGGTGATTTATTATTCAAATGTAGCGGGCTTACATGAGTAAGCCAGAGCCACAGAAGGGACCAGCCCCAGGCTTAGTATACTTTCACATACCATTGCCTGAATATGCAAGTTTCGATTCATCAAACTTTACGGGTGTGAAGCAAGAAGGGATTAGCTCTGCATCTGTGAACTCTGGATTTTTCACAACTATGGTGGCAGCAGGGGATGCGAAGGCTGTTTTCACAGGCCATGATCACCTTAATGATTTCTGTGGTGAATTAACTGGTGTGAAGCTCTGCTATGCTGGAGGTTTTGGATATCATGCTTATGGTAAGGCGGGGTGGTCGAGGAGGGCAAGAATGGTGGTAGCAACTCTGGAGAAAACGGAGAAGGGATCTTGGGGAACGGTGAAGTCTATCAAAACGTGGAAACGTCTTGATGATGAACATCTCACTGCTATTGATGGTCAGGTGCTGTGGAGCAAGAGCTCTAGTGATGAGCATATAGTGCGCTGATAGATTTCTTTACATTCATTTTTTATTTAACGAGGAACAATATGATGATGTGTTAAGAAGAGGGGTTGCAAAGTGAACTTGCGTTGAGAAAATGCGATGTAGACAAACCATTTCAGTGAGATTCGAACACGAAGCAGTAGCAGGGAATTGTTTCCTACAGTTTGAATATGTTGGGGAGAATAAGTGGGAAATGCCATGACAGTTCTATCATAATTAGAGGCATGATGAACTCTTTTTAATCTACTGTATTACACATGTAAGGAACGAGAAAATAAATGTAAAAAACTTAGATTTTAAGCCAATATACTATTTCAAATAATTGGCTACTGATCTTTGTTTAAACTAATAATCTATTCCTGAAAATTCATGTGCAGAACAGTGCAGTAGCAGATGTGTGGTGAGGTGAATTCAAATTAAATACATCATTCTTTATGTTCGTTTATGATTAGACAACAGAGAAGCATTTGTAGACAGCAGAATGTCTTCAATGTTTTCTTTTATTACTAGTAGAATCACTGATGTAGAAAAAGCGTATAAACACAAGAAGAACAACCATGAATCAAAGTAACTATTTTTCAATCAAAAATGTCCAGCAACCATACACAGAACCTTATTATTGCACAATCAAAAGGCGATCGTACTCGTCCAGAAACAACATTGCGGCTTCATCTCCACCATTCTCCTCACGATCGAACTGGGCTTCATCTCCAGAAGAGTTACCACCAGCAAATTGCACCACATGTTTCACGTTGAACACGTGTGAAGTATGCATGTGACTTGGGAGGCGTAAACGGTATGCATATGGGTTGATTTTTTCCACAATCTCCAACGGTCCATTCTTTCTAGAGGCGAACTTGTTGTAGAAATCTATCCTTAGTGAGTAGTGCCCAAACAAAATCCTCAACATCAAATTGCAAAACAGTATGCATTATATCTTTTGATTGCTTCTATTAGGCGGGCATGAGTGGCTGCGTGAACTCGGAGCAATTCAACAATCATCTCCTCATAAACAGCAGCTTTTAAAACTTTTTGATAGATGAGATATGCATAAGGTCAACTAAAGAATCATATGGTATGGTGATCACCTTAAAACACACATACTTGTACTCGTCTGTATATTTAACATTGTCTGAAATTCAGAAAACATCCAGCATATATAACACAAACAGTGGTTAGAAACATTTCTGTATTGATTTGGCTGTGTAATTATGAATCATCAATTGGTTTAAATAATATTTATGGATGCCCCAATGTATTTATATGATTTTTGCCAAAACAAATGGCCTCAACCACTTATTCCACATTCAGCCATTGAGAGATCATTCACGAATATTGCAACAAAAAAGATGGCTAATCTCCATTCTCAATCATACAGTCTTCCATCTCAAACTCATCCAGTCGTTGACAATCATTTGTGCAGGTTAAAGTCCTCGGAAGCCACATCAACATCAGTCACTTCAGGATGCGCCAAGTTGGCGAGCCTCAAGGAATTACACTTGATTCAGATGCCCTCATTCCAACAAGCACTCTCTAATGAACGAGGTGAATGTTGGATCCACGAGTTGCTTGAGGGAGCTCTAAGGCTGGTGGATCTCTGTGGCTCCTCCAGAGATCTTTTGTACTTAACTAAGGAATCAGTACAAGATATTGAGTCCTCAATTAGGAGAAGCAGAGGCGAAACTGCCACCCAGACCACATCAATGCTTATGTGGCCTCAAGAAAGCATATCAAGAAGATGGCGAATAAATGCTTCAAGAACTTGAAGAGCTTCAACCAAAGCTGCACAGACCAGATACAGATTATGATGTTAAAACCATAGGATTGATTTCTCGTTCCTAAAGTCTGCATTGACACTCTTGTCAGGAGAGAAGGAAAAATCGAGTAGAAGAAGGCTGTCACTGCTTTCAAAGTTCACTCAAACCAGCCAACTGCATTCGGAAGGAGAACAAGAATGTGAGAACATCTTGGAGCCACAAAAGCACATGGATATCATGATGGTGACAAACATGTTGAAGAAATCAGAAATGAATATCCAAGAATTAGATGATGGATTGGAATCTTTATTTACAAGTTTAGTTAAAACTAGAGTTTCTCTTCTTAATGTAGCCAGTTTGGCTACCGCTAAGTTTTGTTGCATGGATCAAAACCAATACAAGTATATACTTACTGATATACACATAATTATTCTATACAATTCTCATGCATTCTCAATCAGAAGTAACACAGCATCCATCAGGAAATTAAATGGTTAACAAAACTAATTTTACTCCATCTACGTCAACCAATTACTAAAGATTTTCGACATGAAAAAATGTTGGGTGCTTTCTCCCCCGGGCTACAGAGTAGTGTTGTAAACTCTTCTACGACGGCCTTTTCTAGCTTTCTAGCAACATCTCTTCTCAATAGGCTAATGACTATGTCTACATTAATTGTCTCATGTGAATCCCTGAGCTCTTGTTGGATACAAAACTACTGTAATAAGTAGGTCCATTACAAGATTAACTGGTATTTACTGCTCAGTTCTTTTTTTTTTAATTGCAGATAAAATATGTTTAAGGGAGAGTTGGGTACTAGAGGGGAAAAAAATTATTGCTGCTAACAGGAAAGGAAATATTAATCAAGTTTCCATATTGTCTCAATTAACATGTTCTTCATCTTCAGACAACTTAGAAAAAAAAAAAACTTTGTTAGACACAGAATTACAGATTCAGATCTTAGATCAATACACGTACGTGTGGTTATTCTGTTTTGCAGTCATTTTATATTAAAGATGGTCTGAAGATCAGAAAACCTCCACCCTATAACACACTTGAAATTTGATTCTCAGGTTCCACAGATGGGAAACATTTCAATAATGAAGCATCTCTATAAATGATGAATTCATTAAATAAATATTTATGGTTGTCAAGACTCCACATGAGCAATTATGGAGCAGCAGCTCACATCTCTATGATTAAGTTCATCTTTCTCCCTCAATATATATAGAGACTTCATCAAGCAAATGGTGTATTCAACATTTCAACCTCTTAGACTTGTCTTTCTCAGAAAAGTAGAAAGAAAAGATGGCTTCTCTCCATTCACGATCAAACAGTTTCCCATCTCAAACACATCCAGTGATAGAATGCGTCGAAGATCATCTGTGCAGATTAAAGGCCTCTCAAGCCACTTCCACATCTGCCTCATCCGTTTCTGCAAACTTGGCTACCCTCAGGGATTTACATGAGGGCATCAATAGTCTGATTCAGATGCCTTCAGTCCAACAGTCCCTCTCTCATGAACAGGGTGAGTGTTGGATAAACGAGCTGCTCGAGGGATCTCTCAAGCTCGTGGATCTCTGTGCTACTTCTAGAGACATTTTTGACTTAACCAAGGAATCAGTTCATGAACTTGAGTCCTCCTTAAGGAGAAACAAAGTTGCTGCAGTAGATTTCAGTGCTTACGCGGCCTCAAGAAAGAGGATCAACAAGATGGTGAACAAGTGCTTGAAGAGCTCCAACCACAAGTCTGCAGAGAAAGATTGTGATCTGAAGAGTGTTGGGACGGTGCTGAAAGAAACGCAGTCCCTCGGTTTCTCAATCCTTAACTCTGTTCTGATCCTCTTGTCCGGGGAGAAGGACAGATCAAGCCGGTCGTTCCTTTCAAAGCTCACTCAGACAAGCCGCGTACATTCAACAGAAGACGAAATGTGTTTATTGAACATCCACAAGTCGCGAAAGGGAATCGACAGCATGAGCGTGCAGAAGATGTTGAAGCAATCAGAAATAACTATCCAAGAATTGGAAGAGGGATTGGAATGCTTGTTTAGAAGTTTGGTGAAAACAAGAGTTTCAGTACTCAATGTTCTCAACCATTAGCCTTTATGGGCTACTGAAAAATTTTGTAGTTACAAGTATATAGTTATGTGAATGACATCAATATACAGAATTACAGATACATATTCCATACAATTCACTTTGCAGATTGATCATCAATTATAACAGTAATTTCAAGACTAAATAATTTGTCCAACTATGATTCAAACAAGTAAACAAACTTGAATTAGCTACCATGCATGGTTTGATTATGTCATGATCACTAAACATCTGAACTTTGATACAAGAAAGAAAAGAACACATTTAAGATATGTGTTCTTGCTTAAGTGATTACACCAACTAAACAAATAAGATTAGATCTTCCTTTTGTATTATTACAGAGAGATATCTATTATGGCTGCATCCAATTCATTCAACTATTTTCTCAAATAAATTAAAAATTTCAGCTCACACTCTCAACAATGCAGCCATATATTTGCACCACTGATGCTCTAAATACCATCCATAATAATCAAGATTAAAAAAAATTAGTTGTGTTCAATCTATTTACTGCAAAATGGTATATATGGTCAGCAATATTTTTACAAAAGAATGGTGCAAGATATTTTGGAATGGAGGGAGTAAATTTTTCCGGCTAAAGCCACCAAATAATACTTAGTCTTCTTTAGTGTTCGACATCGTTAGATTTAATTTATCTTTAATACCCAAGAAAGCACATAAACATGTGTACTAATTAAAGCGATATTAAACATGCAAGACATATGCATATAAAAATAAAAATAAAAAGCTCTGAATGCAAACCTTATGAAAAAATGCATGGCATTTAAATTCTATTGCAATTTCAAACAAATGTAGGGGTGAGATGAATGGAATTAAAGTGTTGCAAAGGAGAAATACAATAAACTTATTCACATGTTTCTTTTAACTAATTAATGAGATGGTGAAAGTGAAAATAAGATGAACTCCCAACATTATTATTTTAGTTCTTCACTAAAGCTTCTAAAATATTAGTATTTGTTATGAATAAATATCTGCAAGATCCACTATAATTGTCACATTTATTACAACTCGTGCAACTAAATAATTATGAGGATGTACAGCTCTTCATTTTCAGACAATTAACAAAATATAATACTTTCTTCAACACCACCACACGGATTCATACTCGTGTGTGGTCTTTGTATATTTGAGATGGTCTGAAGATGAGAAACCTCCACCCAACCACTATCAATATATTGATTCTCAGTTTCTACAGATGGGAAACATTTTTGCACCACCTCTATAATGAGGCATCTCTATCATTAAATAAGTACACATGGTGTCTAGATTCCACATGCTTCAGCTGCTCCAATTATGGAGCAGCTCACATTTGTATGATTGGGTTCATATACCTCCCTCATTATATATAACTCCTACCAAAGCTAATGGCTACAAGCAACATTTCAGCCTTTCATACCTCTTTTTGGCATAAAAGTTGTAAAAAAAAATGGCTTCTTTTCACTCACGATCAAACAGTTTTCCATCTCAAACTCATCCACTTGTGGAATGTGTTGAAGATCATCTGTGCAGGTTAAAGGCCTCTCAAGCTGCTTCGACATCAGCCTCTTCTGTTTCTGCAAACTTGGCTACCCTCAGGGCTTTACATGAGGGCATCAATGATCTGATTCAGGGTGAATGTTGGGTGAACGAGGTGCTCAAGGGATCACTCAGACTCGTGGATCTATGCAGTATTGGGAGTAATAGTGTATAGTGTTGTATCCCACATCGGTTGTAGATAGCTTTACATACTCATACATTGTTGTATATTACACTTGTACATCATTAATACAATTATTCTTCTTCACAATCTCTATATGGTATCAAAGCTCCTTTGGCTTAACGCCTTGTCCTCGATCCTCTTTCTTTTTTTTGTCACATTTCTCTTTTATTCCTCCATCTGTTTCACTAATCCCGCATCGTGATTCCCTTCTTTCGTTCCTTCCTTTTTTTCCTTCTCCGGATCCTTCTCTTCATGGCTACCAAAACCACCGCTGCTGATCCCATCGCCTCTTCGGTGGCTTTTAATGTTGCTTCACAGGCACCCTTGAAACTGACATCCACGAACTACGCTGCCTGGAGCTTTCAACTTCGTACGCTTCTCACGGGGTATGATCTGTTCAAGTTTGTTGATGGCTCATACCCGTGTCCTGCCGCCACTCACACCGTTGTCGGCGCTTCTCGGCCAAACTCGGATCACGCTTATTGGGTTCGTCAGGATCAACTGATCCTCAGTACTCTCGTTGGTTCCATCACACCAACGCTCATCCCCTTCATTGCGGCCACCAAAACCTCTGCTGATGCATGGAAAATCCTTGCTTCGATCTATGGGTCTTCTTCCAGGGGGCACATTCTGGCCCTCAAAAATCGGCTGCACAACCCGATCAAAGGCAGTGGATCGATCACAGATTTTATGCTTGGCAATCAAGAGCATTGTTGATGAACTTGCTCTTCTTGGTGTCCCCACCGACATTGAGGATCTGGTCATCAAAATCTCGAATGGCTTGGATGACTCCTACAAGGAGTTGGGATTCGCTATACAGGTTCGTGACTCCGCTATATCGTTTGAGGAACTCCACGACAAGTTGCTCAGTACTGAAGCCCAGCTTGCCCACAACACCCCCACTGCCATTCCGACCAGCGCCTTTCAGACGGGCCTTCCCGCTGCTGGACACCAGAACACTCGACGGGGTGGTGGTCATCAAGGCTGGCGATCTGGTGGCAATCAGGCGCCACCCAGCAGCAGTCGGCCCTCCGCTGCTCAACAGTCCGCCGTGCCCGCATCTCGGTCTGCTCCCGGCCGCGGTTACCAAGGCCGATGTCAACTTTGTGGCACCCAGGGGCACTCGGCGAAGCGTTGTTCGGAGCTGCCCCGATCCTTTCATCCTCCAGATGCTCGCCCGCTCCCACACCAGCAGCGGTATGCCCTCCCGACAGCACACTCGGCCGTCTCCAACCCTCGTCGAATGATTGGGTATTGGACTCAGGGGCGTCGCATCACATAACCACCGACCTCTCCAACCTCTCCCTTCACTCTCCCTTTGATGGTCAGGACAATGTCATTGTTGGTGATGGTACATCCTTACCTATCACACACACCGGATCCCTATCTTTCACTGCTTTACACTCTCTCTCCTTTTCTAACTCTCTTGTTGTGCCAAGCATTTAAAAAAATCTTATTTCCGTCTCACAACTTTGTCAGCAAAATAATGTCTCTGCTGTTTTTTCTTCCACTTCATTTCAGGTGAAGGATCGGGAGAGTGGCTCTGTCCTACTGGAGGGCCCAAGAGTTAGCGGACTTTACCTTTGGCCATTCACTCCTTCATTGTCTCCCTCAGCATCACATGCTTTCATTTCCTCTAACGAACAAGTTTGTTTATGGCATTCTCGATTAGGTCACCCCGCCCCTAAAATACTTCGTCATGTTTTGAACTGTCATAATTTACCCTTTTCACACACCACTGAAATAATCTGTGATGCATGTAAGACTATGAAGTCTCATAAACTGCCTTTTGGTGAATCCAGTTTACATGCTTCTTCACCACTTGAATTGTTGTTTTCTGATGTTTGGAGTTCTCCTATTACCTCATCTGATGGCTATAAGATCTATGTTATATTTGTTGATCACTTCACCAAGTATGTGTGACTATACCCGTTGAAACGTAAATCTGGTGTACTACCTACCTTTATTGCCTTTAAATCTCTTGTTAAAAACCAACTTCAGTGTCAAATTCGAACTCTCTATACAGATAATGGTGGCAAATTCATTGCCCTACGTTCATTTCTTGTCTCAAATGGCATTACTCACCTTACTAGTCCGCCACATACTCTGGAGCACAACGGAGCTGCTGAAAGACGGCATCACCACATTGTTGATATTGCCCTCACTTTGTTAAATCTGGCTTCAATGTCCCTTCACTTTTGGCCTTATGCTGTTTCCACTGCCACATATCTCATTAATCGTCTTCCCAAAGACAACCTTCAAATGGTATCCTCCTATGAAAAACTGTTTCACAAACAGCCGCACATCACCAAACTTCGTGTCTTCGGTTGTCTCTGTTATCCTTGGCTTCGTCCCTATACACCGCATAAACTTCCACCTCGCTCCAAACCCTGTGTCTTTCTTGGCTACTCGCTCACACAAAGTGCGTATATGTGTCTTGATTATGTTACTAACAAGGTTTTCATATCACGCCATGTTGACTTTGTTGAAACCATCTTCCCATTCTTCGAACCCGGCAATCCCTCGCAAAATCCACCTCCATCACTCTCCGCTCCACTCGACTCCTCAATACCCACACCTCCACCCATACGGCACACCACATTGATTACTACACCCTCTCCACTAGCCAGTCCTGCACTCTTGCCTCGTCAGCAGGAACCTCCACTCCCGCCTTCACCGCCTGCTCCAACTCGACATCCTATTGTGACTCGGTCTAGAAACAACATTCTCAAACCTAATCCCAGGTACTGTCTTACTTCTTCGAGTTATACAGATATTGAACCCACTACTGTCTCTCAGGCTCTGTCTACTCCCTGTTGGCGTGATGAGATGTCCTCTGAATTTAATGACTTGCAAAGGAATGGCACTTGGGATCTGGTTCCTTCTTCCTTGGCTCAGAATATTGTTGGGTGCAAATGGGTGTTCCGTATCAAACGGCTGCCGGATGGTTCAGTAGACAAATATAAAGCACGCCTTGTGGCGAAGGGGTTCCATCAACATCCAGGCATTGACTTCACTGAAACCTTCAGCCATGTTGTGAAGTCAGCCACAATTCGAATTGTTCTCAGCATTGCTGTCTCTCGACACTGGCCTCTTCATCAATTTGATGTGAACAATGCCTTCCTTCATGGTAATCTGTCTACTGACGTCTATATGCAGCAACCACCGGGATTCATCTCTGTGGATCATCTTGGTTATGTTTGCAAACTCAAAAAATCTATCTATGGTCTAAAGCAAGCACCGCGGACTTGGTATACTGCTCTTCGGAATTTCCTTGTCTCATATGGCTTCTCCTGTACGAAGTCAGACGAATCGATTTTTGTCTTTCACCAACAAGGTGTTCTGGCATACTTCTTGGTATATGTTGATGATCTTGTTCTCACAGGGAACGACACAGGATTTCTCTCTCGCTTTAAAGAAGCTTTAGCCTCACACTTCTCTGTTAAGAAACTGGGTGATTTGTCTTACTTCTTGGGGATTGAAATATATCGCTCAAACGACGGCTGTCACTTATCTCAGCAAAAGTACATCACTGATCTTTTGTCTAGCCTCAACATGCTCACTTCAAAACCAGTATCCACTCCTTTGGTTGTGGGCTCTAAACTCTCACGAATTGATGGGTCTGAAGCATTTGATGCCACACAATATCGCAAAGTTCTTGGTCGTCTCCAATATCTCCTCCACACTCGACCTGACATCGCCTACGCTGTCAACAAATTATCCCAATACATGCATGCACCCACCACTACACACTGGGGTGCCGTGAAGAGACTCCTTCGATACCTAAATGGTACTCGACATCACTCTCTGTTTCTTCGGAGTTCTTCTTCTTTATCTCTTCATTGCTTTGCTGATGCTGATTGGGGAGGTGACTGTGATGACCGTTCTTCAACTGAGGCATATGTGGTATTTCTTGGGTCCAATCCTATTTCCTGGAGGTCTCGTAAGCAACGGACGATTGTTCGCTCTTCTACTGAAGCTGAGTACAGATCCATTGCTTCCGCTGCTGCAGAAGTTCAATGGACTCGCTCCATTCTTCAGGAACTTTGTCTTCCTTCTCTGTCAACCACCCCGGTTGTTTATTGTGACAACATCAGTGCCACATACTTATGCTCAAATCCTGTGTTTCACTCACGAATGAAACACATTGCGATTGATTATCATTTTGTTCGAGATCTTGTGAAGTCTTCACAGATACGTGTTTCTCATGTATCCTCTTCTGAGCAGCTTGCTGATGCCCTCACGAAGCCACTTGCTCGGCCTCATCTCAATCTTCTTATGTCCAAGATTGGCGTTGTTTCCCCACCGCCATCTTGAGGGGGCGTATTGGGAGTAATAGTGTATAGTGTTGTATCCCACATCGGTTGTAGATAGCTTTACATACTCATACATTGTTGTATATTATACGTGTACATCATTAATACAATTATTCTTCTTCACAATCTCTATATGCGGTACATCTAGAGACATTGTTGACTTAACCAAGGAGTCAGTTTATGATCTCGAGTCCTCCATAAGGAGAAACAAAGATGAAACTGTTGCTGCAGCCGACATTGATGCTTATTTGGCCTCAAGAAAGAAGATCAACAAGATGGTGAACAAGTGCTTGAAAAGCTTCAACCACAAGTCTACAGATTGTGATCTTAAGGCTGTTGGGACAATGTTGAAAGAAACTGAAGCCTACAGTTTCTCAATCCTGAAATCTGTATTGATTGTCTTGTCTGGAGAGAAGGAAAGATCTACACAAAGAAGTTGGTCATTCCTTTCAAAGCTCAGTCAGACAAGCAGAGTAGATTCTGAGACAACAGAGGATTTGTTTTTGGTGAACATCAACAAGTCCAAGAAAAGTGTTGACAGCATGGGTGTGCAGAAGATGTTGAAGCAATCTGAAAAGAGGATCCAAGAATTAGAAGAAGGATTGGAATCCCTCTTTACAAGTTTAGTGAAAACAAGAGTCTCACTCCTTAATGTTCTCACACATTAGCCCTTTATGGCTACTGCTAAATTTTGTAGTTTAGTTATATACTTGTGTAATATATATGACATCAATACAGTACACAATTCTTTGCGAAAGAAATCCTCCATCTAAAATTTGTTGCTTTCTATATTGTACTCCTAATTCATAGTATTATTATTGTTCTATTCTGTTATTTTTTCATGTAAATACCAATAGCAATACATATACACATAGTATAACTATAGAAACCAACAAATTACTGTAATTAGGAGTAATGTTACTATTCTTTTATGCTAATTGGTGATAATTGAGATTTGTCGTGCCTAATAATTAAAAAAATTGATCCCAAATTAAAATTTTGAAACCAACTTCACTCAATACTAGTACTAGTAATTAAAAACTACATAATAGTAATATATGAACGGCATTATCCCTCCTAAAGAAGAATAAAATCCGACATCTTTTATATCTTATTATGCTTTGATTTAATAATAAATGAAAATAGTCATCTTTTCTCAACACATTCAAAACAAAAACTATAAAATAACATATACAAGCCTAGCAAATTATTCATTGACATACAAACAAATGTATTTCCACGTGGTGCTTTTCTTAACAGTTTTTTCAGCTGTCCAATTGGCATCAACAAGTTCATCACCAAAAGTTAAGTTCATCTTGGATGTAGAAGAGATGTTAAAGTATGTATATTATATAAATAAAGTATGTTTAATGGTTGTTAAAGTATGTTTTGTAAAGTATGATGAATGATGAATTAAAGTATGATTTTAGGATGTTATAATATGATACATTATTGACATATTTTAATTACAAATTAGCATATTTTACATACTCGTCTCACAAAAATCCCGTCTCTCAAGAGAGTCTCTCTTTCTTTTCAATTAAAATTTTTATTTTTATGAAAACTTTAGATAGAAAATTTATCAATTACTCTTTCTTCTGCCTTCCATCTTCTCTCTTTTCCACAAATCTCTACTGTTTATTTGATCTTTTAATATGTGATTTATTGAGAAGGAAGAGTAAATATTGCGAGTCACACCAGCACTTGAGCATACTTTAATAATTTGTTGGTTATGTATAATTATCTGCCATTGTTTGCTCATTATTTAGAGATCAAAATATGCGAGCTAGGGTGTAAACGTCCTCATCTCCACACAATAGAGATTAATAAAATGGTGAACAAGTGCTTGAAGAGCTTCAACCACAAGGCCGTTGGGATGATGCTGAAAGAAACAGAATCCTCAGTTTCTCAATCCTAAACTCTGTAATATTACTCTTATCTGGAGACAAGGAAACGACAACCAACCAAAATAAAGAAAGGTAGATTTAAGAAAAGATAATAATAGCAAGATGTCCAATTTGCCTTTTAACTCCTGGAAAATATTTTCTTTTGGCAGCAAAGCAGCTCACTTAAGTTTCACTTTCATAAATTTCACACTAAAAATGAGGTTCTATCAACACATTAATTCCATTACCTATTGAAAACTAGGTTGGGAGACAAAGCACTCAAAACCAGAAAAAACCCCTGAATCGTGCGCAATACGATCTGCATTCCAACTATAATTCCTGACGATCTCCAGTGCTAAGATGCATTCCCTCATTTATAGAGCCAGAGTAGCAAAGATCGACAATACTTTCCAGGAAAGTTCGTATTCTCGGACTGTAAGCTCAAAAGCATTCTAATGAATCAAGATGCAGCTTAACTACAACTAATAAAGAATAACAGAACTGCTTCCATAACTGTCGTGGAAGAAGACAATAATGCAAAAATATATTTAGCACAGCGGAAACACAAAGCTCCCAATAATCAAAAGCATATCCTTTAATTCCTGTTGGGCTTCTTTTCATCAATTATTTTGGGCCAATATTTGGGGCAAGCCCAACAATCTCCCCCTCCCCAAATAATTGGTTGTATCATCACACCTATCTCGAGCTCATGCCGGCCAATCCGGCACACAATTCATGCTTCTCGCGGGTAGCGACTTTAGTCATCATATCCGCGGGATTATTGTCAGTGTGAATTTTTTCCAGCTTCATAAGCTGCTTCTCCAGTACCATTCTGAGCCAATGGTACCTCACATCAATATGCTTCGTCCGAGCATGATACATGGAATTCTTGATCAAGTCTATAACACTCTGACTATCACAGAATACTATATACTCATCCTGCTTTAATCCCAAATCCTGGAAAAGTCTTTTAATCCACATCATTTCTTTTCCAGCTTCATTTGCTGCAATATACTCTGCCTCTGTAGTAGATAAGGCAACACACTTCTGCAACTTTGATTGCCATGAGATAGCTCCCCCTGCAAATGTAAATAAGTAGCTTGAAGTTGATTTTCTCCCATCGAGATCACCTGCCATATCAGCATCTACAAATCCTTCAAGTTTTGGCTTTGAACCTCCAAAACTCAAACATAATTTTGAAGTCACTCTCAAATATCTGAAGATCCACTTCACAGCTTCCCAATGTTCTTTCCCAGGATTGGAAAGAAATCTGCTCACCAAGCTAACAGCTTGAGCAATATCTGACCTCGTGCATACCATGGCATACATCAAAGAACCAACTGCAGAGGAGTAAGGTATTGTTGCCATCTCATTCTTCTGATCTTTAGTTGTGGGACACGATCCTTTACTCAATTTGAAGTGATTAGCAAGTGGCGTGGACACGGGTTTAGCATGCTTCATGTTAAACCTCTCAAGCACCTTCTCAATATACTTCTCCTGTGACAACCACAATCTTCCCGCCTTTCTGTCACGAAGAATCTCCATTCCTAATATCTGCTTCGCTGAACCCAAATCTTTCATGTCAAAAGATTTAGACATCTCTTCCTTCAACCTGCTAATCATCACAATATTCTTTCTCACAATCAACATATCATCAACATAAAGCAGCAAAATAATAAAATTACCATCCGGGAAGTGTTTGACATAAACACAATGATCTGCATCCGTTCTTCTATAACTCTGGCTAGCCATAAAAGAATCAAACCTTTTATACCACTGTCTTGAGGCTTGCTTCAAGCCATACAAACTTTTCCTCAGTTTGCAAACCAAGTGCTCCTGCCCTTTAACCTCAAATCCTTCCGGCTGGTTCATGTAAATCTGTTCATTCAATTCTCCATGCAAGAATGTTGTTCGAACATCAAGTTGTTCAATCTCAAGGTCCAAGCTAGCTGTCAGTCCCAAGACAATACAGATGGAAGTCATCTTCACTACCGGTGAAAATATCTCATCAAAGTCTACTCCTTTCTTCTGAGTAAATCCCTTGACAACCAATCTTGCCTTGTGTCTCACTATCTTATCTCCATCTTTCTTTAGCTTGAAAACCCACTTGTTCCTTAGAACTCTCTTGCCTTTCGGAAGCTCAACCAAATCATAAGTTTCATTTTTATGCAAAGAACTCATCTCTTCTTGCATTGTCTCAAACCACTGATTCTTGTCTTTCATAGACTGTACTTCTTGGAAAGTCTCCGGCTCCCCATCATCAGTGATCAATGCCCACTCTGAACTCGGATATAGTGTATTTGGTCTCCGGCTTCTCACAGGTCTTTCACCCTGCTCACCTGAATTTTCTGGCGGTACATGTTGTATTTCCTGTTCCACGTTGTCTGTATCTGGCTCAATTGGATCAGGCTCAGTTGCTATCTGTTCACCATCTTCAGTCTCAGCTTCATTTTCATTTTCAGCTTCTTCTCCACCATCTCTAGCATCAATGGTAGGAATCTTATCTGGTGTTAAATCAACTACACTTGTAGGCATCTGTGTAGTGCTCTTCCCCCTTTTCAAATCTTCCATGATTTCATTTTCATAAAAAATGACATCTCTGCTTCTGATAATAGTCCTCTTCTCTGAATCCCATAATCTGTATCCGAACTCCTCATCTCCATAGCCAACAAATATACAAGGTATAGATTTGCTATCTAGCTTGCTTCTTTGCTCCTTCGGTATATGCACAAAAGCCTTGCATCCGAACACCTTCAAGTGGGAATATGAGACATCCTTCCCACTCCACACCCTCTCCGGAATATCACCTTCCAAAGGAACTGACGGGGATCTGTTGATCAAGTAGCAAGCAGTCAACACGGCTTCACCCCAAAAAGATTTTGGGAGTTTAGCCAACCTTAGCATACATCTAACTTTCTCCATAATGGTTCTGTTCATTCTTTCTGCTACACCATTATGCTGAGGAGTACCAGGCTCTGTTTTCTCATGTCTCACACCATGTCGAGCACAATATTCTTTGAACTCTCTGGAAGTGTATTCACCACCATTATCAGTTCTGAGACACTTTAGTAGCTTTCCTGTCTGTCTTTCAACCATGGTGTGGAACTTTTGAAAAATCTGAAATACTTCACTCTTGTTCTTCAAAAAATACACCCAAACTTTGCGTGAAGCATCATCAATAAAAGTGAGGAAATATTTATTTCCACCTAGGGACTCCACCTCGAGAGGACCACAAACATCAGAATGTATTAGTTCCAATACGTCATTCTTTCGTTTAAAATTTGAACGAAAAGAAATTCTAGTTTGTTTACCAAATAAACAATAATCACAAGGGTTAAGTGACTTACCTTGTGTAGTGGGGATCAGAGACTTCTTGGCTAGGATTTGCAATCCTTTCTCACTCATATGCCCAAGTCTGTTGTGCCACAAGTTCGGGGAAGAATCATCAACAGCTGCTAACAACTGGTCTAGAGCAATCTTGAGCTTTGTCCTGTAAAGTGTACAACAAAGCTTCCCTTTGCCAACCAATAAAGAACCTTTGATTAGCCTCCAATTGCCATTTGCAAATTTCTGCTCGAATCCTTCTTTGTCAAGTACATTAACAGCAATCAAGTTGTGGCGCAACTGCGGGATATGTCTCACATTTTTCAATGTCAACGTGTAACCCAATTCAGTCTCAACAACCATGTCACCAATACCGACAACTGGTGCAACACTCTTGTTCCCCATGAACAAGTGCCCAAAGTCTCCTGCTTTGTAGCTTGTAAACAACTCTCTCTTTGGAGCACAGTGATGAGAAGCACCCGAATCAACAATCCACTCTACATCGGGATCCTCTACATGACAACACTCATCACTGACACAAACTACAGTCTGATCATCATCGGAATGTGTGGCAATGGCTGCCGTGTTCTTATCCTCTGATTTCTTCTGATTTCCCTCTTTCTTCTCTTTCCAGAGTCTACAATTTCTTTTTATGTGATTTGCACCACCACAATGATAGCACTTGAATTTTTCTTTTGACTTAGACCTGTCTTTGTCTTTTGATTTACCATGGCCTTTATGTCCTCTGCTCTTGCTTCTACCTCTATTTTCTGTGACAAGTGCCTGTGAAGAACTAGCCCCTACTTCCTTTCTTCTAGTCTCTTCATTGAACATACTTTCTTTGACTGTGTTCAATGTCAACTTTCCATTCGGAGCTGTATTACTGAGTGTCACTACCATAGTCTCTCAGCTATCTGGTAGAGAACTCAACAGAAATAAAGCCTACACTTCATCATCAAAAACAATTTTCATGGTAGAAAGCTGATTCACCAAGTCTTGAAATACATTCAAGTGCTCTGCCACAGAACTCCCATCTTTATACTTCAAGTTTACTAACTTTCTGATAACAAATGCATTGTTCTGTGCATTCTTCCTCTCATACAATTCTTGCAATTTTTTCCATAATTCACTTGGGTCAGTCTCCTTAGCCACGTGATGAAAAACACTGATATCTACCCACTGCCTGATTGTACCAATTGTTTTTCTACTAAGCTTCTCCCATGCTTTATCATCCATGTCATCCGGCTTAGCATCTTTCCCATCAATAGGGTCATACAAATCTTTGCAGTAAAGTAAATCCTTCATCATAGGCTTCCATACTGAATAATTCTCAGCATTAAGCTTAATCATAGAACCACTGCCCTCCATGGTTTCTGCCTAACCTCAGCTCTGATACCACTGTCGTGGAAGAAGACAATAATGCAAAAATATATTTAGCACAGCGGAAACACAAAGCTCCCAATAATCTATATCAATGCTTCAAACCTTCCACTTCCTTAGAATAGGGCAAAAACCATAACTAAATAAATATGCAAGAAATATGTGAAATTAACACCAACGATTTTAACGTGGAAAACCCCTCAAGTTGAGGGTAAAAACCACGGGACCCAGTCCAGGAAATAATCCACTAATCAAGTAAGAGTTACACAGTCCAATCTCTCTATTAATAATAGTGGAATACCACAGAATCACCAGAAATAGCCTCAAGAGAATCCCTCTTGGAATGCAACACAACAATGGAAGAAAAGAGAATAAAATAGCACAAATAGAATACGTGTCACCCAATTCTCATTTGCACCCTTGGAGATGTTTCTACGAAATTTACTCCGATCAATGTGTAGAGAACGTCACCACGAACTCCCCCTTGAAATTTGAAGTGAAACGGTGAAGAAACGGACCTCCAAATTGAGTAGCTTCTCCAAACCCTACTCTCCCTCTTTCCTTCCCCTGCTTCTCTCTCTGTATTCTGTATCTTTGGTGCTCCTTCTGCCCCTTGCCAATTCACGCCATCAGCAAACTTAATCAACCCACAAGTGGGTTTCATCTTGGGCCACAATTACCAAACATATTAATTAAAGTTGGGTCATATCCTTTAATTCCTGTAGGACTTCTTTTCATCAATTATTTTGGGCCAATATTTGGGGCAAGCCCAACAATAACCTCTATGCTCCAGGGAGATATATAAAGCGAAGCAATATAACTATCCGGACCCGGAGCTTTATCAAATGGGGACACATAATGATCACATAAGTTGATCTTCTCAATACGACCCAAAACAATATCACCTACCTTGCTACCACTACCTAATTTGTCCAGACTTTTATCTCTGATTTTACAGCAGACTTCTGTTCAAACGTGAAATGCTACATAGGATTTGACTCTCCCAACACATAATTTACTACACTTTCTGAGAAATTTAGCCGATGAAACGTCTGCTGTGATTTTGTAAGCGCATTGTAAGCGTCAGCATCGACGACCACCAATTTTGTGCTTTCTTTCTGATAGGAAAAAACCACCATCGTCATACAGATGCCTGATGGACTGGATCTAATTAGCTTGTTAAGCCAATGTAGATGATAACGGTGATAACTAACTTCCTATATATATGCACCATGAATGATTGTTGAAGACAAGAGGAATCACATCTCTTGTCATCACTACCATGTGTTCTCATCACAGCAGACAATATCAATTAAAATATATGGTAGTTCTCATATCTTTCATGTCACGGTCGGATCATGGGGAAATATTTCTCATTGAACCAAAAAAAAAAAACTAAATGCCTCTCTGAGGAAATATTCTTAATATGTCCAGAGAATAGAGCCTTGAGAGATAGAGAAAGCTTTATTAGAAAACTATTTGCTGGTTATGAATATGTATGTCTGGAATTCCAGCACCTAAATAAAATCAAGAATACATATTATGAAGGTGGACACCTCCACATCTTCAGACAATTAAGAGTATTTTATACTTTCTTCCACACCCCACACACGGATTCATACTCGTGTGCAGCATTTGTATATTTAAGATGGTCTGAAATCAGAAACCTCCACCCCAGCATACACTTGAAATTTGATTCCTTTTTTCCACAGATGGGAAACATTTTTTTTTTACCTCAATAATGAGGCATCTCTTTAAATGATGAATTCATTAAATAATACTCATGCTGCCATGATTCCACATGCTTAACAGCACCAATTAGGGAGCAGCTCATAACTCTTATCATTGCGTTCATCTATTCATCAATCTCCCACACTATATATAACTCGAACCAAAGCTAATGGCTTCAATCACTAGACATTTTCAACACTTCAGCCTTACAGAGCCCTTCTTGACAGAAAAGATTAAAAAAGAAAAAGATGGCTTCTTTCCATTCACGATCAAACAGCTTTCCATCTCAAACACATCCAGTTGTAGAATGTGTTGAAGAACATCTGTGCAGGCTAATGGCCTCTCAAGCTGCTTCAACATCAGCCTCTTCTGTTTCAGCAAACTTGGCTGCCCTCAGCGATTTACACAAGAGCATCAATAATCTGATTGAAATGCCTTCAATCCAACAATCCCTCTCTCAAGAACGAGGTGAACGTTGGGTAGATGAGTTGCTCGAGGGATCACTCAGACTCGTGGATCTCTGCAGTACATCTAGAGACATTGTTGACTTAACCAAGGAGTCAGTTCATGATCTTGAGTCCTCCATTAGGAGAAACAAAGCCGAAACTGTTGCTGCAGCCGATATTAATGCTTATGCGGCCTCAAGAAAGAAGATAAACAAAATGGTGAAAAGTGCTTGAATAGCCTCAACCACAAGTCTATAGAGTGTGATCTCAAGGGTGTAGGGATGATGCTTAGAGAAACAGAGTCCCTGAGTTTCTCAATCCTTAAATCTGTATTGATATTCTTGTCTGGGGAGAAGGAAAGATCAACCCAAAGAAGTTGGTCATTCCTATCCAAGCTCACTCAAACAAGCAGAGTACATCTGAGACAGCAGAGGAATTGTGTTTGTTGAACATCCAAAAATTCAAGAAAAGTAGTGACAGCATGAGTGTACAGAAAATATTGAAGCAATCAGAAAAAGTGTTCAAGAATTAGAAGAGGGATTGGAATCCATATTTAGAAGTTTACTCAAAACTAGAGTTGCACTCCTCAATGTTCTCAACCATTAGCCTCTTTTGGGCTACTGCTAAATTTTGTAGTTATTACAAGTATATAGCTGTGTAAATGACATCATACATATATGAACTCTATAATTCTGTGCACAAATCTGCAAATTAAATCCTCTTGTGCAATGCACTAGTTATTTATTTATTTATCAAAAAATTAACTCAATTATATGCATACCTCAATGCATGTAAGATAAATTCAAATATAAACAAAATTAAAAATCAAGTCATTATATTTATTCAATAACAATAATTAATAATTACCTCGCTTAGATACATGATTAACATATAATGATGCATCAATCAATTACAAAACGGGCATATAGAACGTAATTAGTATTATCATAGGAAATAAAAAATCCAGGAGTATCAACTTTGTAGTAAATTACGGATTTGTCCTTCTGCTTTGATGGGTCGTATGCATCAAACACTGCATCATATGCTGTGCCTAAGTGAGCACGTGCTAAATACCGAACATTGTCATCTTTAACTATGAATTGATGATGCGTGTGAGTTCGATTCAATACGAATGACTCTTGCACAATGTCACCGCCGGCTTCGATTTGAACATCTATAGAAGGTGACTTCTTTTCCTTTACATCCCAGATGAACTTAATTTTTTGCGATGATTTGGCTGAAATGATGGAAAAAATTGTTAAGAAAAACATCAAGTGGAAATACATTTGTTTGGGGGCCATTTGTGTTACTATTTTATCTTAATCCATCAATGTGTTAGTCTTATTTTATAGTATGAGTACATGAGTATTTTCATTTATTATTGAATCATATATATATATAAGAGATGCGGAATTTAATTTCTTTTTTAAGATGGATAGTGTCGATCATATAAGGTGATCATCGTTTATATATACATATAATTATTATTTTGTCCATTTTTATCGAATCATAACCTTTTTTTTTTATCTATTTAATTTTTTGGATGAGTTAATTATGTTTCATGTATTTGTCTTATAAAGGCAATTATAATACTCTTAATTATTCAAAACTTTCAGTGTTTACTGTTACAAAACTTCCATGTTCACATTAGTGTTGCCTAAGTTTTATTAGTATACAAATCTTACGCTAATTAATTAGTTACTAAATGAAGTTGATTTCGAATTCTCTAATCTGGGATTAACTTTTGAAAAAATGATACAAATCTCAATTATCACTTAATTAGCATAAAAGAGTAGTAAGATTATACCTCATTTAATAGCTAGTTAAGATGTGACTTGAAAATCAATTTAAATTGATTCAGTTGCTGGATGGCAATGTTTCTCTGCATACAAATAAAGCTACAATTTTTTATATACCGCAAACAATCTCCCAAAAACGCAAAAAGCAACTCACGTTGTCTACAGACAGGGTATTTTGTTTTTCTGTAAAGGGTTAAATTTTTATATGTTCGTATGGATTTAATAAATTTTTTTAAATGCACAAATTTTATAAGTGATAAATATTAAAATAACGAAATTATTTTTGACTCGATTGATGATTCATAACGAAAATATTCTTAACTCGATTGATGATTCGATTTAAAAGTTTTAATCGAGTCATAAAAATATGAACAATTGAATTGTAAATTTTAATTGAGTCAACAACCGAATTAAGATTATTTTTATAAACTGAGTATTTCAACAAATTATGTTAAAAATAGAACAATAAAAAAATCCTGAAAAAGTGCCACTGTGTTGTTCATTACTTATTTTGAATAAGCATAAAAACAAATTTGATTAATCACATAGAATAATTAATTATACTGAATTAGGAAAAAACTTGGTGATGTATTTGAGATAAAATTAAAAATATGGACGTGTTTGTTAGGCCATATTTTATAAGGGGCGACTATTTGCGATCCTGATAATACTAAACATACCCATAAAAATATTAAACTAAAATATTTCTAATTAAAAAGACTAAAGTATCCTTATAAAACTATTCATACCCCTAAATTACTAAACATACATCACGCATTAAAAATTGTTACTGAACGTACCACGTTCATTAAAAATTAAGAAAAATTGAGATTTTTTTTTAATTTCTTATTGTTCTTTGGATCATGAATCAGAAGCTCAATTGTTTTGAAATTCCCTTCTCTCTCCCTCTCTTCTAAGTCCACAATTATCACACACACACTGTACAAAATATCCATAATGAGAGAGAAGAAAGAAGCAAATTGACGATGAAACATCCAAAACATTGTCTGAAATAATAAATTCATCAAACCTCAGAACTCTGCACCTCATAATCTTTCTGTAGCTTATGCAAATTTGCATTGTTTGAAATAATAAATAGAACGAATCCAAAACATCCATGTCTTACTAATGCCCGTCGTCCCAGAAAGTACAAAAACATGTAGTGTGTTCAGTCCACAATACTCTTCCCTCATCTTCTTCACGGTCTCAATTAATGAATGAAGATCTCGACAAGTTTTGTTTCCTTCGAATTCTTTGTCTCCCTCAAGTCTCACTTCCTCTGAGGATAGTTCAAGTCCGAGATAGAGAATAGCCTCGGCGATTCGTTGGAGCGAGTCCTTCATCGTCTCCCTTTTTCTGCTGTCCATACCTTACACGAATGTCATATAAATAATTAATTACTAAATAAAATGAGTTAAAATTAAACTAAAATAATAAATAGAAATACATATTTTAAAATTTTAAAATAATAATTTAACAATCACAGTTTACAATTTTTTAAATAAAATAAAATAAAGTAAGATAAATAATAAATAAATAAAACATAATAATATTAATTAATATAAAACATATATATGTACTGTATATATGAAAGTTGCGTGAGTTACTCACGACTTCAGGTGAAAAGTCGCCTGCTGAAGTTTAAAAATCAAATTCTATTTGATTATATTAATAATATATTTTTACAAATTGCAATCAAGTCTCTATATTATATTAAATTCTCATTTAAACTTACCCTAAACTTTAACCTTATTACAAAATGACTCAACTTGAGTTATACAACTCCATTTGAAAATCTGAGAGTACGTATGGAGTCCTTGCAAGGTGAGGATCACATGCATACTAATTTTTCATGAAAATTGTAACGCCCCGAGTTACGCTATGGGGTTGGGACGCTACTAGATATACATATCCCGATATAATAATAAAGGGGTAGATAATGCACAGCGGAAATAATATAAAATCTCCAAAGCGTTAATATAACAAAGTAAAAGTTGCATAGAGATTATTACATCTTAACATCTACTCACCCGATTAGAGTAAAATATTTAAAATAAGTACGTTCAGATGATATATCTGAAATAAAGTTCTACATAGTACTAAAATATAAGTCATTATATAAAGTCTTCTAAGGGCTTGGGACAACAGCATAAGCCTCTTCATCTTCTAAACCTTGTTTTGAAAATCAATAAGGGGTGAGTGTCTGAAATATACTCAGTGAGTTAACTTAAATGATTGCACAGTTAAAAATAAATATGTATGTCAATTACACCATAAAATGTAACATATGTCAATTTAATAAAATAATTTACACATTTCGTTCGATAACTTATTGAAAATATTTTAGACCGAATCGTTATCCGATAACTTGTGTTAGTTGGTATATGTGCACCAGGCCGTCACCCAATACAATGTTAACATACTTGAAATACATTTTAGTACTGAACAGACGTAATCAGTAACTTGTGTTAGTTGGTATATATACACTGAGTCTTCTCACCGTACAAGTGTTAGTAGAAAATATTTGTCATCGAACTAAAAGCTCACATGACATATAACATGACATATAAGTAACACATATCACATCTTAACATAGCAATCATGACACAAAATGTAGCACTCGGTAAAGAGTGAAAGTTACCCCCACCTTAAACTTTATTGGAAACATGTAAAGTGGACTAGGCTTTCTCGTGAGTCTCAGGTATGCCTGTAAGGATATACTAAACTGAGTTCCACCTCTAATAATAATTTCTAATGCTAAAACTAAATTTCTAAAAATAATATTTAATACTCAAGCTAAATTCTAAAATATTATAATTAAAATAATCTAATTATTAACTTAAGAAAATAATAATAGCTAAATCGTTAAATAAAATAAAGTAAAATAAAATATTTATACTTAAAATAATTAAATAAAAAAGCATATTTCTTTTAAAAGTAATAAAATAGTAATAAATCGAAATATTAAAAATATGGATACAAATGACATCAATTTTATTAAAACGAATATTGAATAAAAATTTTATACCTAAAATAACATAGATGGTAAAATTATAATTAATATTTATTATAAAAACTATATAAATGAGAATTTATAATTATAAATAAAATGTTAAAGTATATACAAAATAATAATAATATTTAATTAAAAAGTATTAAGTTAAATATATAATTAGGATAAAGTAAATAAATAAATAAATAAAGAAATAAAGAAAGAAAGAAAATAATCAAACATGTTGTTACTGCATACTGCATGCGCACATTTTCAGTTTTAAATTTTAAGTTTTAATTTTTCATTTATTATTATTATTATAAATTACAAATAAGTCTATGCATTATATTAAATTCTCTTTTAAACTTACCCTAAACTTTATACTTATTATAAAATGGCTCAACTTGAGTTATATAACTCCGTTTGAAAATCTGAAAGTACTATTGGAGTCCTCGCAAGACGAGGATTACATGTATACCAAAATAACGAAGTCAAAATGGGACAATTTTTTTTTACTTGAACTGGTTATCCTCATATCTTCTTCATTTTACATCCAAACTCAAAACTAATTATATGATTGTGATCCTCGTGAGGAGGGCTTCAAAATGACCTATAATATCAAAGTTATATCCCAACGAAACAAATGATGTCATTAAAGAGTTAAAAGCTTCGTCGTAAATTTTCTTAATCATACGAAATCCATTTCACAAAAGAGTTATATATTTTGGATTCTACGCATCGAGACGATCAATTCCGTATATAATATGATAAAAACCAACTCAAAATATAGAGTCTTTCAAAATTACAGAAGGCAAAAAGTATATAAAATAAAAATGAAACGTATAATATATATATATATATATATATATATATATATATATATATATATATATATATATATATATATATATATATAGAAAATGGAGGGTGTTACCTCTAAAGATTAAAGCTGACTCATTCAGTGACTCTCGTTATCTACTCCCTCCACTATCCTCAATGTTAATTATAGAATGACTTGAATAGGGTATAAAGTAGGGTACTCTTATTAAGTCTATCCAAACTATCATGATATTAACGGCAAGTTGTGGTGTAATCTACTGATATTTTTACCACTTGCAGGATATTTACCATAATTATTATTACTATTATTATTTAAATATATAGTTATGGGGTATTATAAAAATAAAGAAGTTTAAATAGGACAAATTTTAATGCGAAGTGGGTCTCTTCCCATCTTCTTCATTTCACGTCCAAACTCAAAATTAATTATATGTTTGTGATCCTCGTAAGGAGAGCTTCAAAATGTCATATGATATCAAAGTTATGTCACACCGAAACAAAATATGTCATTAAAAGGTTAAGAGCTTCGACTGAGTTTTTCTAACTCATACGAAATTCATTTTACAAATGAGATATATATATGAAATTTACACTTCGAGACGATCATTTTCGTATATAACATAATAAAATTTGACTAAGAATATAAAATCTCCAAAACTTACAGAAGCTTGTATAAATACGGTTTTACTTTATATATATATATATATATATATATATATATATATATATATATATATATATATATATATATATATATATATATATATATATATATATTATTATTATTAAACCAAAAATTCACTCATTAAAGGAAGAAAATTTTAAAGATAGATATTTTTCTCCTGGAATTAACCATGTCTTCTCTACCCTCTAATCACAGTGAAAGATGATGTGACATATAGTAGGGTGAAGGTTAGATAAATGAATATTATAATATTATAATTAATATATACATATCCACATATTACATATATAAATATATATACTTATATATATATGTATATATATTATAAAAATTATATTATTGTGGATATTACACAGGGTTCAATAATTCTCCTTGTAGGTATCATTATACTTTTTAATTTTTTGTTATCGTATCTTTTTTCTCTTTGATTTTTTAAAAAAAATTCTATAAACCCTATTTTTATAATTTAAATTATTTTATCTTTTATACTTTTATTTGATCTAATTTGTAGGTCCAATCATTTTCATTTAAGGAATCATTCATTTTTTTATTATTATTTTTTCATCTTTTTTTTTCTTCAATTTTTGTGTTTGCTTTATAATTCTATGAACCCTATTTTTATATTTTAATATTCTATCTTTTATTTATTTTTTATATTTTAATATTCTATCTTTTTTTTAAATCTTATTTTCATGGTTCAATCTTTATCATTTTAGACATCATTCTTTTTTCTTTTCTTTTTGTTTGTTTGTTTATCTTATGATTTATTTATTTTTTATAATTCATAAACTTTTTTTATAGTTTTTTTATTTTATTTTTCTTATTTTTATTTGATCTTATTTGCAATTCGATCATTAAAAAAAAGTCATCGTATCCAGATTAACTTCATATTAGAGTTAGAAAATTCAAAGAATATGTCAACTATTTTTTTAATTATTTTTATTTCATCTTTAAGATTAATGTATGAATTATATTTTTTAAAATTTGTAATTTTATTCTAAGTTTTTATTTAATTTTGGATAATATTTATATACTCCATATTCTTTTAATTTAATCTTTTGGATTAATTTATGAAATCTATTCTTTAAGTTTTGTAATTTATTTTAAACTTTTTATTCAATTTTATTTTCATTAGTATGTCTCTATAAATATTATTTTAATATTTGTAATTTATTATACTCCGTCCGTCCGAAAGGTATCCATTTATTTTTTGCACGTGGATTATTGAATATTATTATTTTATATAAAGTGGGTAGTTGTATTAGTATTGAGTGGTTGGTATATGTGGGCCCCTTTTACTAAAAAAAGGAAAATGGATACCTTAAGAGTAGACGATCAAAATAGAAAAATAGATACCTTATCAGTGGATGGAGGGAGTATTAAATAGTATTTTATATTCTATTTTATTCATATATTATTTAATTAGAAAAATATAATTATAGTAAAGTATATCTTTATTTTTAAACAAAATAATATAATTGAGGTTTATAGAGAAATTGTACCTACTTTTTTTTTTCGTTTATTCATTCTCTAGGTATCATTCTTCTTTTATATTTTTTGTTATTTTTTTCTCATTTATTTTTATTTATTTATAATTCTATAAACCATATTTCTATACTTTAATTTATTTTATCTTTTATACTTTTATTTGATCTTATTTTTATATTCAATCATTCTCATACTTGATCTTATATGCAGGTTCAATCATTCTCATTTGAAGTATTTTTTTTAAATATTATTTTCATTTCTCTTCGATTATTGTATTTTCTTTATAATAATTTTATAAATTTTATTTATCTACTTTAATTTATTTTATCTTATATACTTTTATTTGATCTTATTTTCAGGTTCATTCCATTTGAGGTATAATTGTTCTTTTTTATTTTTCGTTTATCTTATAATTTATGTTTTTTTCTTCGTTTCTTTTGTATATTTTTCATATTTTGTAAACCCTATTTTTATAATTTTTTTAATCTTATTGATTTTATTTTTATTCGATCTTATTTGCAATTTAAATCATTAAAAAAATACATAAATGTTTGGAGTGATGAATTTGGACAATCTATAATTAATTTCAGAATGTTTTCTTTGTAATTTTATAAACTCTATTTTTACATAACGCTCTGGGATTTCGCTATGGGGTTAGGACGCTACTAGATATACATCTCCCAATACATCTCACCTGAGTAGAGTGAAATATCCAAAACAAGTACGTTCAGATGAAAATATCTGAAATAAAGTTCTTAATAAAGTATATAAGATATAATATAAAGTCCTCTATGGGCTCGGGACATCTGCATGAGCCTCTCCATCTTGTAAACCTTGTTCTGAAAATCAATAAAGGGTGAGCGTCTAAAATACACTCAGTGGGTTAACTTTAATGATTGCACAGTTAAAAATAAATATGCATGCTAAATATACCATAAAATGTAATATATGCCAAATTAATAAAAAAAAATTTGCACATTATCGTTCAATAACTCATTGAAAATATTTTAGACCGAATCGTCTTCCAATAACTTGTGTTAGTTGGTCTGTGCGTACCAAGTCGTCACCTAGTACGATATTAGTAGGAAAATATTTGTCATCAAACTAAAAGCATACATGACACATAACATGACATATCAGCAACACATATCACATCTTAGCATAGCAATCATAACATAAAATGTAGCACTCGGTAAAGAGTGAAAGTTATCCCCACCTTGAACTTATTAAAAATGTGTAAAGTGACTAGGCTTGTCCTTCGGTCTCAGGTGTGCCTGCAAGGGTATACTAAATTGAGTTCTACTTAAAATAGTAATTCCTATTAATAAAACTAAATTTCTAATATTATTATATATTTTTATAAATTACAATCAAGTCCTTATAATTAATCAAATTCTCATTTAAATTTATCCTAAACTTTAACCTTATTACAAAATGACCCAACTTGAGTTATACAACTCCTAACACTTGGAATCCTCGTGAGGCGAGGATCACATCAATACCAATTTTGTATCAAAATTTTGAAGTTTTGAAAATATAAAAATATACCATTAAGTGGGTTTTTCCCATCTTTCTTATTTTACGTCAAAATTCAAAACTAATGATACCTTTGTGATCCTCGTGAGGAGAGCTTCAAAACTCACACCAAAACAAAATATGTCATTAAAGGGATTGAAACTTTGAATGAATTTTTCTTACTCATACAAAATCCATATCACAAAAGAGTTATATATTTGGAATTTACGCATCAAGACGATCATTGTCGTATATAACATGATAAAATTTGACAACAAAATGAATAAAATTAAAAAGGGTAGTGTGTGAGAATTGATATATATATATGTGTGTATATATGTATGTGTGTGTGTGAAAACATGTAAAGAGAAGAGTGGAGAATTACATCTCAATTGATCACTCCTCACACTACTACTAATTGTAAGAGTTAATGGAAAGAATATGAGTAAAGGGTGAAGGAATTTGGGCAGCAAAATATATGTGTGTGTGGCTTGAATGGAGTTGGGTATTTATAGATGTGCGTGATGGAATCAAGAATATATTGGCATATGGCATGGTGGTGATACATGTGTATTTCCATGTGGGCTAACATGTTTGTATGGCCCCATAGTCATAACATGGCTTAGCAATTCTTTCACATGGCTTAACATGTAGGATAAGTGCACATGGCTTTACTTGTGGGATGATAATTCATGGGCCAATTTGATCAAATAACAACAATAATAATGGGTCAAAACTTAGTGAATTTCGTACATCCCATTGGCAGCTGCGCGGCTTTATCATTTTGATCATAACGTCTTTGTTCGACGTCCAATTTGAGTGATTTTTACCTCCACACAATCCTCTCTTCCTGAGCTTTCTATCCATATAAAGAAATATTCAAAAACCTAACATTTGAGTATATAACAAGTCACGTAAAGTGGCACAGCTGTTCTATTCAGAACAGCTTGTGCGACGTCACCACTTTGATTATAACTTTCTCGTTTAGAATCCAATTGAAGTGTTCTTTACGCCCACACGACCCTCTCTTCCGTGGCTTTCTAACCATATCTCACACGACCAGTTTCGACTTCAACATAAATACAAAAAATTATGGAAAGTGCAAGGCTGTTTGCTTGCAACTTTGCTAAATTTTATCCCATTTGTTTTTTTGTCAAAATACAACAAAATACCTCTCAAGCTCCTATTTAGTCATTAATATATATATATATATATATATATATATATATATATATATATATATATATATATAAGGTGGGTATTACATTTTATACTTTAATTTATTTTATCTTTTATATTTTTGTTGATCTTATTTCATATTCAATTATTCTCCTTTGAGGTATCTTTCTTTGTTTTTATTCGTTTATCTTATAATATATGGTTTTTCCTTCATTTTTATTATTTTCTTTATATTTTATAAAATTTATTTTTATAATTTTTTAAACCTTATTGTTCTTATTTTTATTTGATTTTATTTGCAACTTCAATTATTAAAAATAAAAATCATCAGTGTTTGGAGTGATGAATTTGGACAATCTAGAATTAATTTTAGAAATTATAGAATTGGAGATTCAAAACACATGTCAAATATATATTTTTTATTTAATCTTTTGAAGTAATGTATGAAATTTATTTTCAAAATTTTGTACTTTATTTTAATTTTTCTTTCAATTATTATATTTCCATTAGGATCGTCTCTATAAATATTCTTTTAATTTAATATTTAAGATTAATGTATGAAATTTATTTTCGAAATTTGTGATTTATTTTAATTTTTCTTTCAATTTTATTTTTATTAGGATATTCTCCATAAATATTATTTCAATATTTTTAATTTATTATATTAAATACTCCCTTTATCCCACAGTTATTTGCACCATTCCTTTGTAATTTACAAAGGAATGGTGCAAATAAGTATGTGACAGAGGGAGTAATATTTTATATTTTATTTATCCATATTTTATTCAATTAAAAATAAAATATAAATTATAGTATAATATATATTTCTTAAAAATAGTAATTTAATTTTACAGAGAGATTATATTTATTCTTTTAAAAATAAATAGATATCAATTAAAATAATTTTGATATAATTAATAACAGAAAGTTAAAATATGGTACTCTATTTATTTTAAATATCAAACTAAATTTAATGTTATAAAAAATAAGCGTATAAACAATGCAATTTAATTGATAAATATAAAATTACGTTAGGTTAAAAAAAATACATTTATGTATTATACATACTTAATTAGTAGTTTTTAAAAAATACATAAATTCAAATAAATAATTAATTATATTTATATACATACATATGTTATGGTTAAAAATAAATTAAATATAAAGGTACATTTTGTAATATCCTTAATTCTTTCCGTGCAATGCACGGATGGGTAATATTTAGTTATTATATAAAATAAAATTTGTGTGGATACTAATTCCATTATTTTAAAATTATTATCATTAATAAACATCTTCTCATATTATATATAAACATACATCGTCATTATAATTTCAACATTCAAAATAACCGAGATAAAAAAAAGTTGAGTGATTCATTATTCTGAATAATATAATGACTACACCTCGCACTTCTGTTATTGATTTAACTCCTGCGAGGGCACTATGTACAATTACGGGGAGGGTTATTCAATAATGGGTTATACCGCGTCTGAATAATTTAAAAGAGATTGCATATCTCAATGTTGTTCTTATGGATGAACAAGTATTGGTCTATCATTTGTCATATAAATTAATTAATAAATATTATGTTTGATTTTTTAAAACTTTGTTCTCAAATTATAGGGTTAAAAAACTAAAGGAATTTGCCATGAATAAATATTTGCAATTGTTAAAAGATGATGATATCGTCATTATTTCAAACTAAAAAGTTGTGGTGGAGAATCAACAAGATTTTCAAGCAGCTCAGCATTACTATATGATTGAATTTTCTAATTAGAGAATGCACTACAATGATTATACCTAAATATGAGTTTGATTTCATTCTATTTGACGCAATATTACAAAACAAAGAGGAAGAATCAAACTTGATTGATAAATTAAATTTATTATCATGGTGTGTGTGTTGTTTTGAACTTCTTGCATACCTACCCCATTCTGTCTTTTGAAATTTGCAGCTTACGAAACATAGATAGTTTTAAGAATGATATATTAGATCACATTATTTAAATATTTTACTATGTAAAAATGCATAAATTTTAATTGTGATTATTTACTTTTTTTAATTGAGATATAATTAGAAAATAACTGATGTCAGTAAAGTGTCTTACACTAGTAATCCATCTAAAAGGAGTATCAAAGTGGATCTCATTGATGCTAAGTATGTCTTTTTTATTGTATTTTTATTTTGAAGTCAAACACCATGTTAATTAATTAATTTTATAATTTTTTCCTTTCAATTTGATTTGGTTGAACTACTCTTGAATGTACTCTTTGGGAAAAATATGCGGATCAATTGATAGAATATTCAAAGATGACAAAATCTGGTGTTGTGTTAATTTTGAGATTTGCTAAAATTTACAAATGAAATGGTTAGTAATATTAATTATATAATAATGTATTAATTAAAAAATCAAAATTATTAATATGAATTTTTTTACATTATTAGATGATTTGAAGGTGTCTGATTCGTACTATTCAACTCGAATTATTTTGAATGATGACGGTGTTGATAAGATTCAAAAATTTAAATTCAGGTACCTTCTTTTAATCTACGCGTTAGATAAATATTTACTTCTTATGTTTAATTTTCTCACATGAATTCTTATTCAATATTTTTTTTCTACATAACGTGTATCAACATTGATGATAGTTAAGAGAAATTGTTTTTCAAATGTTTCACTTCAAAACAATTCAATTGAATCAAATGAAGATTTAGTTTTATCGGATGTAAAAACAATAGTTGAATTAATTAAGACTGAAAAAGTAATATATAATCTCTTTATAATAATCTTATTTTGGTTAATGCGCTTGCAAGTGGCCTTCGATCTGAAGGTGAGATTGTTTTGGGTTTGCATCAATTGATATTGTTTCTTTACTATTATTATGCAATAGACAACACATTCTAGATTTGGAATCCTTCTATTAGTAAATGAAGACTTTACTTGACATATTAAGCCAGGAACAGAATTTTCAGAATTAATTAAGCATCCAAAACTTATTATTTGGGATGAAACTCCGATGACCAATCGATATTGTTTCGAGATACTTGATAGAAGCTTAAATGACATTTTGATATGTAGAAGATATGCAGAATTTACCATTTGGTGAAAAGACAATTGTCTTTAGATGTGATTTTAGACAAATCTTACTGGCAATTACTAAGGGTACAAGAGAACAAATTGTGTATGCAACACTAAAATCTTCTTATCTTTGAAAAATATTGTAAGGTGCTTAAGCTAATAAGGAACAATAGATTGCAGAATCAAAGCTCCAGCATCGAAAAATCTAAACATGAAATTAAAGAATTTTCAAGATGGACTTTGAGCTTAGGAGATAGAAATTTAGGAAAAAGAATTTATTTCAAAGCGAATATTGAAATTCTAAATGATCTTTTATTGGAAAATGTACAACATCCTCTAAATTCTATTGTTGAGTACATTTATTCATATGTTACTTCCGATTACGAAAATTTACAATACTTTGAAGATAAGGCAATTCTTGCACCACCACATCAAGTTGTTGAGTCCATAAATGAAAAGATGTTGTCTCAAGTTCCAGGCGTAGATAGTGAATATTTGAGCTCTGACAGTGTATTCAAATTAGATAGGGTCACAGGTAACAATGAGAATCTCTACTCAGCAGAGTTTCTAAATTCTATCAAGTGCTCAGGACTTCCAAACCACATGTTGAAGCTTAAGAATGAAGTATCGATAATGCTTATAAAAAATATTGATCAAAGATTTGAATTGTGCAATGGTACAAGATTAATGTGACTAAAATGAAAATTCATGTTATACAAGCAAAAATAACTTGTGGGAGAAACATTAAAAATATTCTGTACATACCAAGGATGACTCTTACTCCTTCTGATCATAGCACAATAGTTAAATTCAATAGAAGACAATTCCTTATGGTGGTATGTTTCGCAATAATGATAAATAAAAGTCAGAGACTATCTCTTCAAAGAGTTTGAGTGTATCTTCCAAAACCTGTTTTCACACGTGGACAGTTATATGTTGCTGTATCAAGAGTAAAAGATCGAAACAGTTTGAAAATTTTGTGTCTTGATGAAGAAGGTAATGTATAAAACAAAACATAAAACGTGATTTACCGATAAGTTTTCAATAATATTTAATAATTTTTTATATTAAATTATACATATAACACTAATAATTAAAACAACAATACTATGTCAAAAATTTTAATTTTAACAATAAAGATAAATTAAAATATGAATTAATATAATATAATTAGACATTAATAATGGTATTTATTTTATTTAAAAAAATTAATGATCCCGCGTAGTATGTGGATTCCATGCACGTATATCATCATTAATACTATTAATTTATAAGTACTTGTCAAACATAAGATATTGGATTTGTGTATGTGGGTGTTTCTTCTTGAAAAAATTTGTGTATGTGGCGTTGCCACATTTGTTCTTAGAAAAATTGTGTACGTGGCGCTCCCACATTAATCCTTCAATTAATGTTTTATTTTAAGTAATATATTTAAATAATTTTATTAAATTTAAAATAATTAATATTTTGTAATCTTACCATTAATACTTTATTTTAAGTAATTTTTTAATGATGACCTAATATTATAATCTTAATAATATTAATATATATTTTTTATAATTTTATTAAATTTAAAATAATTAATATTTTATAATCTTACCATTAATACTTTATTTTAAGTAATTCGTTTAATGAAGATCTAAAAGGAAGCGATCATAGTAGAATATTTTCAATCCAAAATTTGAAAAATGAATAAACTATCAATTTGGGTCCTAATTATTTTTTCTATACTATAAAACAATAAAAAATGGTAGCATTGTGTCATAATAGGATTTTTTTATCATATATTTATATAAAAAATATTAAATTTATGATTAGTTGTACATTTAATTAATAGTTTAATATTTTTGTTATATAAATATGATAAAAAAAGTTTCCTATTTTGGTACATTGCTACCCTTTTTTTATTGTTTTATATATTTTAAGGACTCTAACTGATAGAAAAAATAATTAGGCCCCAAATTGATAGTTTTTTAATTTTTCATGTTTTGGATTGAAAATATTCTATTATGATCGCTTCCTTTTATATTAATTGAATTTTTGCTCTCCTAATAAAGTGGTAGAGACTGTCATGACCACATGCTTAATATATTTTCTTGGGAAGTAAGAGAATATAAAATTTTAGAATTGTTTATGTGGTGGTGTCACGCTTCTCTTAAAAATTTTTGTGTATGTGGTATCGCCATGTTCGTTTTTAGAAAAATTATGTATGTGGTGTTCTAATGTTAAACATTAGATTAATATTTTAACTTTAAATAATTTAATATTTTAAATATTATTTTGTTTAATCTCTCTCATTAATAATCTTCATAGTGCAATTAATATTTTATTTAAGTAATTTAATATTTAAAATTTTATAATCTTACAGTTAATATTCTACTAGATATTACTCATTCGTGCGTTGCACGGAAAGAATTAAAGTATATTATATACTTTTAGTAGTGTGTGAATTGGTCATTTCAAATCTAATGGATTTGAAAATGAGTGGAATTTAGATTCCTTGAATTTTAAATCAATTCATTTGAATTCCACTATTTAAATAAATTATGGATTTTTAAAGGATTTCAAATTCATAATTCAAAAATTATTTTTAAAATAGAAATTTATATATGATAAATAAGAATAATAAAAATATTTTTTTTGTGGAGAAAACTCTACCACCCAACCTACACCTACCAACCCCCCACTCCCAAAAAAAATTAAAATAAAATTTAAATAATAAAAGTATTATCACACAGCCCTACCCCTTACCCACCCCATTCCACCCACGCCTATAATAAAAGAAGAATGATACCTCAAATGTAATGATTGAACCTGAAAATAAGATCAAAGTATAAAAGATCAAAAAAATTAAAGTATATAAATAAGGTTTATAGAATTAAAAAGAAAATACAAAAATCATAGAGAAACAAAAATAAGATAACAAAAACTAAAAAAGAAGAATGATACTTCAAATGAGAATGATTGAACTTGCAGATAAGATCAAATATGAGAATAATTGAATATAAAAATAATATCAAATAAAAGTATAAAAGATAAAATAAAGATAACAAAAAAAAGAATGATACCTCAAAATGATTGAACCTCCACATTAGATCAAATCAAAGTAAAAGATAAAACAAATTAAAGTAGATTACAAATAGTATGAAAGTAAAATAGAGAAGAAAAAGAAGAAGAAAAAAAAGTAAGGATTTTCTTAGGTAATGAAAATGTTTATATAGAATGATTTGAAATAATAAATGATCGTGATTGAAAGCAATCAACGATGTAGAAAAAAGGTGGAAAATTATCAAAGATAGCATTGAAATATTTGATATTATGAAAATTAGTATATTGATTGACAATTAGTAGAATATGTGCCAATAATATTTTTCATATTTATTAAATTAATATTGTTGATTAAAAAATAAATAAATAATTTATTATTAGCATAAATAGAATCTATGATTGAGATCAAAACTAATAGACGGTCAAGATTAAAATTGAAATATATATATATATATATATATATATATATATATATATATATATATATATATATATATACACATTAAGCTTATTAAAAATTAGTTAAAAATGCCAAAAATATCTCTTATATTTACTAAATTTATATTGTTAAATAAAAAAGTAAAATTTTAATAACAAAATCCATTATTATTATTATAATTAGATTAGATTTTATTATTGAAATCAAAAACATTAATTGGACGGTCTAGATTAAAATTGAATTATTTCAAAATTGAGTAAAATTGAAAAAAAAATTGAAAAACAAAAATAAAAGTTTAGGTTTGCTTTTATATATGTATAGATAGATAAATTTTAAGTAATTTTTTTATAATGATTTAACTTAATCTAATAAGAATATTTTATGTATTTTCAATTAAAAATTATTATTTTAATTCTAATAAAAATATTTTTATAAATATGTTTAAAATTTTTAATATTGCAATATATATTTTATATTAAGCAATTTAACATTTTAACCAATATTTTATTAGGTCCCTCTAATTAATAACTTAAAATTAATATCTAAAATAATAAAAAATGATAATAATTTTTAATATATTTTTACATTTAAATGTTTTAGTTGGGTTATTCAATTTTAAAAAATAAAAGTAAAAGAATATTATAAAAAAAGAGTGAGACTCGATTATTAATTAATTTACAACTAATAATATTTTGATTGAGTTATTCCATGAAAACATTAATTGAGTTTTAATTTTAATAATTTAATTTAGTTATTCAATAAAAAATAATTAAAAGATAAAAAGAGAGATACTTGATTATTAATTAAATTTACAACTAATCATAAGTTTAATATTTTTGTTATATAAATATGATAAAAAAATCCTATTATGACACATTGCTACCATTTTTTTTATTGTTTTATAGTATAGAAAAAATAATTATGACCCAAATTGATAGTTAATTATTTTCCAGGTTTTGGATTGAAAATATTCTGCTATAATTGCTTCTTTTTATATTAATTGAATGTTTATCTTTTAACATGAAGGTAAAAAATACATTTAATAGTAAAGTAAGATGAAAAAAAAGAGTAGGTTTTGGGTGAGACCGTCTCACAGATCTTCTTATATGAGACGGATCTAATCCTACATATTACCATAAAATAAAAATATAAAATATAAAAAAATTAATTACAAACAAGGGCTCTGTTTGGGCCTAATTAATTAAGGTGAATACACATAACCAAAAAAACCGGCAGTTGCCAATGCCATCCATGCCATACTGCTCATTTATTTACCGGCGGTTGCCAATGCCATATCTACTAATTTACTTAATTATTATTATTAATTATTCAATAATAATAATAATATTTTAGTAATTATTGTTTAAATAGTTTAATTATTCTATTATCACTTTATTTTAATTAAAAATCACTTTATATTAAAAACATCATCACTTTTTATTCATACTACTATTAGTTCACAAAATAATTTAATTAAATTGTTATCACTTTTTGTATATCATGTATCATTTTTTATTAAAAATTTTATCACTTTTTATTATTCCATTAATTTGTTCGTGTAAAATAATTCAATTATACGGGTATCACTTTCTTTGATTAGGAATCACTTTTTATTAAAAATATTATCACATTATCCATTCTATAAATTATTTGTAAAATACACTTTGATAATTAGTTATCACTTTTTATTAAAAATGTTGTTACTTTTCGTTTAAAATATTATCACTTTTCTTATATATTACGAATTGTTCATGTAATAATTCACAGCACTGTTATCACTTTTCATCCATTAAGTATCACATTTTATAAATTTATAATATTTAAATAAAAAAATAAATTAAATAAATAACAAATTTAAATTAAAGAATATTTCATAATAAAAATATTATTTAAAAAATAACATTATATATATAAAAAAATATATAAAACACCTAATTAATTTACTTTTTATAATTAAAATTTCAATTTTCTAATTTGACTATAGTCAAACAGAGCCATTACAAATATAATTAATGGGTTAATGAGTAATCTGTCTCACATAAAGGGATCCGTGAGACTTTCTCACCCAAGTCTTTGCCAAAAAAAGACAAACAAATACATATACATATATATATAATAAAATATAAAAATATCTTTTTATAATAAAGACATCATACATATTAGAACTTGCGTAGTTCGCAGGAGACAAAACTAGTATATATAAAACTAGTATTGAGCTTGTGCGATGCACGGGATTATTAAATTATTTAATCTTTTATATTAATTTTTTATTTTAATACAAAAATTATATTTAAATTTTATTTAATATATTAATTTAATATAAAAAACATTTATCATATATTATAATATTTTTTAAAAAATTTTACATTGTAAATTTATACTGCCCCAATTTAATAAAAATTTCATAAATCATGATAATTATGTTTTAAATGAAATATATATGAGACTAAAACAATTATATATGCAAATGTGAGTGTATGAAGAACAATATCATATTTAATAATTTAATCTTTGAAATGTGTAATTATTTAAAACATAATCATATATTATTGGTTTAATCTTATAATTTTTTATAAAAATTAATTTTTAATAAGGAAATAACATTAATAACACCAATTTATATAAATCACTAATTTTTATACTCCCTCTGTTCAATATTAATGTATTCATTTGCTTTTTACACTTGAATTAAAGAGTATTTTTATTTTATGTGTAGTGGGTAGTTGCACTAGTGGAGAGTGTGAGTCTCATATTTTATTTGTATTAGTGGAGGGCGTGTGTCCTATATATCTAAAAAGGAAAATTGATAAATTAAGGGTTAACGACCAAAAATAATAAATTGATAGATTAAGAATGAATAGACAGAGTAGTAATTAAAAAATCATCTTATCAACTTATATAAATAAAATTTACACAAACACATCTTCAAAGAAAAATATTAAAGGATATAAATATGTAAGACATTTAATTTAATAAAATTAAGATAAGATAAAAACTTGGAAAAAAAATGTTAGAAAGATATAAAAAATAATAAAAAGATATGTAAAAACATGTAACATCATTAAATCTATAATGTCTCACATATATATATATATATATATATATATATATATATATATATATATATATATATATATATATATATATATATATATATATATATATATATATTATACTCCCTCCGTTTTCTGCTGGAAATGTATACATTTTTTTTTAAACAAATGAGACCTACACACAGACTAATATATTTAATATATGAGACTCATACACCCACTAATACAACTATCTACTACACATTAAATAATAATACTTCTTGATCTACTTATAAAAAGCAAATATATACCTATTTAGCGGACTGATGGATTACTTAAAATGCAGTTCATAAAAAGGTGGGCTATAGTCACACGAAATTTTAGTAAGAGTATGTGATTATTATAAAAATTATAATGAAAAGACTATTATAACTCTACACTAAAGACTATTATAACTCTACACTAAATTTGTAATAACGGCACCTTTTATTAAATTCATCCAATATACTCTATGAACTTACGGCATTTGACAAATAAAAATTTAATATTTATAGAATGCATGTATTCAACTAAATTTTACTCCTAAAATATATAGGCCATTAAAAAAAAGAAGGAAAATTTACACATACCAAATCAATAGTATGATATACTTGCACAAACAATATATATAGATTAGAAAATAATAATAATAATAATAGAATTAGAAAAAAGTATAAAATAAAATTCGTGTTTTTAGAAAGCAAAACAGTTAATTGAGTGGTAATAAATTCATGATTACTATTACAGTTATATCTTGATTTCTATATTTTTTAATTTGAATATCTCATTTCAATATTTACATTTTCCTTTTTAATAGATGATTTTTTCCTTTTTATATTAAAATATAATATCTTTCAACTCACTATACATTAAAGTACTATATTTTTAAATATCCGTGCAAAAAACAAACAAAACATTAAAACATATACATTAAAATACTATATTCTTAATTATAGTGCAAAAAACAAACAAAATATTAAAACTGAACAGGGAGTATACAATTAAAAACATGTCTCCTACAATCAGTTGGCCCACTAAATTATGTCCTACTATTACCCCAAAAGAAGGAACTCAATTTCAAGGTATAGATAATAAGAAAAACACCATTCAGAATATAAATGGATTAATATTTATAATCTTTATTCTCACTATCTACGTATTATGAAACCTTTAAATTTACCGATATGAATGACTTATATACAAGGTTAAACCTGTATATTATTATTATTATTATTATTATTTTTATTATTATGTCCCAGAAGTAAGATAAAAATCTTCATTGTCACAAAAAAGATATGTAGATAAGAATCACATTTTCAAAAGAAGATTAAATTAAACACGAATAGATAAAATGATATGTAAAAAAAAATCCAATAGCATAACAACCTGTATATATAATAAATTAATAAATAGATAAACATGATTCTTGTCACCATTTAGAAATATAAAAATGTATAGGTAAATATACAAACCTTAAATGTACATAATATACTCCGTATAAATCCTTGTATAAATAAAAAAAGAAGAAAATGAATAATAAGAAAGAAAAACGGAAAAGAGAAATAATATTCAAAAGAGAAATAATATTCAACAGCTAAATTAACTAAAGGATATTAGAAGTAATGGGATGCAATACACATTTTTGTGTGACATGTCTAAGGAAAAATATTAAATATACTCATTTTAATTTAACATTTTTTTAATGCTTCATCTTTAATGAAAAATGTAAATACCAAAAATAATGAAAATATTATTGACTCGATTTGTATTCGATTTAAAAACTTTAATCGAGTTATAATGTATATGATGGAGTCATAAAAATATATACCATCGAGTCGTATATTTTAATCGAATCAACAACTGAGTCAACTGTAGTTTTGTCAAATTGGACATTTTAACAAATACCTAAAAAAGTAGGGTAATTTTTTTTTTTTTTTTACAGTCATGAGCATGGACATTACTTCCAATTTAGTAAATGCATAGTTGATTGAGATTATTAAAAGATCACATTTTCATACATTTTCAATCAAAATTAGCCTTTAGCCTTCTAATAGAATGAAATTAATTGAAATAATTAAAATAAAATTATGCAAGTAAGTTTAGTTATAAAAATAAAAAAATTCAAATTAATATAAAAATAACAGGTCATTAAGAAGGAGGTACAAAATGCCACGTTAGCATTAAAAAAATTCAAATAGGTATATAAAGATATGAAAATATAAATTATTATAATAATTTAAAATGAATAATTGAATTTAAAATGAAAATCACATAATAAATATAAAAATATTATGCAAACACTAATAGTATAATTAGATTTATCAGTAAATTAATTATATAAGAATACATAAATTTTTATTAAAATATAACTAGTTTTTTTTAGATTCAAAATCACAAATTATCGCCCACTTATTGCCCTTACTAAATACTCCCCCGATCCCACAATAATAATAACTCATTTCTATTTTGGGCGTCTCACTTTAATAGTTATGTTTTTTTTTTGGTAGATGAGATTCATACAAAATAATAAATATTATATTTCTATGAGGCACATACACAATATTAATACAACTATACACTTTAATTTAAAATATTATTTTTTTCACCTTACTACATATTAAAATATTTTATTTAATCCTCGTATAGAAAACAAATGTAATCATTATTCCAGAACGGAGGAAGTACTAAATTTACTTATAATTATATCAAAGAAAATTTAACATTCACTTTTTTACCTATTCATTAGTATTTCTTTATCATTATCTAAATTAAATTATAATAATTTTTTAATTTAAATTCAAATATTACTTTTTAAATAAATATAATTTCAAAAGATAAGATCCTGAAATCAAAATTAAATAATAAATTTGAATCACTTCTTAAAGCACACCAGTATTCCTAATATTCTTTAAAAAAAAGTATAAAATCTTGAAAATCAAAATAAAAAGATAATTAATATCGAAACCAATTGCTTAATCAATAAATTATGATTGCAAAATAATAATGCGAGCAAATAGTTAGTGAATGTAAGTAAATTATTTATTTATTTACTTAAATAATAGTATAAATTGTTAAAGTAAAATAAAAAAATTCATTATTTCAATCAAATTAGAGACTAATAGATTAATATTAATGAATGAAAAATTATAATTAATAATTTATTTAATTTAAATTTTATTAATGTTTAAGTTTAGCGTTAGTGGACACAAAGGATGACATAGTTTGAAGAGTAATTTTAAAGAACTATGACCAAAGAAAATCACTCAATTTTATATTAACATAAGTTAAAAAGTATGGTTAGAAAGTTAAATTATGGAATATAATTAAATGACGCAATTTAATACAATTAATTTAAATCATGGAATACAATTAATTAAGGGTAAAAAATAATTTATGTAATGTTTTCTTAAATTATAGAATAGATAAGGTCAATTATGTTTTTTCCATATCGTAGTAAGAATTATAAGACAATCAAGTATTTAAATAATAATATATAAATTGAGGTTTATCCATATGTATATATTAAATATTTTAGAGAAGTTAATAATGAGAGGCGCAATTAACAAAATTTGATTAAATGGGTTGCATACTTTCAATATGTTATAGTTTTAAATATAATTTGATTTTATTGCAGCTTGATTTATGTGTGTGATAGCTTACTTTTTTTTCCATTAATTAAAATCTAAATATATTATACATTATTGCATGATTAATGTGTAATATAACAATAATCATCATTCAAAGCATTCATCCATATTTAAATTTCTTAATATGACAGGTAATCATTAATTGAATAAAATCAAGGAAATGTTATAATTAATTTAAGGAATTTAATGTTTTATTTTAGTTATAAATTAATATTAATTTCATAGGAATTTAACCTAATTATGTCTAAATTGGTTTTGATTTATAACTTTTGTATGGAAGGTAATTCCTAGATGTTTTCAAAGGAATTGAGATTAACTATTTTTTTAAATTGAATTTGATTATTTAGTTCTTTATTAGGAACGTAATTTTAATTGATAAGAGGTTTAAAGGAGTTAAGCGTAATTATTTTTGAAATTGAGTTTGATAATATAATTATTTATAAAGAAGTTAATTGGTAGAATAAATTTGATAATGTATTGTTAAACAATTATAATTCTAATTATTTAATTTTAAGTATAGTATGAATGAAACAATAAATAGGAGACTCAAATTTAATTTTAAGTATAGCTCTATATTTACAAATAAATAAATAAATAAAAGTGAGTACAGTGTACTTATTGTATCCAATTTTTTGAATTTTATTATTTATAAGAAAGAAAAAGTAAATAAGTAGATCTTGTAATGTCCCAGGTTACGTTATGGGGTTGGGACGCTACTAGATATACATCTCCCAATATAATAATAGAGGGGTCAAGAATGCACAGCGGAAACAATATAAAAATCCTCAAAGCGATAATATAATAAAGTAAATGTGACATAACGATTATTACATATCAGCGTCTACTCGCCCGAGTAGAGTGAAATATCCAAAACGAGTACGTTCAAATGATATATCTAAAATAAAGTTCTTAATAAAATATATAAGACATAATATAAAGTCCTATATGGGCTCGGGACATCTGCAGGGACTTCTCCATCTTGTAAACCCTGTTCTGAAAATCAATACGGGGTGAACGTCTAAAATACACTCAGTGGGTTAACTTTAATGATTGCACAGTTAAAAATAAACATGCATGCCAAATATACCATAAAATGTAACATATGCCAAATTAATAAAAAATATTTTGCACATTGTCGTTCGATAACTCATTGAAAATCTTTTAGACCGAACTGTCGTCCGATAACTTGTGTTAGTTGGTATATGTGCACCAGGCCGTCACCCCAGTACAATGTTAGCATACTTGAAATGCATTTTAGTACTGAACCGACGTGGCCAGTAACTTGTGTTAGTTGGTATATGTACACCGAGTCGTCACCCCGTACAAGTGTTAGTAGAAAATATTTGTCATCGAACTAAAAACACACACGGCACATAACATGACATATAAATAACACATATCACGTCTTAACATAGCAATCATGACATTAAATGTAGCACTCGGTAAAAAGTGAAAGTTACCCCCACCTTGAACTTATTGGAAATGTGTAAAGTGACTAGGCTTGTCCTTCGGTCTCAGGTGTGCCTGCAAGATATACTAAATTAAGTTATACTTACAATAGTAATTCCTATTACTAAAATTAAATTTCTAACATTATTATATATTTTTATAAATTACAATAAAGTCCTTATAATTAATCAAATTCTCATTTAAACTTATCCTAAACTTTAACATTATTACAAAATGACCCAGCTTGAGTTATACAACTCCGTTTGAAAATCCAAAAACACCGTTGGAATTCTCATGAGGTGAGGATCACATCAATACCAATTTTGTATCAAAATATTGAAGTTTTGAAAATATAAAATATACCATGAAGTGGGTTTCTTCCCAACTTTCTCATTTTACGTCAAAATTCAAAACTAATTATACCTTTGTGATCCTCGTGAGGAGAGCTTCAAAACTCACACCGAAACAAAATATTCCATTAAAGGGGTTGAAACTTTGAATGAGTTTTTCTTACTCAAACGAAATTCATTTCACAAAAGAGATATATTTGGAATCAACGCATCGACACGATCATTTTTGTATATAACATGATAAAGTTTGACAATAAAATGAATAAAATTAAAAAGAGTAGTGTGTGAGAATTGATATATATATATGTATATATATGTGTGTGTGAGTTATATATATATATATATATATATGTGTGTGTGTGTGTGTGTGTGTGTGTGTGAAAACATGTAAAGAGAAGAGTGGTGAATTACCTCTCAATTGATCACTCCTCACACTACTACTAATTGTTAGAGTTAATGGAAAAAATATGAGTGAAGGGTGAAGGAATTTGGGTAGCAAAATATATGTGTGTGTGGCTTGAATGGAGTTAGGTATTTATAGATGTGTGTGATGTAATCAAGAATATACTGACATATGGCAAGGTGGTGATACATGTGTATTTCCATGTGGGCTAACATATTTGTATGGCCCCATAGTCATAACATGGCTTAACAATTTTTTCACATGACTTCACATGTGGAATAAGTACACGTGGCCTCACTTGTGGGATGATAATTAATGGGCCAATTTGATCAAATAACAACAATCATAATGGGTCAAAACTTGGTGAATTTCGTACATCCCGTTGGCAGCTGCGCGGCTTCACCGTTTTGATCATAACGTATTCGTTCGACCTCCTATTTGAGTGATTTTTATGTCCACGTGATTTTCTCTTCCTGGGCTTTCTATACATATAAAGAATCTACGAAAACCCAACATTTGAGTATTAACAAGTCACACAAAGTGGCACAGCTGTTCTGTTCGGCACAGCTTGCGCGACGTCACCACTTTTATTATAATTTTCTCATTTGGAATCCAATTGAAGTGTTCTTTACGCTCATGCGACCCTCTCTTCAGTGGCTTTCCAACCATATCTTACACGACTAGTTTTGACTTCGACAAAAATACAGAAAAATTATAGAAAGTGTACATTTGTTTGCTTGCAAGTAGCACAAGTTCACTCTTCATTCCAACTTTGCAAATTTATCCCTTTTTTTGTTCTAATAATAATAATAATAATAATAATAATAATAATAATAATAATAATGATTGATTGCCTTGATTGATTCCCATCAATCATATCACTAATTATTCTAATGATTATTGTCTTGATTGATTGCCAACTTGACTCCACCTTCCATCAATAATTTCCTTGATTGATTCCTTTTTTTTATTGTTCTAATAATAATATTAATAATAAAATAATAATAATAATAATAATAATAATTGTTCTTATTAAACACTTCAAGATAGCTTATATGTGTGCTTACATATGTGTGTCTACCACTTGCAAAAATATCAAGCATATTTATTTATTTAATATAAATAATAATAAAAATATATAATAATAAAAAAATATTTGTATATATATATACATATATATAAGGTTGGTATTACATCCTCTCCTACTAAAATAAAAATTTCATCCTCGAAATTTCACTTACTAAGTAAGAATAGACCCGGATATTTGTTTCGTATGTCGTCTTCATGTTCCCACGTTGCTTCCTCTTCATTGTGTCTACTCCATTGAACATTAATTAAAGTAAATTCACGATTTCTCAGCTTATGAACTTTCCTGTCAAGAATGACTATAGGAAATTCCTCGTGCGTTAAGTTGTCGTCAACTGCTATGACCTCGTGGTTAACAATGTAGCTTGGATCAAACACATATTTCCGTAGCATGGACACGTGAAATATATCATGTACTCCAGCTAATTTAGGTGGTAAAGCTAATTTGTATGTCAACTCGCCGATTCGTTCCAAATCTCGTACGGCCCAATGTATCTTGGCTTGAGTTTTTCTTTTCTTCCGAGAAGTTCCTTTCATTGGTGAGACTTTGAGAAAAACTTTATCTCCTTCCTGGAACTGCAAATCTTTGCGTCTCTTATCAGCATAGGACTTCTGTCGATTTTGCGCTGTCAAAATTCTTCTTCTGATCTTTTCAATAGCTTCCAGTCTTTTCTACTATCTCTGGTCCTAGAATTTTCTTTTCACCAACTTCATCCCAATAGAGGGGAGATTTACACTTCCTTCCGTAGAGTGCTTCATAAGGGGCCATGACTATCGTGGCTTGATAACTGTTGTTGTAAGCAAACTCTATCAATGATATGTATCTTTTCCAACTTTCCCCAAAATCTAGGACGCATGCCCTCAACATGTCTTCCAAGGTTTGTATAGTCCTTTCAGATTGGCCATCGGCTTGCGGGTGAAATGCCGTGCTAAACTTTAGCTTCGTACCCATCGCGTTTTGTAAGCTGTGCTAAAATTTTGATGTAAATCTTGGATCTCGATCCGAAACTATAGAAACTGGTACACCATGTAATCTGACAACTTCTTCTAGATAGATCTGTGCAAGCTTATCCATTCCGTGAGTCATTTTGACTGGAAGAAAATGCGCAAACTTGGTCAAAAGATCCACTGTCACCCATATAGCTTGATTTCCTCGCACTGATCTTGGTAAACCAGTAACGAAATCCATTGTGATATGCTCCCATTTCCACTCAGGAATTTCTAATGGCTTCAAGAGTCCTGAGGGTCGTTGATGCTCTGCTTTTACTTGTTGACAAGTCATACACTTTTGGATAAACAAGCCTATATCCCTCTTCATATTTCTCCACCAAAATGCATTCTTCAAGTCTTGATACATCTTGGTTCCTCCTGGATGTACCGTGTATGGAGTACAATGAGCTTCTGATAAAATTTCTCTAATAAGATTCTCATTTTTAGGAACACATAATTTTTTTCCAAAGACGAGTGCCCCATCTTTAGTGAGAGCAAATCCCTTTCCTTCCCCAATTTTCACATGTTCCTTAATTTTCCTGAGAAATTCGTCTCCATCTTTAAGTTCCTTAACTCTATCTCTTAAGGAGGGTTTAATCAGTAACGCAGTTAACACTGCTTTAATGCTACTTGGAGGTATCCCGACTTCCAAACTCATTCGAGAGAAGTCAGCCACCAATAATTCTTGGTTTGTTATAGAGCATAATTCCCCTTTTCCTTTTCTGTTAGGGCATCTGCTACAACATTTACCTTCTCTGGATGGTACAGTATTGTACAATCGTAGTCCTTGACTAATTCCAACCATCTTCTTTGCCTCATGTTTAATTTCTTTTGTTCGAAAAAATATTTTAAGCTCTTGTGATCCGTATAAATTTGACATTTTGCTCCATACAGATAATGTCTCCAAATCTTCAAGGCATGTACCACAGCTACCAATTCTAAATCATGAGTTGGATAGTTCTATTCATGGATCTTGAGTTGTCTAGACGCATAAGCAACTACTTTATCACGTTGCATCAGAACACATCCCAATCCTTGCTTTGTAGCATCACTATAAATGACAAATCCTTTTGTCCCATCTGGAATTGTCAGTACAGGTGCAGTGATCAATTTCTGTTTGAGAAGATTGAAACTCTTTTCACACTCTTCCGTCCAACAGAACCTAACTTCCTTGCGAGTTAATTTCGTCAAGGGCCCTGCAATCTTTGAAAATCTCTCAATAAATCTTATGTAATATCCAACCAATCTAATAAAACTCCGTACTTCTCCTACATTCGTAGGTGTCTTCCATTTCTCCACTGCTTCCACCTTGGTCGGATCCACCTCGATTCCTCGAGCTGACACAATGTGCCCAAGAAAGACAACTTTGTCTAACCAAAACTCACATTTCTTGAATTTGACATACAACTTTTCCTTTCTTAGTGTCTCTAAAATGGTTCTCAGATGTTCTTCATGTTGTTCCCGATCTCTAGAATACACTAAGATGTCATCAATAAACACGATCATGAATTTGTCCAAATATGAGTGGAAAACACGATTCATCAAATCCATGAAAATTACTGGTGCATTGCTAAGTCCAAAAGGCATCACCACAAAATCATAATGCCCATAACGTGTTCTAAAAGCAATCTTCAAAGTGTCACTTTTCTTGATTCGCACTTGATAATATCCAGACCTCAGATCTATCTTGGAAAATACGCTAGCACCGCCCAATTGATCAAATAGATTCTCAATCCTTGGCAATGGATACTTATTCTTGATGGTAAGTTTATTCGGTTCTCGATAATCGATACACATCCTAAACGAACCATCTTTCTTCTTTACGAACAAAACAGGTGCTCCCCAGTGTGAAACACTAGGGTGTATGAAACCCAAATCCAAGAGTTCTTGTAATTGGATCTTCAATTCTTGCAACTCCTTTGGTGCCATTCGATAAGGTGCTTTTGAGACTGGTGCTGCTCCCGGTATTAGATCGATTGTAAATTTTACTTGCCTTTCGGGTGGCAATCCTGGTAAATCTTCTGGAAATACATCTTCGTATTCCCACACAATAGGAACATCTTTTATGCTCATCCTTTCGTCTTCACTTTCCACGATGTTCACTAAGAATGCTTGACATCCATCATTCTTCATCATTTTATTCGCTTTCATTGCAGTTATAACTCGCTGTACTACTCCAGCTTTCGCTCCATGAAATGTAAACTTCTTATCTCCTGGAGTTGGAACTGCACTTCTTTTTCACGACATCTTATTACAGCATGATTAGCTCTAAGCCAATCCATTCCTAAGATAATATCGAAATCTTTCATTCTTATCACATGTAGGTTTGCTAATACAATCTTGCCATCGAAGTTTAATTCCAAATTTTTACATAACCATTTAGTTTGTATGGCTTTTCCTGACGGTATGTATACCTCAAGGACATCATTATCTACTGTGATAAACTTGTCCTCTATCTTTTTATAAAGCTCAGAAGATATAAAAAAATGTGTGGCTCCAGTATCAAATAACGCGATTACAGATATACCATAAATTGATATCATACCTGTCATCATGTTGGGTTCATCTGTAGTTTCAGATTGTGTCAGAGCAAAAATGTGAGTGGTCCCTGCTGTTTTTCCTTCTCTTATATTGTTCCTTGGACAGTTTGCAAGAGTGTGCCCAGGTACTTTGCATCGATAGCAAATTTTGGATCCATAAAGACATTCTCCAAAGTGTTTCTTCACACATTTTGGGCAGTTTGGAGAACGTTTTGTGTACTTTGGATTGGATTCTTCCCTACTTTGAATTGCCTCCCTTGATTACTGTTGGTCCCTTTCTTGAAATCTTTTTCTACCCATTTTCTTTTAGCAGACATACTAACATTTTTCTCTTATGTGGGCATGCGGGACTCGATTTCTTGGGCTCTAGCAAAAGTTTCGGCAAATGTTCTTTCTCCTTGTCCGGCAAGAATTGTGCTAATCTCTGGACGCAATCCTTTCTCAAATCGTCTTGCTTTCTTGCCTTCATTTTCGACCAAATGTGGTGCGTACCTTGAGAGTTGATTAAATTTCCATTCATACTCTAGTACCGACATGGATCCTTGTTTTAGATAAAGGAACTCACCTTGAGAGTTGATTAAATTTTCGTTCATACTCTAGTACCGACATGGATCATTGTTTTAGATAAAGGAACTCATTCTCCTTATTGTCTTGATACGATTGAGGCATGTAGTTTTGGATCAACATCTCCTTAAATTCTCCCCAGGTAAGGTTACTTATCTGATCGGTTGATTTGGTTCTACAGTTGGATTCCCACCAGTAATCAACTTCATCGACCAACTGGAACATAGCACAAGAAACCATCTGGGCATCCCTTAATTCCATGTTGTTAAAAATACGTTCCATGGATCTAATCCATATCTCTGCTTCAGTTGGATCTCCTTTGCCATTAAATGTTGGAGGGTTGAATCGTCTGAATTGTTCTATTACTGTATCATGCCGAGGTTTAGAACATTGTGGTGGCGGTGCAGGATTCCTTGTAATATGTTCAGCTAAACCTCTGAGTACAGTTATTAGATCGTCACCAGGGTTAGCTTGTGAGTTTTGCGTCTCCTCTTGGGATTGATTGTTTTGTGAGGTTCCACGTCTCATGATCTAGCCAAAATATTACTAATATTATATACTAGTATATAAATTAAATACATATAAAAATTCTAAAGTTTAGTCACGTCATAGTCATAGAATAGTCAATCTTAGGGTATGGTATAAAATTCTAAGTCAGGTACTTGAGCAAGTCTTAGATAGACCGCTCTGATACCACGCTGTAACGCCCCGGGTTACGCTATAGGGTTGGGACGCTATTAGATATACATCTCACAATATAATAATAGAGGGGTTGAGAATGCACAATGGAAACAATATAAAAATCCCCAAAGCGATAATATAATAAAGTAAATATGGCATAACGATTATTACATATCAGCGTCTACTCGCCCGAGTAGAGTGAAATATCCAAAACGAGTACGTTCAGATGATATATCTGAGATAAATTTCTTAATAAAATATGTAAGAAATAATATAAAGTCCTCTATGGGCTCGGGACATCTACAGGGACTTCTCCATCTTGTAAACCTTGTTCTGAAAATCAATAAGGGGTGAGCGTCTAAAATACACTCAGTGGGTTAACTTTAATGATTGCACAGTTAAAAATAAATATGCATGCCAAATATACCATAAAATGTAACATATGCCAAATTAATAAAAAATATTTTGCACATTGTCGTTCGATAACTCATTGAAAATATTTTAGACCGAACCTTCGTCCGATAACTTGTGTTAGTTGGTTTATGTGCACAGGCCGTCATCCCAGTACAATGTTAGCATACTTGAAATATATTTTAGTACTGAACCGACGTAGCCAGTAACTTGTGTTAGTTGGTATATGTGCACGGAGTCGTCACCCCATACAAGTGTTAGTAGAAAATATTTGTTATCGAACTAAAAGCACACACGACATATAACATGACATATAAGTAACACATATCACATCTTAACATAGCAATCATGACATTAAATGTAGCACTCGGTAAAGAGTGAAAGTTACCCCCACCTTGAACTTATTGGAAATGTGTAAAGTGACTAGGCTTGTCCTTCGGTCTCAGGTGTGCCTGCAAGGTATATTAAATTGAGTTATACTTACAATAGTAATTCCTATTACTAAAATTAAATTTCTAACATTATTATATATTTTTATAAATTACAATCAAGTCCTTATAATTAATCAAATTCTCATTTAAACTTATCCTAAACTTTAACATTATTACAAAATGACCCAGCTTGAGTTATACAACTCCGTTTGAAAATCCAAAAACACCATTGGAATTCTCATGAGGTGAGGATCACATCAATACCAATTTTGTATCAAAATGTTGAAGTTTTGAAAATATAAAATATACCATGAAGTGGGTTTCTTCTCAACTTTCTCATTTACGTCAAAATTCAAAATTAATTATACCTTTGTGATCCTCTTGAGGAGAGCTTCAAAACTCACACCAAAATAAAATATGCCATTAAAGGGGTTGAAACTTTGAATGAGTTTTTCTTACTCATACGAAATCCATTTTACAAAAGAGTTATATATTTGGAATCAACACATCAAGACGATCATTTTTGTATATAACATAATAAGGTTTGGCAACAAAATGAATAAAATTAAAAAGGGTAGTGTGTGAGAATTGATATATATATGTATATATATCTGTGTGTGAGTTATATATATATGTGTGTGTGTGTGTGTGTGTGTGTGTGTGTGTGTGTGAAAATATGTAAAGAGAAGAGTGGATAATTACCTCTCAATTGATCACTCCTCATACTACTACTAATTGTATGAGTTAATGGGAAGAATATGAGTGAAGGTGAAAGAATTTGGGCAGCAAAATATATGTGTGTGTGGCTTGAATGGAGTTGGGTATTTATAGATGTGTGTGATGTAATCAAGAATAATAGATGTGTGTGATGTAATCAAGAATATATTGGCATATGGTAAGGTGGTGATACATGTGTATTTCCATGCGGGCTAATATATTTGTATGGCCCCATAGTCATAACATGGCTTAGCAATTCTTTCACATGGCTTCACATGTGGGATAAGTGCACATGACCTCACTTGTGGGATGATAATTCATGGGCCAATTTGATCAAATAACAACAATCATAATGGGTCAAAACTTGGTGAATTTCGTACATCCCGTTGGCAGCTGTACGGATTCACCATTTTGATCATAACATCTTCGTTCGACCTCCTATTTGAGTAATTTTTGTGTCCACGTGTTCCTCTCTTCCTGGGTTTTCTATCCATATAAAGAAATCTCCGAAAACCTAACATCTGAGTGTATAACAAGTCACGCAAAATGGCACAGCTGTTCTGTTCGGCACAACTTGTGTGACGTCACCATTTTGATTATAACTTTTTCGTTTAGAATCCAATTGAAGTGTTCTTTACGCCCACGCGACCTCTCTTCTGTGGCTTTCCAACCATATCTCACACTACTAGTTTCAACTTCGACACAAACACAGAAAAATCATGGAAAGTGTATGTCTGTTTACTTGCAAGTAGCACAAGCTCACCCTTCATTCCAACTTTGCAAATTTTATCCCATTTTTTTGTTCTAATAATAATAATAATAATAATAATAATAATAATAATAATGATTGATTGCCTTGATTGATTCCCATCAATCTTATCACTAATTATTCTAATGATTATTGTCTTGATTGATTGCCAACTTGACCCCACCTTCCATCAATAATTTCCTTGATTGATTCTTTTTTTATTGTTCTAATAATAATAATAATAATAATAATAATAATAATAATAATAATTGTTCTTATCAAACACTTCAAGATAGCTTACATGTGTGCTTACATATGTGTGTCTACCACTTGCAAAAATATCAAGCATATTTATTTATTTAATATTAATAATAATAAAAATATAATAATAATAATAATAATAATAATAATAATAATAATATTTGTATATATATACATATATAAGGTGGGTATTACAGATCTATACTCTATCATACAAACTTGATCATATAAATTCTAAACAATTCTTATAAATAATCATTGGTAAATATAATCAAACTATACTAAGAATAAAATAATTATATATATATATATACTTATACTTATTTTAGTTTAAATTAAAATATACTGGTATATTTTAACATGCACTTCATTTTCCAATTAATATGGTATATTTTAATAAAAATAATTTTTAAATTTGGAATCATAAACTAATATCGTATTTGTATATTATAGATTAAAAATACAATTTGGAACTTATATCACATATATAAATAATTAATTAATTAAATAAAAGTATATTCTGTAGAATAAAAGTAACCATAATAGAAAAATATTAATTTGAACGTTAGATTGTCAACTTGTAATTAAAATGATTTCATCGCAATTACGTTATTTAAATGGGAGATCAAATTTATGCTTAAAAAACCAAATATTCAAATTCAATATGTACCGTGCATACATATATTATGATAAACTACATCTATTTAATTATATTTAATTATTCATAACATTATTTTTTAAAAAAATTTTGGTCAAATTTATGCTTTTATAAAAAATATTTTGAGTTGATAGCAAAGAATATAAATAAGTAATTAAGCAATTCTTAGAAAATCTTTATTAATAATAAATCATTCATAGGTAATGTAAATTATTTATTTAATTATAAAACCATCATTCATAATAAATTACAATGGCAAGTCATAATTTACAACTACATCTGTACCTTCATTTATTCTCTCTCTCTTCAACACTTTTGTAATAATCACAACACAATTGATTATATATAAAAAAACTCATAAAAAATATAATAAATCTACGATTATTTTAATTCTTTGTTCGTTGTCCACCGTATTTAATCCATCAAATGCATAGTCCTCCGATACAGATCTACGGATGAATGGGAGAAAGATTGTAACTTTGCATAGTCCTCCGATACAGATCTATGGGTGAATGGGAGAAAGATTGTAACTTTTTCGTAACAGATCTTATTCATTAAATTGGAACAGATAATGGAGAGAGAAGTAATAAAGCACAAAATTTACAGAAGACAATTCTTACACATACTCATTTTATTTTATATCTTTGATCATTGTTCACCACTCAACCACATCAAATGCACTGGATCTACAATTGAAGGAGAGAAAGGGTGTAACTTTGAAAAAGTTGGTGATTGAAAAAATAGGGAGCAAATGAGGTTTTATACAAATACAATCCTCTATTTAATGACATTTAATGACACAAAGGAAAAAAATAACGTAAGTTTGAATGGTTAAAAAAAAAGGAAATCAGAATTATACAAAATAATAAATTAAAAAGGAAAAAGAAAATAAAACGTACAAAAATTAATAAAAATAAAAATAAAAAGGAAGGTGCTGTAGATATTCTCATATTGTCATGTCACTAAGGAGAATAGAGAGCACATCCACATCAGCAAAAGAAAACTGGTGTTTAGATGTCTTTAGATAAATATAATATATTAATTAAGATAAATTACTATAATTAAGATATATAATATATTTATAAAATAATTGTTAAAAATAAGAATATATATATATATCTTATCATATATATAAAGAGAATTCACTCCTATTTCGGCCAGTGTAGGTACGGTTTCCAGTTGCCATATAATCCACGCGTCAACACCTTGTCCAGCATTTGTTTACGTGGCGTGGAAATACTGAAGAAAGAGATGGCGTTGTTTTCACCCTTTACCTCTTGTCTCTTATCTCTTATCTCCTCCATCTGTTCCATTTATTTTCACTTCTCGCAATATTAATCAACCTGTGTGAACACTGACTGAACAAGAATCACACTCTGGTCGCCGCAACTGCTATAGTCATCATCACCGTTTCAATTGCAGACACATAAGTAATATCCCCTCTTTCTTCAGTGTTACCCTATGTATTTGACATTTTATTTCACCGCACGTGATTCCTAAACAAATTTAATTGTGTACATGCAAGATGTTTGATGAAATGCTTGAATAGAAACTCATGCAAGATAAGATGTTTAATGAAATGCTTGAATAGAAACTTGTTTAGAAATCACATTCTCTGGCTCAAGTCACCGAAACTAGAATTGTTTTAGCACTATAAGTATGACTCATACTTCCTTTTTAGATAAACACTTCAAAAATCTAATTAAGACATTTCTTTATGCGATTTGGGTTGCTTAATTATTTTACATTAGGAAGTTCTTATTCCTGAGTTGATATTGTTTTGAAATAGGGACGAAAAATAATCGAAATAGCCTTTTAGTTGTTCAACGTTACTGTTGCGAAGATGAAAGTACTTGGAAATTCAGATATGGATTCAAGGATTGATTTAGTGGAGAAGCTTTAGAGTGGGTATGATATCTTGATGATGAGTGACCATCCCAACTCAAGTTTAAATAATAATTGCATTTGCTTGAGGACAATTCATGAATACAGGTTTTGTTTAATTCTAAGTTATTTGCAAGATTCATTTTGTTTGGAGTTTGCTGTTGTGGGACACAGAAGGTAAGTACATACATTAGTGTGATTGGATTTACAGTTAGTACCATGTACATAATATTAATTTACACAACCATAATTTGTGAAAAAATTCATTTGAAGTCATTGAGGACATCGGCCAAAACATCAAGATTTGATATTAGTATTGTTGGCAAAGATTTCACTATATGTCATTATGTTTGATTTCCATTTGTATTGTGACGTGCTATTTAAAATGAGTTCTCTTTAGATAAAGTTCTATTCGTGGGACATTATTTAAGTTGTGACTACACATCATTCTATTTACATTTCCGTTTAGGCAATATTATAATACCAACATTTTTTCCTAAAATCAAATAACTGTTTAATGAGTACTACCTTCAATGTAATATGTTATTTGCCCTAAATCCACGTTTCATCGGTGTAGGTTACGGTTCAAAATTGAACTATCTGACAGCACAGGCACCTTAAATGTATATGCAGAAAAAAAGAAAGCTGAAACAATCTTGGGATACCAGCCAACGTAGTAATGGCAGCTGAGGAACGGGTACAGACTCTAAAAGCTTACGACTTTCTGATAAAAATAACTTACCCACGTACTAACGCAAACTTTCGTGTAGTAAAAAATAATTAAGACATCAATCATCCACCCCAAATCAGCTCCCAAATTCAGATATAAAATTATTGAGTATATATCGATAAGTGATTCAGCTCCAGCGTCATCATTATCTGCTGAAAGTGGAACTTAGTTGGACACATTAACCGTAGCAAAATCGGGAGACATATTCCATGGAAATGAGAACCTCCCAGATATTTCAGATAAGGTATTTTTATCTCTCTGACGAATATGAACACTATTCTTCAAGCATTCACTTTAAGCTAAATTTCAATTATTTTTTTGATTTATGCAGTTAAAAGAATAGCCTGGTGCTTGGTGATATTTTCTTCATAGATTTATGATTAATATCCCTTTTTCTTTCCAAGTATCTATATTGACATGGATTTTGAATAATATAGAGTGGTTTCTCCAAATTGGATCATGTGCAAACACCTTTTAGGATTATATCAATGCCATTACCCTCCCAGAATAGTTTTTCCCTATTTAAATTCTGGTTTACTTTTGCCAGCACTTGGATCCACGGATGACAATTGAAGCCTGGACTTTTTTTCAGAAACCATGATGATAATTAGGTTTTTAAGGACAATGATTTAATTTGAAGTAAGAAAATATTTACATTTTGCGAATACAAAATGATTCACATTTTGTTTTCACTCTGATTATCTTTAAAGATACTAAAAAGAACGAAGGTATAAAGTGAAGTAGGAGAAAAAGATTAAAGAAAAAAAGAGGTTGGATGAAGTAAGTTAAAGAAATTCCTAATATAATAGCAAACTAAGAAATCTGTTATTATTACTTAAGAGGGGCCACACTATAAGAAATAAGCTCAGCAAATATATTGGTTGATGATAAATGTACATGAACTACATTATCTCAGAATTAGTTAATGTGTCTACTTTTGAACTCATGGTATTCATGAGTGTCACTTTTATTAATATAAAAACAAGCCTAAAGAGACATTAACCGAGTTGTATATCCTATGGATAATTGAATTAATGCCTCAATTCTCTTTGTTTTCTATGTTACTGCTGGTGACCTTGTTATATAAGTCATGTGATAGTTCGTGTACCAAAGTATCTCCTAAAAAGATCTTTTAGAATGTACAGTAACGTATATAATAAAAACTCAAAACATTGTAATAATAATAGACAAATAGTTGGCTCAGATACTAGATGCCCATGTTAATGTATCCATTGATCACTAATCACATAACAAAGTTTATGATTAGATGATTTTGTGATATAAACTTGTCGTGTATGTTTCAAGTTCTTCCCTCTCTCCACGAATTGATTTTATGTTGTCTCAATTTTCTTTTGCATAAAAAAACAAATATTACTATTTAATTGATGTAATAGTTGATTTATTGTAACCTATATATCTGTAAAAAAATTTGTTGGTGAAGGAGTAGAGATTTGTATTTTGTTGACATTCTTTTTTACATCATGAAGTTAACATGGCAGTCAGTGGCTTTTGCGCTGTAAAATGCCATCAATTGCAGTATGTAGAGCATCTTCTGAGTTATTGAAACTAAAAACTTTACAGCTTATTACTTTGTCATTGTAACTTTTCATTGAGATTATTGATGGATCCTACAAAGTAGAGTTCTGAGTCCTGGTGTGGTAGAGTTTCGCTATTACAGTTCAAGCAACCTATATTACCCTCTCCTCATTTACTTCTTTTAATTTCTGACCTTGAATGAACTCTTCATAATTATTGAAAGTTTAAAGGTAGTGAGATATTTTCACTGTGTTCTATGATCGTGAAACTTCTACGGCGTCCTTTCCTCACTAGCTATTGGGGACATCTGAATAATAACGAAACATACAGGAATACTTGACGGATTAGAGCATTGTTAAGAAACTTATGGGGGACTTGTACTACTTCATTTACATGTTTCTTGAGCTTTAAGTATTTCTTATTTTTTAATGCCCAACTTTTACACCCTACACTATACTTTTACCATTATATTCTAAAAAGTGTGGACAGTCATCTATGCTTAGTCAAAGTTTTCCTAATTTCTTCTTTTATACAAATAAAATTGCTTGGGCGTCATATAATTTAAATTCTTGCTTTTTTTTTAACAACTCATTCAGGTCTACACGGTGATATTATGCAGCACCAAACAATTTTCATCCTGTTTTGACAATGCTACGGAAAATGTAGTATCAGAAATTTTCATCAACTTCTGCCCATGCTACAGAAAATGGCTTCTTCAAGTTCTGCTTGCTTCTTTTTCATTTTGATAGGAATAAATTCTAATTAAAGCCACTGCGAATTTATGGGTGAACTTCATACAGGTGGTAAGAACATAAACTATTTTGCACATGTTTTAGCCACCACATATGTACAATCATATTTTGCGCCAATGGCCTTTTGACAACAAATATTATTGTAAATACAAGTGCTGAAAAGTCACACAAGAAACGGGATAACACCTCACGAAGTGAGGTGCCCCCACTAGTATTATATATAAAGAGAATATGTTCTAATAGTGGCCAATTTCTTTCCCCTTCCCGGTCACCCCCTACGCCGCGTGTTCTGCCTCTTTTCCCTCTCTCTACATACGTGTCCGTCCACCACAACGCATGCGGAGTCCTTCTCGCACCAAACCAAGTTATTTTTTGCCTCAGCCTCACCTTCTTCTTTCTACTTTCGCTCACTCCCGGTAAGTTTTGCAGTTCTCAACTCTTGTATTTCCCCATTCTCGTTGCTCTCTGTGACGCCTGCTTCTCTCTCTACGTGGTTGTCATCTGCTTCTACAAGATTAGGCAACGAAACGAGGCATGTACCTGCAATAGTTCTCCGTACTACTCCCCTCTTCTCTCCTGGCGTCGCCTTCTCCTCTTATCATCATTTTACTTGGTAACTGGTAAGCCATGTTTTTGTTCACTTGTCGTTCAATCCCTAATTTTCAAGGAACAACTCTAATTTCGGTTGTTTTCTTCACCTTTTTCCCCTTTTACCAGTGATTTCAACTGTCTCTGCTTCGCGAATACCCCTCCGATATTCTCAATAGCTTGTCGCCCCACTTTTCCTTCTCTACCGACTATCTACATGTACGCAATCGCACTTTTTGTTAATCAAAGCAGGCTTACTTGAAAATTGATTTTTGTGTTGAGCATGGAAATTTGATTGCATGCCAGCCCTCTTTAATGTATCATTGTAATTCCTCTGGGCCTCTTGCTCTCAATGAGATTATACGATAAAAATTGGTAGTTGATTTTGTCGTGATTTGAAGCCCAAACGATATCAAGATTGAGTACAAACGGATGTGTGAAACTAGATAAACGATAAGCTAAAACTTGAAGAAAAGAAATCAAACGCAAAGAGATTTAACGTGGTTCGATCGTAAGATCTACATCCATGGGAGACGAAAAGTGTTCTTTATTCATGAGAGATTTCAGAGCAAAAACGCACACCAACTAGATGATGAAAACTCTGAACCCTAATGATCACATGAGTGAATACTCCAACTTATAGGACTAAGTGAGCAGTTGATTTTGCAACTGTGTTTGATGGGCATAACTCCCTCCTAATTAACTCTTTAATCAACCAATAGGATGCCTTACACTCCAACTGTTCAATCCAGCTGATACTTGGCCAAAACTAACTCTTTAAGGCCAATCAAATCGCTCCACATCAGCTCATGACAACTGCCATCAGTTTCAATCTTGCAGAATATCCATTTGCTTCCAACTGATCTGTACTGATGGTAAAACCACTCCATGCCATGCACCCGGTGCATACAAGCAAGGTTTACATGCAACTATCTTACAATCTCCACCTTAAACCTTGCATGTAATTAGAACAAGTCTCTAAGCTCTCCATAATGCTCCACCTTGAGCAACAATCTCTTACCATTGCTCCACCTTGAGCAATTACCTCCATGTTCCGTCAAGCTACGATAGGTATGCCTGGATCCTTTTTCCTACTGGATGTGTCGCCTCTTGAAGTTGATTCTAACCTTCTAGGATTCCCGATGCTTTCTCCCACTTGCCCGTTGTTACCACGCCACTCTTTACCGAGATAACGCCACGAGTCCAAGTGACCACATCTCCTAGCTTCCCGTAGAATCCATCACTTCTCACGTCACTAATCAGTACAGAAAAATTCCATTCCACAAACCTTGTTGAGCTGACTTGTCCATGAGATATACCAAGCTGCTGATTTCATCCCCATGGTAAACCCATGTCCTGATAATCTAACTCCACCTTCAGGGGAGTTCCATGCTATTGGTTGATACCATCACCTTGTACCAATCCATCCTTCCTATGCATATAGTACCAAGCCACTATTGCTTGTCTTTATGAATCTTTTAATCTGAACATCTTTGAAAAGTGTGTATCTAAACAGCCATCAGCCCAAAACTGCAAACCATTGCCGGAAATGATCCTGCCAGAATATCGAATAACCCACCGGAAATTTAAATCCTCTCGTTGGAGAAAAAATCGCTACCCATTACCTGGCTGCCATTTTGAATCATTGCTAGAGTTGAACCACTTTGCTCGTCGGAAAATCGTTGATGCCTTCCTCAGCGCCGCCCAGTTCCGCCGAAACTCCTTGTGTTTCCAGCCGTCGATCCCATTTCAACCGTTTGGCGTCTACTGCTCCTTTTCCTTATTGGAAATCCTGCCTTCGGACAGTTGGAGTCGCCCAAGATCACCGCCTGTCGAGCACGCTAGAAATCCATCGTTGTTGGACCACCGGTGTTCAAGAATCTCTTTTGTTAGAACCCTTGTTGTTGGTCACCACAAATTACGCCTGATTCTGTTGTTAATCTACGCACCGTTCTAGAACTTCCTTTCTTTGATATCCGAGAAACCCACCGGAATACAGTCGCCCGGTTGCTCACCTAAAACTAGCTCCACCGCCGTTCAAATCTACAGAACGCCGCGACACGCTTCCCTCCCTGGAAGGAACTCTTTCAATCCCTTTGCTCTGAATCTGAGATCTCTACCAAGAACCAAGAATCTCACCGGAAATCGCAGCCCATCCTTCTCACCGGAAACAGATGGTCACACTGGTTCACCCCTAGAAGTTGTTTTTCCGTCGTCGATCCCGTCCACTTTCTGCCTTACCATCGATCATCAGACTCTCCGTCCGCCTTCTTCCTGGTTCTTCCACCGAACTGCAACCTGAAAGATTCTTTTCTTCTTCCTCTCGCTGATTCGCAAGATACGCCCATCTTTCTTCATCATCTTCATCTACCTGTGTTCTTCTTCCTCTCGCTGCTCTGCTTCTTTTCCCGTTTTGCTTCTTTCCCACAGACGGCGCCATTTGTCGTGATTTGAAGCCCAAACGATATCAAGATTGAGTACGAACGGATGTGTGAAACTAGATAAACGATAAGCTAAAACTTGAAGAAAAGAAATCAAATGCAAAGAGATTTAACGTGGTCTGATCGTAAGATCTACATCCACGGGAGAGGAAAAGAGTTCTTTATTCATGAGAGATTTCAGAGCAAAAATGCACACCAACTAGATGATGAAAACTCTGAACCCTAATGATCACATGAGTGAATACTCCAACTTATAGGACTAAGTGAGCAGTTGATTTTGCAGCTGTGTTTGATGGGTATAACTCCCTCCTAATTAGCTCTTTAATCAACCAATAGGAAGCCTTACACTCCAACTGTTCAATCCAGCTGATACTTGGCCAAAACTAACTCTTTAAGGCAAATCAAATCGCTCCACATCAGCTCATGCCAACTGCCATCAATTTCAATCTTGCAGAATATCCATTTGCTTCCAATTGATCTGTACTGATGGTAGAACCACTCCATGCCATGCACCCGGTGCATACAAGCAAGGTTTACATGCAACTATCTTACAGATTTACAGGAAATGGTACTTTATAATTGTTATGATTTGTTCCTCGTGTAATTACAGCAGCTATATGATGCCTCCATAGATTTTAAATCTTATTATTACATTTAATTCCACGTATTACTGGAAATGAATCTTTTCATCGGGGAAAGAGACTCGTAGTGTGAGCATATCCCAAATACTCCTGGTGCTAAAATAATGTTCAATTTATTTTACAGATTGCCAACATGTCTTTGTTTATATAATTTTAAGAGCATGAGCTGAAAGAATAAATTTAGTCCTTGAATTTTATCTGTCAACTCTTGTGAACTGTCTGTTATTACCATGTCAATTATAATGATTGTGAATATGAGTTTTGATTGGTAATACTTAGGCGAGTAATGTGGCTCCTAAAATTTTAATATAATCTATTATAGTTGGAGTTTTGTTATACAAATGTAGTTAGTAGTTCAGCCCAGTTCCTTACAATTATCATATCATACAAACAGAATAGTTTTCTGAATCTTAATAACTGAATTAGAAGTATGTTATGATGATAATTAATGGTGCTTTCTTGTTAGTGGCTCCTCTCTTCCTATGTTTAGCTTTTCTAAAAGAATTATCTGAATTTGAACAATTTTTTTTGGTAATTCTCCAGATGTTGATTTCACATACTTATTTTACAATAAACCTTCCTTTGTAATTGTTATGATTCGTGAAGGATTTGCTTGTTTTAAATTATGCCTATTTGATGCTCAGTTAAATGCACAAGTGTGAATTTGTGATTATGGGCTTTTTTACTCAATTCTCTTCTGTGAAAATTACTCAACAAAATTCACTCCCCTCCGAAAATCAAGAAGTAATAGTTTATAAATTGTCATGAATGAGAATTTAGACAGCATGTTGGTACGAGAATCAATCTACACTTAATGGGGTCTGCTTATGTTGCTCGACCTAGATTATTAGAATGATGAATCTTAATTGTGATGCTGACATAAATGGGAAAACTGATATCTCATTTAAAGGAAATTGTCAATAGTAATCTTTATAGTCTTGGGATGGATGGAGGAAATACCTCCAATAGACAACCTTATTCAAAATTTTCAAAAGTTTTTTTAAAGATTTTCAGAGAAAATCAAGAACTTTATAGTTTTTTTTTTTGAATGAGTTCATGCGGTTGGTTGCAGATATATGAAAAAGGATAAATTGTTGTCCCTTCGGGCCCCATGGATTTATGCATCTCCAATTTGAAACTTTATAGCTTTGGTTAACTAATTAAAGGAACAACCTTTAATAATTGCTTTTTAAATTATGGACTACTCGATGAAATGTTTAAGTAGGCATCTGTTAGTCCAAACGATTTATCTGTTCATTCAATTGAACAAGAAAACTGATACCTAAGTTGGAGGAACTTAGTTGCATATTTCCCTTTTCGAAAATTTTAACCTTTTCATTTCAAAGTTTTCAATTAAACACAAACTAAATAGTAATCTCAAACATATGCAGTGTCGTGAGTATGCTTTCATTTCCGTGATTAGAGTTCTTTCTTATACATACTTTGTCCGAAATGTGTCAAGCGTGCACAGGTGTACCCCACTGAAATTGGAAAGGTAGATACAGCTCTAAAGGTAATCACATTTATTCATCTAATCATGTTCCTTGCCATTTAGGATTTTGTTAGATTGAAATTCAGAGCTCTTAGTTTTGTACATTTACACTTTTTTACTGATTATTACTATATAGAACGCCACAAATCCATTCACTGCACCGCCCTCCTTGTGTTCTTTGGTTGCCTCCGCCCTCTTACACTTCTGCTTGTGTTCTGTGGCTGCCTTCAATTCCGCGAGTTCCGTCCTTTCATTTTATCTGTCTACGTGTCCGAGCGTCTGATGACAATAATGCATGCTGATTATATTTGCAGTGTCGCCCTTTTCTCACCTTCACCTCCGTTCCATTTTTCTTTCTGGCATTCTATCCTGGGTAAAATTTTGATGATTTTCAGTTAATTATTTGCTTCAATTTCTCTAACCTTGATTCCACGTCTCTTCTTTTTCACTACTATGCTACAATCATGCCTTTCTCATACAATTTAGTTTCTTAATTTTAAGATGAGACCTCTATTACAATTTTCCCCTTCTATTTCGCCGACCCCCAACTGTTACGGGAAGCCCTTACTTCAGCCCCTTTCAATTTTCTAACACAACGCATTCCCTATTTCAGATTGACCGCCTCTGTTCCTCATCATCGTCACTGTAAGTAACTTCTGCCCAGGTTTTTAGAATCATTTATGCTTGTTCCGTATTTTTAAAATTTTTTGTTGGGTAGTTCTTCAAATAGAATACTTTTTTTAGTTGAGTTGGGGCATTGACCAGAGCATGCCGTAGTTTGTTAAAAGGAGAAGTTCATTAGGGTTTTCTACATTATTTGCTTTTCATTTTGTTTCGTGATTTCCTTTCCCGTAAAATAATTACTCCACTTTAGATCTTCACCACAGAGTTGGCTGATCAAAATATCATGCAATTAACCACTTCATGGCTTACTGCCTTTGCCAGTACTCTTTTCTCTACATAATTTTACTTTGTTTCTATGCATAAACATCTTCGCATGTCCTATTTCAGATTTTATTTGATTGACCCACTGCTTGTGTTCTAATGTGTAACAATAGTAATCTGACAAAAGAAAAAAAAAGCAACATTATAAGCTTTTTGTGCTGATGGATAGCATATTTTGTAATGTTTGTTGAAGTTCACCCCTGTGCATGGCCTGTGCTTGTAATTTTTACCTTTTGAGTTACAAAAGTGATTTTGCGTTTACATTTGTTTCATTTTGTAATCTTTGTTGCAGTTATCAGTACCTTCAAAGAGTAGGTTACCCTTATTTTCCCATCTCTTGGTTTAGTATGACCAATTATATGAGAGCTCAGCCGTTGCCACTTCAGTTCATCTAAAATCATTTATATTTAGAGCGATACGAACAGAGTGTGAAAGTTTCTATACATGCAATTCCTGATACTTAAATCCATATGTTAAAAAAAATGTATTTGCTTCTGTTTAGCTCCTTTGACTGTCTTGCAATCTTCCTCTTGATCTCTCCACTACTCAGATGTATGCTTTCCTAATGTTTGAAGACATCCAGGTGGCAGCAGTCCCTTGAATTATGTTCTCGTAGCACTAATTTGAAAACGAAGATAACAACTTTATTATCTTTTTGTGCTGAGGGAGAGCACACTATCAGTAATGAATGGTCATAACTAACTCTATACACTAAAGATTTCAACACATCTGACCCTATTTCCCTAAACTGTATGTTAGATGAAGATGAGTGACCCGTATAATATTCATCATATTTTCATGATATCCTTTAGAAGTTCACTATGAAAAAACAAATTGATGGGCTGCAGAAGTTTGTTTAACAGGTTTTTAGCCCAGGTCCACCCATGTCCTATACGAAGCTGGTTTTGATATGAGAGCTTTTCAATGTGTGACAGATATTACTGAGTTTGGCAAGGGAATTACTACAGATAGCTGCAGAGATTGGATGTTTAACAATAAATCATTCGACAGTTGCTGCATTCCACAATAGGGAAACAAATGTGGCATTGGAATGGGATGTGAAGCATTCTTTAATTATCGGGAGCTGATGGGGTTGAAGATTACATAAAGCAGAGGTGGTCGAAACCTTAATGGTTCCTCACAGTGCTGCTGCAAATGAATGCTACATGAAACTGTTCACTATGTGACCCTAGCTACGTTGGCAAGGGAACTACTGCACATAGAATCACCTTAGTGTAGATGCCGAATTATTTGCCTGGTGATCTCGAATTGGGATGGGAAGCTAGCTCGATGTAGTCGAAGAAACTCTGGAGCGGATGGAGTTGGAAGATTACAATCAACTCCTTAGCTACATTAAAGGTTCTCCTAACTTTATTCCATATACTCAAGGATGGAATAGATAGAGCCTTAGCTCACTTGACAGGTAAAAGTATCGTACAAATTTAGGTGTATGCACATGTAATTACTTCATACTTTAGATCACACAGTGCTATGTATCTTTATTTATAGAGGCTTTAAACATGCCACTAAGAACTTATTGAGCCAGCATCAACTATGGTATTTTGTAATGATTCTCTTATTTTGGAGAACAGTTATTTTTGTAAATGTTTAAACAATCTATTCGATTATTACAAATATAGGTATCATCATAAATGAATTAAAGTGATACTGCACCTATCTAGCATATATAAAACTAGGTTGATTTGTAGGTCTGGTAAATTTAGAAGATTGGGAATTTTGTAGAAAGAAGAAAAAGGTCGTTGGACACCTCGCCTCCACCAGTCAAATCTGGCCGCTCCGACGTATCACGGGGACTTGCCCTGATTCCGCTGTTCTCAAGTTTGTTCTCCTTCTTTGTTCTTCTTGGCGAATACTCTCTCTAAATCTGGATTACACCTTTTTTTACATTAATTTTCTGTTTGCTGTAAATATGTGGTGGTGCTCGTTGATTGTGACTAGTCTTTCGAGATTCTGAACATAAATTTCATTTTCTGGGGTCTCTTGTGGTTATGTCTGGAGTTGATTTTGGTCAGTGTTGAATACATGTCTAAAAAGAATCTTTTGGGGATGGATTATAGTGATACCTTTTCTTGATCACAATTATAATGCTAAAGAACTTAACTAGTTTAATGGGAGAGAGTTTAAGTTAGTACTTATCAACTACCAACAAATCAATATCCTGCTTTTATATTGCAGAGGTGTAACTGTAAACCTCAAATGGGCAGTGTGCTTGGTAGCACGCCCAGAGCACCTCTGTCCTAGATAACGCTCAAGTTCTGAATTTTTTTCAGTTCTTAGGATTTCACTTGAATAATACTAATCTGAAATGAAAAGGAACATTTGAGAAGGTTAAATGGAATAGCCTTGTTTCTAGGAAAAAAAGGGAACTTTCTGAAAGGAAACTAGAGCGGATATCCTAACGCATGTCGTCCTTTGCCTGGAGTTGATGGAGGCAGATTGAGCTATGTCAAGCAAACTGGATAGCAGGATGCAAATACTACTTACATACTCTCCTGGCTGGATCTGATAGTTCAGCCTTTATTGTATCCATTCCTTGATTTCTTTCTTTGTTATTGTAACTTGGTACTGATAGTTCAGCCTTTATGGTATCCATTCCTTGATTTCTTTCTTTGTTATTGTAACTTGGTATTCATTGTCTCCCTCTATAAATGTCGCCTCATACCTCTACTTTTCAATATTCATAGATAAATCTTATGTCAAGTCCTAAGATATGGAAATTCAAAAGCTAGTTGCTAATCTTTCTTTCAGAAGAATGTAATTAAAATGTAAACCTTGATACAATAATGTTGTTTCTTTGAAGTGTCTATGATCCTCATGAAATTGATTATTTCTCATGACATTTTACAGGTCGCTGCCCTTAAAGTTCTCAATTATTGTAACTCTGGTTGAGAAATCTGTGGAGGTTAGTCTTTCCTCAAATTATCCCATGAAATTTCTTCATTGCGTAGCTTATTGAGCTGAGATGAAAATTTGATTGAGTGACCAATTGTTTTATAGTTCAATTGGTATGTCTTATATTAAATTGTTTCATCCAAATTTATTCTTGTTTCCGTAAGGATGATTAGTTCCTCGAATGCAGATATTCATTCTTTTGTGATATCTGTTAAATTTATTGCATTTTGAAAAACTCATTTTATATCGGTATAGCTAGTTTATCTAATAAAGTCGGTGTTATGAATGTATATTTTTGGAAAATTGTTGTTCAAGGCACTTTACCATTAACTATTGGCGTCAATAGATAATCAGCTGATTTTTTTATTTATTTTTGTTTGATTTTTAAAAAGATTGAAGCTCATTGTATTTTCTATTTTGATAAGACTTGTTAATTTAAATGGCAATAAACTCTCCACCGCGAGCTGTTCGTCCACCACCACATGGTCGCCATGGCAGTGACTTTGGGCTGAAGGCCGACACAACTACTCCAATGACAGATAAAGAAGATGAAAACCAAAACATGGAGGTAAGCTTGTTCCATGCATTTCTGTCTGAAGCAGAACTCATAAATTTGGCTTACCTTTAGGAGCTCTTCCAGATTTTCCTGAATTTTTTTTATAGACATTATACTAATCCCACTTTTTTCCACTTTATTCTCAACTATTGAGTGTGTTTGTATGAGCTAGTTAAACATAAATGCTTTTGCAAGTTATATTTTTATTACTATGTTCAAAATAAAGGATAGAAGTATATTATGGATAAAATAAAGAATTGAAAGGCTTATAAATTTATGAGGTGAAAATTAAATTTTCCAATGGCTTCACTAAAAATAAATTAATGAAAAGAATGTTTATGTATAATGAAGAATCGAATCATGTTAAAGTTGCAATAATGAATTAGCCAATTAGGATAAAATATTAAAATTGTAGATAAATAAAGGACTAAAAATGTCTCTTGGTCTCTTGTATAAGATATCTGTTTAAGGATAAGATGTATCTTAAGGTAAAGTTAGGACCTTCGTGTTCCCATGATGAACATGTTCATGTCATTTTCCCTTTAAGATGGATATTTCTGTGGTTATGAAGTTAATTTAGGCGTTACCTCAATTTTATTTTGTGCAATTTGTTAAGTTTGTAAGTCCCCTTTTATTTGACATTTACCTCTCCTAGTTTGGTTTAAAGCGAATATTGAAACAATTGAGTGAACACATTTTTTATATTGTATTTTAAACTAGTTCATTATTGAAATGCAGATGATGCCTGTGCATTGCAGAAGTCAGCCATTCAAGAAATGCAAAAAGGTTGCAACAATCCTAGAGTCTTTGTCGGACGATATGATGTTCACAGTACTTACACATCTCCCAGCTCAATATATTTTTTAGCAGGCAAGAGTTGTATGTAGGAAGTGGTACTATATGATCCAGACCCAAGCTTTCGTAAATGAACATCTTCAGCACAGTAGATATGGCATTTTGTTCCCATGCAAACATCCAATCTTTGTTGTTAAACCTTCAGCAATGGGGAAGGTTGAGACATATAAGTGCCGCTTCGAAGTCAAACACAAGTTCAGTGCGAGTTGTAATGGTTTGATACTGGAGTACCATCGGAGACACTCTTTTTATATTGTAAATCCTGCAACGAGGCAACGCTCTATCATCCCAGCATTTTACAAAGATGGGTGGGTTTGTTGTTCCGGCTTAGGTTACACCGCAGCTTCCATGGAGTTTAAAGTGGTCCTTGTATGTGCGTGTGAAAAGTCGAAGTTATTGCAGTGTTACATATTAACAGTTGGAGTTGACAAGTCGTGGAGGAATGTTCAAATCAATCGCTTATGTGTCCCGTTTCATTCAAACGTTCTCTGTAAAAATCCGTTAATGACTGAAGGTTTTATGCATTGGCCTAGTCGCACGCATGTTTTTACTTTGAATGTTGAGACTGAAGTTTTCACAATGATTCCTATTCCAAAGATCAGTGGAATAGAAATGATAGAGTATTTTATAAGCACAGGGAGGTGTCTATGCATGTTCTTGATGGCCCTTGAAGAATTATTGTGGGAAGTGTGGGAGATGAAAGCAGAAACTGGAGAATGGAGAAAGATGCGTGGGATCGACTTGAGAGGTCAAAGCATCAGACTTAAATGTATCCTGGGCCTGGATTATTGTTCTCTCGATCCAGTTGGTTGGTTAGAGTACCCAGGGTTGATTGTCTTTATTGTTTCCATGTTAATGACAACCTGGATTTCTTACAATCCTCATTCACATGAAATTGAATCAATTCATAAATTACTCCACTATTCCGTACCCAAAGTCCATAAGAGCAGCCTGTTAAGTTTAGGAGAATCATGAGTTCGGGCTATTTATTGTCTAATATCCAAATTCTGCTACGTTGTAATGTCTTAAATAAGTTAGTGGTACCGTTAAAAGTGTATTTGGTTGAACTAATATTTATTTGGGTTTTTGAATCAATGTTGTTTTGCCTTGTGATCTTTGGTTTTTTCTTTTTCTTCACGCACAATTACTCATTATTGATGAACGCTACTGACTTTTTTATTATTCCAAATGCATTTCAAATCAATACAAAATTATAAGACATGCAAATTATTAAAAGAGGACTTGTTTTCACTTTTAGCGCCGCAGCGCCTCTTTGGGAAGGGGGAGTAAAAGCAGCAAACTTGTTTCTTTTGGTGGCCTCTAATGTGTGGCATGCAGATAAAACTGCCTTCTCCTTGATGGAAATTCGAGCTTGAAGCAGAGTTTAGAGGTTGAATTTCAGAAATGATCCAGCTATAGCATAATGCTGCAGACGGTATTACCCAAGATTTCTCTTTTTCTAAAAAATTAAAATTGATACCTTTAAACTAGACGTTCAGAATGACAAAATAAATATTTTATGATTAAAGAATAAAGTATTATTTTACTTACAACATTTATTAAAATTTGAATTTGAAAATTATTAACCCTGATAAACTATAGTTTGTTTTGTACCCTCCGTCCCATCCTAATTGTTACATATTTCTTTTTGGGCGTCTCATCTTAATGGTTACATTTTCTTTTTTAGCATATGAAACCCACATAAATTAATTATTTTTCTCTCCATGGACCTACACATTACCCTAATATACCTACTCACTTTACATTAAAATATTATTGCTCTCACCTCAATCACATTAAAATACTATACTCATTAATCCACGTGCAAAAAGCAAACGTAACTATAAGGATAGTATGGAGGGAGTATTTTACGCAATCCCTTCTACATCATCAAAATAAAATTTTTAATTGATGCTTACTCCTATTCAATTTTCTTATCTCTTGGTTCAACTCCAGCACAAAAGTTACGAGTAAAACATTCATTTTTATAGTTGGTAGCTTTATTTTTTAGAAGCCTTTGAAATTTCCATACTGGCCGTACCACTACTTCTGAATGGTGAAATGATTGTATAAAATTTCAATATCAAATTTCGTTATCCAGAATAAAAAAATTGCAACTACAAAATAGCAAATTAATTATAACAAAAATGAGTAATTTTTATTAAAATACAATAAACGCAATTTTAATTAATGTAATATTTTTATTAATGCTAATTTATTATGATATGTTAATGACTAATAAACTCAAATTTTTTCTTTAATTAAATTAAAAATAAAAAAGAAACACAACTTATTTCTGGATTCTAAACAACCACAATATTTGCGAAAATGATATATTATTGTAATACGTGACATATAATAATGAAATAAATACTTATACACACTTTAACATTTATTTAAAGTTAGCTTCGTAGGTTTAGGATTCTTATAATGAAGAAATAAATATTAATCTTATTTATTCTTTATCCATCATCTTTTAATTTGAAAAAAAAAAAAGACTAGTTGACCCAAAAAATTTAATAGGAGCTTCCTGAGTTCATATTATACTCTTTCTATCCGGTTCTAAGGTATCCATTTGCTTTTTGCACGTGGACAATTCTAAAGTCTTTATTTGCTTTTTGCACGTGGATTAAGGAGTATTATTGTTATAGGTAAAATGGATAGTGGTATTAGAGGGAAGTTGTGGGTCATATTGTGTATTTTTTTTACTAAATAGAAAAAATTGATACATTTGAAGCGGACGCTAGAAATAGTGAAATGGATACCTTAGAAGCGGACGGAGGGAGTATTATAATAATGACTAATATTTTCACACTTCTTACATATCCATCTCATGAATATGTCCCAGAAGACCCTTTCACACCCAAAAAAAATAAGAAAACTAACTCTAATCATAATTAAAAAAATTACTTAAATTTCAATTGAACTCTAACTTAACACACATACCATTCAATTGTCACTATCACCTAACACACATTTTATTACTATACTTTTTATTATCTTAAAAATACTATAATAATCTCTAAAATCAACAAAATTAATTTTAAAAAAAATAACAACATTTTTTAAACTACTTGAAACAACACATTTAAAGGAGAAAGAATATTACATAAAAATATTTTATTAAAATAAATGATGAATAGCATATATAGAATAAATATAGATTTATTATGTTTATGTATATCTTAAATGTCTATCATATGAATAAAAACTGTAATGTTAGTTTAAAATTTAAACAAAGGTATGAAGTTATTGCAAAATAAGATAGTATCACTTAATTTCATTTTTTTTTTAACTTTAACTCTAGTTTTCTTCAGTTTAGTTCTTGAGAGTTGATTAGCTGCAGTTTCGAAACTCCTCATCTGCTTTGCATCCTCCGATTAATATAATGTGCACTCTTTTAATCGGAGTGATAGCTTTCAATATTCAACCGGATTGATAGAAATTGTAGACAAATGTTCCTAGTGAAAATTAAAAAAAAAATCAACAAAACAAAATTGATAATATGTACAAGAAGTCTACATATTACTGAAAACATCAAATAAATTAATAAATGTATTAACTTGCTTGATAAACAAAAAAAATTGAGTAACCTTTCCGAGGATCTTATTGACAGTTTTAAAGTTGGTCTCTTAATGCTTTTACTCTATCCATTATGCAACAAAAAAGCCTCTGCGGTTTCTGATTTCTTCATTTCACAAATATATCATGTTAACATAAATTTATTTAAGTTATGTTAATTCTGTCCGGTATCAAAACTTTAGGATCAGATTTCCTTATTGTGCCGCCCTGCCTTATCCCTATTCCCATCCACAACTTGCAGATGTCAAAATGTACATATACCATCACTATGATAATTATCCAAGCACAAGTGTCTGATTTTTAAACCATTGATCCTTTAGCATGCAAAAGACTACCTAAGCTTGACTCCACCTAGCAACTTCACAAATTTTTACTTCTATATATAAATTAAATAATATTTCTCTCACATCACTACACTACACATAAACATATTATATCTCTTAATCTACGTGCAAAAAGCAAACATAAACGTTAACATAGGACGAAAGAAGTATAATATTTTAATATGTAGTGGCCAGGTAGTTTATTAGTGTTGTGTATAGACCCACATAATTTTATTAATTGTTTTGTGTGGGTCTCACTTATAAAAAAGAGAATTATAAACTTTATCTTGAAAAAAAATCAAAATAACTAAATGTAAACCTTAATTTGCTCGGGACGGAGGAGATAGTACATCTTGAATCACAAGGGTATAATAGTAATTTTACCGAAAGAACATTCTATAAATAAAACTTTAAAATAGTAATTGACAATTAAATCCCTAAATACAATAAGCAATAAGGAGAGTGTTTTCGGCTAATAATGCTTGTGCATGTGATAAGCAATGTTTACTAACCAAGAAAATTCTTTTCATTTTTTTTATTATTAGTTTCTAGAGATACAGTAGCATTTGCATTTCATCCATTTGGACCCTTGCTTTTTATAATTGACTTAGAGGGTATATAAACCAACATAAATGCAATTAGTGGGAAAATTTCTTACATCTTAGAATCACATTCACTCATTACTCCAATAGAATGAATAATACAATATGAGCCCAACATGACAAAAGCCCAAGTATCCATTTACTCCAGATTTAATTACTTTTTAGAAATTTATCCTTTTGTTAAGAATCCATATAAGATCTAACCTTTAGAATTCCCAATTTAAAAAAAAAAAATCCTATTTAATGATAGGAATCAATTTCCCATCTAGATACCAACTGAAGATCGAAAACAAATGGAGACGCCGACTTCTTTGAAACCCTAAACCCTAATTAAATCTCCTCGAAACAGATTAGCCTTTTAAATAGTAGAAATAGGAATTAGAATTTATTTAGAATTCAAAGTGTCTTTTCTTATTCAATAAAGCAATACTTAAGCCTTTCTGAAATTTGTGCCCACTAAGATTAGGAGAATGCTTGGCAGTGTTAAGGATTGTGGGGTTAGTTTGAAAGTGATGATAAACAAAGTGAAAACGAAGGTTCTGTTTGCAAAAGCTGACAGTGATTTTGCTGACGTTCTGTTGAGCTTCCTAACACTGCCATTAGGAAGAATCACGAAGCTTCTGGAGAAGCACTATGGAGACAACTCACCTGCTTTTGGAAGTATATCTGTATAGAGGTTTGGCAAATCTTGATAATGTGAATTTCAAAACTCTTATTTTTAAGAAGATGCTTCTGGAACCTAATAGTACATCTGATTTTGTTTGTCGAAATCTGAAACTCGACACTGCCAACTCTCAGCATGTCAAATATTATAGTTGTGGAAATAATTCCTCGTGTTGTCGTAGAAATGAAACTCATGTGTACATGTATTATGGAGCTGATAATGCTAGATGCAGTAATGGCCACCCTCTGAATCATGAAGTGGTTGTGGGTAGTAATAATTGTCACACCCCAAATTTTAATAAATAGGTTTTAAGCGTAAAATTCTTTAATAAAAGCCTTTAAAGAGGAGTATGACCAAGCACTTTGGTTAATAAATAATATATAAGAGGTAAACTAAGGTACAAACACACACTAGCCGATTAAAAAGAATAAATTACGATTAAAAACGAAACTTTAAAAATGGTTGAACTTGATTTCTATTAAGGAATTTCATAAATATACTATACCTCAAGGTACAAGACTTAATTACCAACTCAACCAACAACTAATATTCAAGAATTTCAACATCAAAGCATGAGACAGAATACGTCATTTTTCAATATAATCCATGAATGAAGTTCAAACACTTGCAAATTTCATCAATGTTAAAAGAAACCACAACTCCAATTATTATCATAATTAAACGCGATGGGCAGCAAGGAGATGAATTACAACACTTAACAACTTACGGAAATATTTCAAATAAAATAAGTGCATCTTATTTCATAAAAAAAAAATCGAAGTACGGAATTGCATGCAGTTACCACGTAAATCAAAACAGTAAAATTCTCATGAAGTTTTTCCATGTTCAAACGAATCAAAATATAAATAAAAACATAAACTGCAACTTATTGAAGTTTTTATTAAGTCTCCTTTTGTCAACACACCACCACTTGTACGCTACCGCCACGCTAACCTGAAAGGGGGAGATTGATTGGGAGTGAGCAAACCACCGCTCAGTGAAATAAATTACGTACTATTTATCATTCAAAATCTACTACGAGTGAAATTGAAATTCTTACACTTGTAACTTGAAATTTAAAATCATGTTGGTAAGCACCTTTCGGTTCAATACCCATGTTGGCAAGCACCTTTCGGTTCAATACCCATGTTGGCAAGCATCGCGATTCAATACCCTTGACTTGTACTTAATAATTCATGGATAACATAGCATGTTCATGTATAATCACATCATGTAGGATTTTAAATACATAAACAACACATAATAAATCTCACCTATCGATCACGTAAAAACCTCGGATTCGTGTGTTGAACGTCGTAATCAGCCCCGTCGAAATCCCTCCTCTCTTCGAAGAAGAACAGCCGTGAAAGAAGAAATAAAAAAAAATATAGTTGTATGTGAAGGAACGAAGGAATGATCAACCTCTTATACTTGAATGGCTGAGCCAAATCTCAAAATATAATTTAACGTGTAAGGGAGTCAAACTTTCCTTAGCAAGAGAAATAAATTTGGAAGTGATAGCAAGGGAATATCTCTTAAAAAATTAAAAGATATGATGATATTTTCTTGGACAGGAAGAAATTTGTTAAATAAGGAAAGTGTATAAAATCCTGATTTCTCTTCCATTCACACGGTTTGGAAAGCAAACATGCGGGTTGGACTACGTTTTGTTTGTATTGGGCCTCTATGAGTTGGGTCACAAGGAAAACTCACGTATAGAATTTTTTTTTTGAGGTGTTACATCCCTCCCTACTAATAAAAATTTATTCCTCGAAATTCCAATTGTAAAGACATAAATCTTACCCATGAAGAAAGAGGGGTATCTTGCTTGTATTTCATCCTCTCGTTCCCATGTAGCCTCATCTTGAGTGTGCCGGCTCCATTGCACTTTAATGAATGACACGTCATGATTTCGGGCTCTTACGATCTTCCTTTCTAAGACTGCCTCAGGTTCTTCTTCGTATGTTAGGTCCTTGCTAATCTTGAGTGTTGAGAAGTTCACCACATGACTTGGATCATGAATATACTTCCTTAACATTGACACATGAAAGACATTATGAACCGTAGAAAATTCAGGTGGCAAAGCCAAGCGATAAGCTAGTACTCCTATTCTTTCAAGAATTTCAAATGGCCCGACAAAACGAGGCTTAAGCATTCCCTTTCTTCCGAATCGTATAACACCCTTCGTGGGTGCAACCTTTAAGAAGACATGTTCTCCGATTTCAAATTGTAGATCTCTCCTTCTTTGATCGGCATAAGACTTTTGTCTATCTTGAGCAGACTTAATTCTTTCTCGAATTACTCTAATCTTGTCCACTGCTTCTTCTATCATTTTGGGGCCTAGGACAGCCTTCTCACCAACATCGTCCTAATATAATGGTGATCTACACTTCCTTCCATAAAGCGCTTCATAAGGGGCCATCTTGATAGTCGCTTGATAACTATTGTTGTAGGCAAACTCGACTAGAGGTAGGAACTTTTCCCATGCATCGTCAAAGTCGAGTGTGCATGCTCTTAACATATCCTCCAAAATTTGGATTGTTCTTTCGGATTGCCCATCGGTTTGCAGATGATAGGCGGTGCTGAAGTTTAATCTTGTTCCCATGGCCTTATGCAAACTTTCCCAAAATCTTGAAGTAAAGCGCGCATCTCTATCAGACACTATTGAAATTGGGACACCATGAAGTTTTACTATTTCTTGAACATATAACTGAGCGAACTGCTCCATCTTGAATGTCATCTTCACTGGTAAGAAGTGCGCCGATTTAGTCAATCGATCAACAATGACCCAAATGGCGTGGTTTCCCTTTGATGATCTTGGTAGTCCCACAACGAAATCCATGGCAATTTGTTCTCATTTCCACTCGAGAATCTCGAGTGGTTTAAGCTTTCCGGCTGGTCACTGATGTTCAATCTTAACTTGTTGGCAAGTTAAACATCTTTTAATGAAATATCCAATATTTCGCTTCATACTTCTCCACCAAAACCTTTCTTTCAAATCTTGATACGTCTTTGTTCCTCCCGGATGAGCGGTGTATGGAGCTCCATGTGCCTCTCCTAAAATCTTCTCTCTTAATTCTTCAACCATTGGAACGTATATTCTTCCGTTTAGAGTCAATACTCCCTCGTCATCCACTTTGAAGCCATTGTATTCGCCTCCTTGTGCCTTCTTCCTCATTCCTTGCAAAAAGTGATCTTGCTCTTGAGCTCCCTTTATCTCCATCTTCAAACTCGGCAGTATCTCCAACGATGCAAAAGTCGCTCTTGTGCCGGGGGGTGATGTCACCAACTCGATTTGCATCTTGGCGAATTCTTTGATCAACTCCTCACGCTCGGTGCATAGACTACTAAGCTCCATTTTTGTTTTCCGACTCAATGCATCAGCTACCACATTAGCCTTGCCTGGATTATATTCAATTGAGCAATCATAGTCCTTCACCAACTCTAACCATCTTTGCTGTCTCATGTTGAGCTCCTTTTGAGTGAAAAGATATTTCAGAATCTTATGGTCTGTGAAGATCACACATCTTCCTCCATATAGGTAGTGTCGCCAAATCTTCAAGGCATGCACAACTGCCGCCAACTCCAAATCGTGTGTAGGGTAGTTCACCTCGTGCGGCCTCAACTGTCTAGAAGCGTATGCAATAACCTTCCCATGTTGTATCAAAACACATCCAAGTCCTTGTTTTGATGCATCACTGTAGACAGTGAATTCTTCATTTGGATTAGGTATCGTCAATACTGGCGCTGTGGTCAAGTCATGTTTTAAATTTTGGAAACTCTCTTCACACTTCTCAGACCAAACAAATTTTTCGCCTTTTCGAGTCAAGCGCGTCAAAGGACCAACTATCTTTGAAAATCCTTCAATAAATCTCCGATAATAGCCCGCTAGTCCTAAGAAACTCCGAATTTCTTGTACATTTGATGGCGTCCTCCATTGATTCACAGCTTCAATCTTCGATGGATCCACCTCGATTCCTTGCGATATCACCACGTGTCCAAGAAAGGCGACTTGGTTCAACCAAAATTCACATTTCTTAAACTTCGCGTACAGCTTCTCCTTGCGAAGTATTTCGAATACTAATCTCAAGTGTTCCTCATGTTGTGCTTCGTCCTTCGAGAAGACAAGAATGTCATCGATGAAGACTATGACAAACTGATCGAGATATTGGTGGAAAACTCGATTCATCAGGTCCATAAATACAGCAGGTGCATTACTTAAGCCAAATGGCATTACAACAAACTTGTAATGTCCATACCGAGCCCTAAAAGCCGTCTTAGAAATATCTGTCTCCTTCACCCTCAATTGGTGGTATCCAGATCTCAAGTCAATCTTGGAAAAGGTACTAGCTCCTTCAAGTTGATCAAATAGGTCTTCGATTCTCGGTAAGGGATACTTGTTCTTCACTGTCAGTCTATTGAGTTCACGGTAATCAATACACATTCTCATCGAACCGTCCTTCTTCTTGACAAATAGAACTGATGCTCCCCATGGTGATACGCTTGGGCGAATAAATCCCAAGTTCAGAAGCTCTTGCAATTGAATCTTCAGCTCTTGTAGCTCCATGGGTGCCATTCTGTAAGGGGCCTTGGAAACTGGTTCTGATCCAGGAAGTAGGTCTATCGAAAATTCTACTTGGCGGTTCGGTGGTATCCCTGGAAATTCCTCCGGAAAGACATCTAGAAAGTTTTGCACTACTGGTATGTTGCTGGGTGACACTTCCGAGATCTTAGAGTCCATAATGTTCACTAAATATCCTTGACACGACTTATTCTTAAGCATCTTTGATGCATTCGCAGCAGACAAGACTCGGGGTATCACACCACTTTTAATCTTGTGGACGATTTTTTCCTTGGATTCTGGCACTGTTAAGATCACTTCTCGCTCCTTGCACCTGAATATGGCTCGATGGTGTGTAAGCCAATCCATTCCTAGTATCAAATCGAACCCATGCATGTCTATAACGTAGGGTTTGGCGCTAAAATTGATTCCTTCTATGTATACGTCGAGGCTATCCACTAATAAATACGTGAGAATCTTCTCTCCCGAAGGCAGACTAATCTCAAGAGGCTCGTCACTCTTGATTATTTCGCAATGAATCTTACAACAATACTCAGCAGATATGAAAGAATGTGAAGCACCAGTATCAAACAATGCGAAAGCTCGGGAGTTACCCACTGATAAAGTACCTGTAGTGACTCCTTGTTCCTTATCCTCTTCATTCTGGTTCATGGCGAAGACTCTTCCTTGACCTCCGGTAGCTTGTCTTTGATTCTCTCTTGCGGGCAGTCCCCTTCGATCTGGCACATAGTTACGTGGTTTGGTGCAATCTTGAATTCTATGCCCGACCTCGTGGCATCTGAAGTATCATCCCTGACCTCTAAGGCATTCACCATCGTGTCTCTTCTCACATTTCGGGCAAAGCGGTTTTATGTTCTGGGTATTTGGGGGCGGATTAGTGTTGGTCCTTGACTGTTTGCTGTTGTTGTTCCTTCCAGAGCTGGAGTCCTCCCACTTTCTTTTGCCCGAGTTCTCCATCGACCTACGATTAGCACGTCCCCTCTCAAAACAAGCTTCTATCTTTTGAGCCCTCTGAAACGTATCAGCATATCCCATCTCAGGCAGAGAAGCCATAGCATCCTGAATGTCTTGGCGCAGGCCGTCCACTAACTTCTGAGCTCGTTTCTCTTCAGTATCTACTAGTTGCGGTGCTGCCCGACCTATTTGACTGAATCGGCACTCGTATTCAACCACGGTCTGATTTCCTTGCTTGAAATCGTAGAACTCGCCCTCTACTTTAGCTTGGTGGGTCCGCGGATAGTAGTTCTCTAGCACTATCCTCTTAAATGCCTCCCATGTAATAGCTTCAGGGTCCTCATCAGGTCTCATTCTCTAGTATGAATCCCACCAATGATATGCATCTTCTGCGAATTGGTATTGCGCACAGTAGACGCGGAAACGTTCGTTGCACCTCATGGCTCGGAAAGTCTTTTCAAGTAATCTCAGCCACTCTTCCACATACTCGGGTCCTTCACGTCCCTTGAAGACAGGCGGCGTGTAGGACCGGAACTGCTGCATCACCCTGGCATAAGCTTCTTCATCCACTGCGGGTTGCGGATTGTTATTATCTTGGTTCTCGTTCGCTTGGTTCGCATTCGCTTGGTTGTTGTTAACCTGAACGTTGTTAAACTGAGGTGCTCTTCTCGGAGGCATCCTAAATCATCAATGCACCAGTAATTAATACTAGCTCAGGATGATGTCCAATAAACATAGTAAACTTTGTCTAAAAATTTATATTTTAAATGATAGAGGCACGTAATTTAGAATGACAACTAAATAAATTCATAATAAAAATTCCATTCGTGCCGTAAATAAAGAATTGTCTCAAAATGAATATCATAGATGTCAAATACTTGAAAGCAAAAGTCAAATTTTCCACCATAAGGTTAAAAATAAATAATACTAGAAGTTAGAATAATTGCTGGTATTAATTTATTCAACGTCTTCCTCAGGATCCTCTTCAGGGTCTTCTTCTGCATCAGGAATTCCATACAATCCCTCGGTGAGAGCATTCTCCTGAGCATCTACGATGTGTCCAGGAGGTGGTGGTTGGAAGCGAACCACTCTCTCGAACAATTGTGCAGTGAACATAGGATAGCTAGTTCATGGAACCTCTTGAGTCATATTGTGTCGCAGCCCGGCCGTGAAAATAGGATACACGACCTCCCTCCATGCCAGAGGTAGCGTGTTAATCAGCTTCATACAAGCCCAATAGTTGGTAATTCCATCTCCATAACCTCGAACTTCTCTCCATTCTTGCAGCATTATAGCGATGTGTGTTGCCAAATCATGGCGCGGATCGCGTTGATAATTTCTGTAAGCTTGTTGTCTAGCTATATTGTCCATCTACCATAACACAGTTCCTCTTATCACATAAGAACAAACTATCTTGCATAGTAATTCGTAAACTTGTACATATGGGATAATAAAACTTAACTTGCACATAATTGCACATGTAATCATAGTTGCAAATTTTAAATCTTTCATACCTTGTTTGGCGTGGGCGTCGTACTCGGTGGATGCGTAGCAAGAGACTTAATTATTATTAAATTATTCATGTATATTTCCATAGCAAATAAATCATTTACATATGCATATGCAGAAAAATAAAAATAAAATAATTTTTGAAGAAGTATGCAGAATCGCATACCTGCTCTGATACCAATCTGTCACACCCCAAATTTTAATAAATAGGTTTTAAGCGTAAAATTTTTTAATAAAAACCTTTAAAGAGGAGTATGACCAAGCACTTTGGTTAATAAATAATATATAAGAGGTACACTAAGGTACAAACACACACTAGCCGATTAAAGAGAATAAATTACGATTAAAAATGAAACTTTAAAAATGGTTGAACTTAATTTCTATTAAGGAATTTCATAAATATACTATACCTCAAGGTACAAGACTTAATTACCAACTCAACCAACAACTAATATTCAAGAATTTCAACATCAAAGCATGAGACAGAATACGTCATTTTTCAATATAATCCATGAATGAAGTTCAAAAACATGCAAATTTCATCAATGTTAAAAGAAACCACAATTCCAATTATTATCATAATTAAACGCGATGGGCAGCAAGGAGATGAATTACAACACTTAACAACTTACGGAAATATTTCAAATAAAATAAGTGCATCTTATTTCATAAAAAAAATCGAAGTACGAAATTGCATGCAGTTACCACGTAAATCAAAACAGTAAAATTCTCATGAAGTTTTTCCATGTTCAAACAAATCAAAATATAAATAAAAACATAAACTGCAACTTATTGAATTTTTTATTAAGTCTCCTTTTGCCAACACACCACCACTTGTACGCTACCGTCACGCTAACCTGAAAGGGAGAGATTGATTGGGAGTGAGCAAACCACAGCTCAGTGAAATAAATTACGTACTATTTATCATTCAAAATCTACTACGAGTGAAATTGAAATTCTTACACTTGTAACTTGAAATTTAAAATCATGTTGGTAAGCACCTTTCGGTTCAATACCCATGTTGGCAAGCACCTTTCGGTTCAATACCCATGTTGGCAAGCATCGCGATTCAATACCCTTGACTTGTACTTAATAATTCATGGATAATATAGCATGTTCATGTATAATCACATCATGTAGGGTTTTAAATACATAAACAACACATAATAAATCCCACCTATCGATCACGTAAAAACCTCGAATTCGTGTGTTGAACGTCGTAATCAGCCCCGTCGAAAACCCTCCTCTCTTCGAAGAAGAACAGCCGTGAAAGAAGAAATAAAAAAATATAGTTGTATGTGAAGGAACAAATGAATGATCAACCTCTTATACTTGAATGGCTGGGCCAAATCTCAAAATATAATTTAACGTGTAAAGGAGTCAAACTTTCCTTAGCAAGAGAAATAAATTTGGAAGTGATAGCAAGGGAATATCTCTTAAAAAATTAAAAGATATGATGATATTTTCTTGGACAGGAAGAAATTTGTTAAATAAGGAAAGTGTATAAAATCCTGATTTCTCTTCCATTCACACGGTTTGGAAAGCAAACATGCGGGTTGGACTACGTTTTGTTTGTATTGGGCCTCTATGAGTTGGGCCACAAGGAAAACTAACGTATAGATTTTTTTTTTATTTTGAGGTGTTACAATAATTACAATGCTGAGGTGGGTTTATTCATGATAAAATCATCATCTTTTATAATTAGCGATGACTTAGTAATACAACTTTATTCCACTGGGTTCTTCCAAGCTCTAAACAATCTTGGCGTTACAGGCGCATATTTAGGTGCGGCTGAGCTGAGGAATGTGACTCTGGGAACTACTAATGAGGTTAATCTTCAATCTTGTTTAATTTTTATTTTGCTATTAGGATTTATATATCCTTTGTATATTTTCTGTCTAACAATTCCTTTATAGAAACACCAACACTTAGGTTTATAGTGCAAATCCCCTGGTCCCCTTCCAATCCTATATACCCTATGTATTGCTAGGTTGTATTAAGGTTTCTAGAGTGTATTAAGGGTAACAATAGGGTTTACAAAGATTTATGATGTAAACATGGTTTCCAAGAGACTATTCTTATAGAAATGGGTCAACCTAGTTCATGGATTTGGGATATGTGCACCGCAAAAGATCGACTTATATTATCTACTCTATCTATCTGCACATATTTATACACACTATTAATAGTAAAAATATACTATACACTCTTATTTACTTTTTATACTTTATTCATCATTTGCAATAACGAGGGAGTATGCATTTTCTTAACTGTAGCATAAATCTTCTAGCATTTTCATTGGCTACATAGTTTTATGTAAGATAATGAATTTGCTCAAGTTTTGTTTACTATACAAGACTCCATTGAGGTACTTCATACTCAATAAGGGAGAGATCATGTTTCCCTCTGAATTTTCAGCATCTAATTTTGAGATACAATAAACTTCCAACAGCGACAAGAAGATAGTATTGAAAATCTTGGTACATAAATCTATCAAGAAAGTGTTGTTTGCTCACGCTAAGGATAATTTCGTGGAGTTGCTCTTTAGTTTCCTCATCATCCCCATTGGAGGAATCCAATCCCTTACAAACACCAACACTAGTTGTAAGAACCTAGATAATCTTCACAGGAGCATATCACATATCATCGATGCCAACTATTTTGTATCTCAGGATGCTAAAAAAAGGTAGATTATTCCAAACATACCATACTTTTTTAAACCCAAAAACACACTTCTTCCTCTCTATTATGAAAATGCTCGCACACTATTACCATTATTTTTCTAATCTGAAACCAAGAATTGATTTTTCTCACAAACAAATTTCCTACTATAAAGCCTTAGGCACCTTAAAGTTTCCCAATGGCGAGGCACCATATGTTAAAAAACCAACCGCGTATATAGTTACATATGATCTTACTGTCACACTTTTTCATTTTACATCCATCTTTTCTATTCTAAGCCATCTCAATATTTCCATATCAGAAGTTGAAGAAGTGGAGATGGCCATTGGATTGCAAGAAGTATGACTTTGGTCTGCAAATTCTTTTTATGAATAATTAATTATGCCTTGATCACAAATCACAACATAATGTAGCATTATGTAACACGCAGAATGTGTTACATAATAGCTTATAACAAGTGGTATGATAAACACTTTTGTGGCTACACTACTAACTAACCTCGGGAGTAGATGTAGGCAATCATGAAGGGGCCAATGCCGCGAATTAGGTTGATCATGCCCAAACAAGAATTCTTGAACAGCGAACAACCAGTTCAGATATTCACGACCAAGAAGGACTTGATTCTCTTTCGAATAGGCCCTGAAAGGAGAAGGAAGGGCTACGAGTACCTATTTATTGAGAGACTTTCAATAAAAGTGTCCTATAATACATATAAATAAGACATTTATATATAAAGTGTCCTTTTAAAAGTCTATTATTTAATCCTATTGAAACCTCTTTCATAAACGTCCTATTTTATATACTATTTTTTTAAAAATAATAATCAGTATCTCACATAATATAATTAATCTCTGTTAGAAAGGATCGCAAAGGAAGCTAGGGTTCTTCGAGAAATCACAGACTCATAACGGAAAATCATTCACCTCCATTTTGATTGAGATTCTTAAAAACAAAAAAGTGTATTGAAAGCTTCTCTAATCCAAGGATTTCGACCTCCACCGTTGATCCATTAGCGCTTCTCGCTACCGCCTCGTCGGCGCTACCGCTGTTCGCAGACCACTAGCAGCCACAACGAAAGCATAGCGGTGCTACCACTGTTCAAGAGGGAAACGCATAATTTCTAAGACCACGATAACTCCGAAATACACAATTGGCAACCGCTCTTCTTCTCCTCTCAGGTATGTTCATAGAAAGGCTTCATTTCACATTTTATGGATTGTTTCCGAAAATTTGTAGAACTAGATAGGGTATTTTGGTGCGTAAATGTTTGGAATTTGTAGAACTAGTTAGTGACGGACTCTCAAATCTCCGATTTGTTCAATGAGGTCGGTTAGGAATTACCGAGAGCTCAGCCTTCGCTGTGGCTATGTGAACTATAACAATCCCAAGATGGTTAGTTTGGAGTTACTTTAAGATTTGTAATTTTTACCTCTTGATATGCTTAAATTTTCCAAAGGATTGCATGTGAGTAAATTTATTTTGCATTTTTAAGAATCAATTGGTTTTTGAGATTCTCATATGATTGTGGTATCTTACTATTATCTTAGTGTTGGAATTTGAGGGGAAAATGGAAATGATGTAAATCCCTTCAGAATAGAAATATTATCATGTTTCGTAAGAATTAATATTTACTTGTTAGTTCTCAACTCAGTGGTAAAGTGGTAATGTGAACAGAGTTTGATTTGTAAAGTAGATTCTCTAAAAGAATATATTGGGAATTTGATGTCTACTGTAATATTTTTTCTTCTGCAGAATTTGAACAAATCAATTGGTAACAAAGCACTTCATGACACCTTCTCAAGCTTTGGAAACATCCTATCATGGAAGACAGCAACAAATTTGAATGGCCGATCTAAGGGTTAAGGATATTTGCAATTGGTGATACTAAAGGAACCGTGCAAATGCTATTGATAAGTTGAATGGTATGTTTATTAATAATAAGAATGTCTACGGAAGCTGTTCTTTACTGTAATGTTTGTGAACTTTTCTCAACTTTATGGATCATAATATATCTTTGGTTGCAGGTCAGGCGATATCTTAATGGAAAAAGTACAGAATCTGGATTTGTAGCCTTTTCAACTCCGGAAGAAGCTTCCGAAAACTGTAAGTTACACCCTAATGTAGACCTTGTGGATTACATTACATTACATACAACCTGAACTGATACTTGTGTTGTGTTTTTAGCTTGCTGATATGAATGGGAAAAAGGTGATCAGCAAGCCTCTTTAAGTTACACGAGTAAGGTGGTTACAGGTAAAGACTATTACATATAATCATCTAAATAAACGTGACAGTTGAAACATGTATGATACTTGATAATTTTTATACTTTTAAGTTTTTAATATGAACTCATTGTCGACATTATATTAACTAAGCTTATCTTTGTACTCAGCAATATCTCTGTCACTAAATGTATTCATAGAAAAATATCTATTGGTTTCAAATCTTCTCTAGTCTGCATTACCTCACATGACTGAAGAATCTTGTTTCTTAACAGTCTCTTTAAGTTGTGGCCCTGCCTATTTTATTCTAGTTGGTAAACCTAGTACGCGACTTTTTATTGGACTAATCTGTAAGTTTTGCCTCTAGTTTTGGTATTTTGTGTTTGGAAAAGATCAATGCCTAGAATGCTACAGTTGTTTCAAGAGATGGATCTAGAATCAGCTGTCTGTTTTAAGTCAAAAATTTCTTTATGTGATGACCAAACTGAAATGTTGTACTATTAATCTCAGTATGCATGTGCTTTTCTTTGTTTGATGTCTCTCTCTCGGTTCTATTTGACAGAGGATCTTGAAACGTGGCCTTTTCAACTCTAAAGCTTCTATTGACCTGTAATCGAGGTTTTTTTACTCACAGATGGAGAGGTGAAGAGTTTCCAGCTGATCCCTGTTAAACAAGTTGCAAATATCATATGGAGCACACAATTTTTCAAGGGAAACTGCAATCTCTTAATCATAGATTTCCTCTTCCGCCACGGGTATGATCTTTTAGTTATAAAAGTAATCATATGTTTGTTTATATCCTTTGAGTGTATGTATAATCTTATTTTTCATCATTCAATATCACCATCTGCAATCTTGCCACTTCTTTTTGGTTATTGAAACTAAGAAAACAAATCTCGTCATTTTCACTATGTTACTTTTGAGAAAAATCAAGTGTTGATACTCATGCATCGATGCAAGGATCCTTGATACATATTCTTCTGCTTGACCAAAGCCCAATGGATAATTCTATTATCTATTTTGAAACTTTGATATAGAGTACTTTAGAGTACCACTCCTTCCTAACACCAAACATTGTAGTTTGTACATATTTATAGCTGTTATATTAATTTATTTATTTATTACTTTTGTGATTGAACAGATGCATGTATTAAAAAAATTCTGATTGACAGTACAACCGGGGGAAGTAGTTGCCTTTGTAAAATCATCATGTTTTAGTAAGTTTGTTTCACTCTTATTTCATTTGTTTTACTCGTTAAATTACTCACTGATTGTGTATTTATTAATCCATTAAGATGTATGAGGGTTGTGTATACACATGTCACCAAATTTACTCTTACTGGTTTCATAAATTCATTTACAAGGGGAACAGGGGTTTCTGTAATTGCTACTAATTTCAGTTTGTGTTAACAAGCTTTTAACTGCCGCAGTGAACAAATTATTTGTATTGTTATGTTGCATGAACAAAAACTAGAATGTAAGGTACAATCTATTTCTTCTATACATACATACCAGGTGCCTTCTCGGGTTACGAAATTCAATCCTTACTGTGTCTCTAGGCACAGCAGTTCTGAATACCATATTTCATGAGTACGGACCTAAGGCTGGTTAGTTGTTTTGAACATTCAGATAGTACTTTAATTTTTTAAAAATATACACCCTTGCAGATAAGAAAAGGAACCACCCAATTAGTGATATATGATTGATTTGTATGGGCAGTTAACCTTCTATCTGTTTAATTCCTTTTGTATATTTCACTTGTTGTGATGTGTTTATTTTTCTCTCTTGTATACTTGAATTTGGGATCATTTATGTTGGTTGTGAATGTGTTTATTTTTCTCTCTTATCTATTTGAATTTGGGATCATTTATGTTTGTTCAGGTTTCAGTTATTCTTCTTGTATTTCAGTATCTCAACATTAAGCTGGAGAATGCCGGGGTTGTTGATCAAGACAAGTACCCGAATATGGTATGCTTATTTTCCTGAGATTCTAGGGCTTTAGAGGCAGACTTTACGCTTGCATTTAGGAGATTTGGTTTAGGATTTTACATAAATAGTTGGATTTAAGCTATGAAGATGTGATGATGCGGGGTTATGGTTGTGAGTTGAGTATAAATGGATATGATATTGATCCAAGTCTGTGTAAACATTGGTTTGTATTAGAGGCTGACATTTCCTCGCCTGTATCGAAGATTGTGCCAGTTGATGAAGATGCAATCATAATTCATAAATACTGTTTTCTTTATTTTCTTTCCCCTTTTTTTCTGAGTTTTGTATGATATTTAATTAAAATTATTTTTAAATCATACTTTCTTTTATAGAAAATCTTTATTAAAAAATAAAAATAAAAATTGACTTGTTAATTAATAGGTACACTTATGAAGTGTCCTATAAAAATTATAGGATATTAGGACATTTTAAAGTGTTTTAATTATCATATAATGAGACATTTTAACTTATTGTGACTCAAGTAAAAAGGACACTTTAAGGTGTTTTAATTATCATGCAACAAAAAGGACATTTTAAAGTGTTTTAATTATCATGTATTGAAATAATTTTATATATTGTGATTCGAGCAAAAAGGACACTTTAAAGTGCTTTAATTATCATGTAATGAGACATTTTTATCTATTGTGACTCAAGCAAAAATGATACTTTAAAATGTTTTTAATTATCATGTAATAAGACACTTTTACCTATTGTGACTCGACGGAAAAGGACACTTAAGATAAGTGTCTTATTCATTTAAAACCTTGAAAATATCTCATTATACCCTTAATAAGACACTTACAAGTGTCCTATTAAGGGTTTTTTTGTTGTAGTGACCATAAGATGTAACATTTTTTTTTAATGCTAGTAACACTTTTTAATGTTTTGTGTAGGGTTTGAGCATACTGAAAGCTGCTCTTACATCCAATTCTGCCCTAACAAATGGACTGATGGATCGGATAAAAATGAATAAACCCAAGCAAGAACACTGAATCTTACTCCTATTAATCCTTATAAGTATGCTTCAATTTAAATAGGGGGGTTTTATCTTTATTTTTTAGCAGCTAGTTTATGAATTCTCCCATGTCTTCTATCATGTCAATTTTTTTGAATTGAAATTATTTAGGTTTTAGACATGTTTATGGCAAACTTGATGTTATATTATACTATTTTGATTCTTTCATGCATGCTATATCATTTATATTTATATACTAGTGTGAAACCCGCATACTACCCGGGATCATAAAATTATGTTAGATGAAATCTGACGTAATTTTTCTATAAATATAAAATTGAATCGTATAAAAATACATTATTATAAGACAACCATTAAAGGAAAATATATACTATAAACAAGTACTCTATTCGTTTATCGGTAAGTTATTTATTTAATTAATGAAACGTGAATTATTTTTATAAAGTTGTTAGTTGTGTTAGTGATAAGTTTTGGGTATGTGTGGTGTCTTTTTCTAAGGCAAAAACTATTTATAATATATAGATTAACATAAAAAAAAATATCTTTTAATTAAAAGTAATAACTAATTATAAAAGTGTAAATTGATCTCACCGTGAGACGGTGTCACCCAAGATTTCTCTTTTTCTTAAAAATAAAATTTATACATTTAAACTAGACGTTCAGAATGACAAAATAAATATTTTATGATTAAAGAATGAAGTATTATTTTACTTTCAACATTTATTAAAATTTATATTTCAAAATTATTAATTCAACATATTGAAAACTTCTATAAACTATAGTTTGTTTTATATTTTACACAATTCCTTCTGCATCATCAAAATAAAATTTTTAATTGATGTTTAATCCTATTCAATTTTCTTATCTCTTGGTTCAACTCCAACACAAAAGTTACAGGTAAAACTTTCATTTTTATAATTGGCACAATTATATTTTAGAAGCCTTTGAAACTTTCGTACAGGCTGTCCCACTACTTTTGAATGGTAAAACGATTTTATAAATTTTCAATATCAAATTACGTTATCCAGAATAAGAAAATTGCAACAACAAAATAGAAAATTAACTATAACAAAAATGAGTAATTTTCATTAAAATACAATTAACTCAAAATTATTTAATGTAATATGTTAATTAATCCTAATTAATTATGATATGTTAATGACCAATAAACTCAAAAATTTTCTTTAATTGAATTAAAAATAAAAAGGAAACACAACTTATTTCTTGATTCTAAATAACCACAATATTTGCAAAAATTATATATTATTGTAATACGTGACATATAATAATGAAATAAAGCACTACAACATAAGTAGCATTAAATAACACCTCATATTAATATTTTAAATATATTTAACATAAAATGGTAACACTTTTAAAATTATTATGATATATAACATTTTTAACACTCTTTTTATAAGTAACACATACATGTAACACTTTTCTAATATGTAACACATTCATATAACACTTTTATATATATAACACATTTTATGTAACACTTTTACAAAGGTAATACTATAATATAACACTTATACATAAGAAACATTTTTAAGTAACACTTTTACGCATACATAAATTATTTACACAACATTTAAAATGGAGTGGTATTTTTAATGCTCTATATTTATAAGATAAATATTAATTAAAATGTTACACACACACACACACACACACACACACACACATATATATATATATATATATATATATATATATATATATATATATATATATATATATATATATATATATATATATATATATATATATATATATATATATTACCCTTATTTAAAAAATATATTACATACTTTTTAATATATATTTTATTTTAATATATACTCCCTCCATCCCAACAAGTATTTCACGTATTGTTGTGCGCGGAGTTTAAGAAAATTTTTTATTTTTATGTATAAAGTAAGAAAGAGAATATAAATTTTAGTTGATTTAATGAAAAAAGTGTGTAAAGTTGTTGGAAGATGTGAAAAAGTAAGTATTATATTGGGATGTGTGTAAAAAGTGAGTATTTTTATAATATATTTTTTTATCAAATTTAGTAAAAGTAAAGTGTGAAATACTTTAAGGGGCGGATGAAAAAGAAAAGTGTGAAATACTTTGGGGGACGGTGGGAGTATTATTTATAATTGAATTATATAATTAAAAGAATATTATTATTCACGAAAAAATATTTTTAAATATATTTTCTTACCTTTTATGTTAATGGTTAAAATATTAAAGTGAAAAATTTTTATTTAAAATGGAACCAAATGACTAGAAATATATAATAAAATAAATATCCAATACGTGTTATGATTGATGGACTGACTAAATTGGTAACGGAAGCATATTGTAACTCATAGGTCATGAGATCAAATTTAAGGAATTACTCCCTCCGTCCCATAATACTTTTCACGTTTACTGTTCAACGTTGTTTAAGAAAGTGTACACTTTTTGACCAACTTTATTGGCTTTGGAGGGTATTATGGTATTTTTAGAGAATAAAAAAGAATAAAGTAATGATATGTGTGTGAAAAAGCAGTGGTAAATTTGAAATTAAAGAAATTTTGAGGTTGTTAGATAAAGTGATGTTTCCTTTTTTGGGGTGTGAAAGATTTTGTGGGACAAACAAATAAGGAAAATGAGAAAAGTTTTATGGGATGAAGGGAATACAATTTAATTTTTTTTGTTTTATAAAGTGTTGCATAAGCATTTTGTTGTAATTTTTACAAAGTGTTACTAAAGTAAATGTAAGATTTTTTTTAAGTGTTATTATATTAATAAAAAGTGTTACATAAGATAATAGGTAACAGGGGCAACAACGACACCCCTAAAAGTGTTACCTATTGTCTATAATAACACATTTAAGCTATTAAATAATATTTTTTACATGTTACGTAAAACCATTTATGTTGTAGTGAATATAAATTACTTATACACAATTTAATATTTATTTATAAATTTAATTTGAGTTAGCTTTGTAGGTCTAGGATTCTTATAATGAAGAAATAAATATTAATCTTATTTAGTCTTTATCCATCATCTTTTAATTAAAAAATAAAGAGACCGGATGAGCCAAAAAATCGAATAAGAGCCGTCTGAGTTCATATTATATATTATAATAATGACTAATATTTTCACACTTCTTACATATTCGTCTCATGAATCTGTCCCATAAGACCCTTACACACCCAAAAATAAGAAAACTAACTCTAATCATAATTTCAAAAATTACTCAAATATCAATTGAACTCTCACGTAACACATACACATATACAATTCAATTATCACTATCATCTAACACACATATAATTACTGTACTTTTTATTACCTTAAAATACTATAATAACCTCTAAAAAAAATTAAAATCAATATAAAAAAATAACAACATTTTTTAAACAACTTGAAACAACACATGTAGAGGAGCAAGAATATTACGCAAAAATATTTTTATAAAAATAAATGATAAGGAGTAGATATAGAATTAATATTGATTTATTATGTTTATGTATTGCTCAAATGTGTATCATATGAATAAAAACTGCAATGTTAGTTTCAAATTTAAACAAAGGTATGAAGTTATTGCAAAATAGGATAATATCACTTCATTTCATTTTTCTGTTTTTTACTTTTAACTCTAGTTTTCTTCAGTTTAGTTCTTGAGAGTTAATTAGCTACAGTTTCGAAACTCCTCCTCATCTGTTTTGCATCCTCCGATTAATGTAGTGTGCACTCTTTTAATCGGAGTGATAGGCTTTCAATATTCAGCCTGATTGATAGAAATTGTAGATAAATGTTCCTAGTGAAAATAAAAAAAAATCAAAACAAAACAAAAAAAATTGATAATTTGTATAAGAAGTCTACATATTACTGAAAACATCAAATAAATTAATAAATGTATTAACCTGCTTGATAAATAAAAAAAATTGTATAACTTTTCTTAGGATCATACAACAGATTTAAAGTTGGTCTCTTAATGTTATTACTCTATCCTTTATGCAACAAAATGGCCTCTGCGGTTTCTGATTTCTTCATATAACTAATCTATCATGTTAACATAAATTATTTAAGTTTTGTGAATTCTGTCCGGTACCAAAACTTTGGTAGGATCAGATTTCATCATTATGCCGCCCTGCCTTATCCCAATTCCTATCCACAAATGGCAGATGCCAAAATGTACATATACCATCGCTATGATAATTATCCAAGCACAAGTGTCTGATTTTTAAATCATTGATCATTTAGTATGCAAGAGACTACCTAAGCTTGACTCCACCTAGCAACTTCACACAAATTTTGACTTCTATATCAAAATTAAATATTATTTCTCTTACAAATTCAATATTGTTGCCACTTGGCTCTTTTCTATTGGTAGATGATTTTGTATACATTATGCCAAACTTGTAACCACACTTCAGTTTTTTAGATAATGAAAATAGTGTTCTTTTGATCTTCTAACTGCTACAATGGAATTCCTTTTCTGCTACTACGATTTCATCTTAATTCTATTAGATTCAACAGAGAGTGACAACAACTACCCATTACAAAGATAGTTTAACTTTCTCCTGTATATTTCCGTTGGGAAGCGTGCGACGATGGCGGCGTCGTTGCTGAGAGATGCCGGTGGCGGAGATGAGACGCCCTCCCTATCATCCTCCATGAAACAGAAGTAATCAAATTTGGAGACCTAGGAAATTGAGTGCATTTATTACCTTAATTCTCAACAATGAAATTGTTCTCATTCTATCCTTTAGCAGCATGAGATTGATTATTAACAGAAGGGCACCAATGCTTTATTTTAAGAAAGTCAAGGGTTTGAATGACCCTAAAGAAAGGTGGAGCGTGTAGGAGTATAAGGTTGGAGGGATAGATGTAGGTATTTGTGGACATGTGTAGGAATTGGTGAGTTGGGTAAACAAAATATGACAAAGGAATTTGAGGGAGAGAACACAAGGTTTTAGAAATGAACTTCACTTAATTTTGTTTGGTTACAACTTCAAAATGATACACCACCACCTATTTATACTACACAATGGTATAATCTCTAATATTCCAGAAAATTCTACACTAGTTTCTTCCTAATTAATCTAGATAATTCTTCTTATTTGATCACATGCATTTTTCTAGATTTTTCATTCACCCACATTATTCTAGATATTTCTATCATCTTCTTGATGTCCAACTATCTCCACCTTCTAGTTTATTCTATACATTATCTCAAATATTCTAGAATTATCATGACATCTCCACAAAATTAAGTTTAATATCCAACACCCCTTTTAAACTTGATTTTGTATTCCAAGCAAACTTCGGAGTCTTGCAAACTCTTCATACTTGAGCGGCTTCGTGAAAATGTCGGCTGCTTGGTCATGTGATTTCACGTACTCTACTTGAACTTCTTTCTTCGTTATGCCTTCTCTGATGTAGTGGAAGCGAGTGCCTATGTGCTTGCTCCGATTATGGAATACTGGATTCTGCGCCAATGCAATCGCCGATTTATTGTCAACACAAATCCTCGTAGGATTCTCTTGCATCCATCCTAGCTCTCGTAATAGATTTCTAAGCCATATAGCATGGTAAACACTGGATGTGGCGGCTACATACTCAGCTTCACACGTAGATAATGTAACAATTGGTTGCTTCTTCGACATCCAAGTGAAAGCAATGTCTCCCATGAATAACACAAATCCACTTGTACTTTTTCGATCATCATTATCTCCAGCCCAATCACTATCACTATAGCCCACAAGCTCATAGTTATTAGTATTGAATAAAGTAGGCCATAGTTGAGAGTTCCTTTGAGATATCGAAGAATTCTCTTTGTTGCCTTCAAGTGTGTTGTAGTTGGATTCTCCATAAATCTACTCACAAACCCTGTTGCATAGAGAATGTCTGACCTTGTTCAAGTAAAGTACCTTAGGCTTCCAACCAAACTTTTAAAGAGCATCGGATCCACTTTTTCTCCTCTTTCATGCTTGGATAGTTTGCTTCCACACTCCACCGGGGTGTAGATTGCTTTGCAATCTTTCATTTTGAACTTCTTGATGATCTCCTTCGTATAACCTTTTTGTGTGATGAAGATTCCTTCCTCAAGTTGCTTGACTTCAACTCCAAGATAATATGTCATGAGCCCAATATCCGTCATCTCAAACTCTTTAGTCATGGCCTCCTTGAACTCCTCAAACATCTTTGTGTTGTTTCCTATGAATATAAGATCATCCACATACAAGCACATAATTAAGACATCACCACCTTTGATTTTGACATAGAGGGCATGTTCATGTGGGCATTTGGTGAAACCATTTTCTTCCAAGTACTTATCAATCCTGCTATTCCACGCCCTTGGTGCTTGCTTTACTCCATATAGGGCTTTCTTCAACTTCAACACTTTTTCTTGCCCTTTCACCTCGTATCCTGGTGGTTGCTTAACGTAGACTTCTTTATCAAGAACACCATTCAAGAATGCTGACTTCACATCCATCTGATAGATTTTCCATTTGTTTTGGGCTGCAAGAGAGATTATTAGTCTGATAGTTTCTAGTCGGGCGACAGGAGCAAATACCTCATTATAGTCGATTCCAGCTCTTTGACTATATCCTTTAGCGACAAGTCTTACTTTGTATCTCTCTACTTCACCCTTGGAGTTCTTCTTTGTTTTATACACCCACTTAACTCCAATGGCCTTGTGATCCTTTGGCAATATTGCAAGCTCCCACGTATCATTCTTCTCAATGGCCTGAATTTCCTCGTCTATTGCATCTCTCCATCTTTTGTTTTGTGTAGCCTCCTCAAAAGTTACTGGCTCACAATCAGCAAATAAGCAAAGTAAGGTGAGATCCTCTAACCTTTCAGTCTCGTCATAGGCTCCTCACACGTGATGCGCTTCTTTCATTCAGGAAAGATGGTGGCGAGTCTTCAACTTCTCTTGCTGGTGAAGCAGGTGGAGTTACTGCCACTTCACCTTCAGCTGCTTACTCCAAATCTTCTTCATCTTCAAATTGTGGAGTTATAAAGTTGTGATCATTGATGTTGGAACTGAAATCCCAAGCACCTTCTTCATCGAACTCCTCATGTCGACTTATCACACTTTTCCTTGTGAGGGGATTATATAACTTGTAACCTTTAGAGTTAGAGTCATACCCGATGAATATGTATTGCTCACTCTTATCGTCGATCTTTCTTCTTGTCTCGTCTGCCACGTGAGCATATGCTTTGCTCCCGAATACTCTTAGATGAGCGATTCCGGGCTTTCTTCAACTCTATGCTTCTTGTGGAGTCTTTCCCCATACACTCCGAGTTGGAGATCGAATGGACAGGTAGACTGAACACGCCACTGCTTCTGCCCAAAATTTTTTTGGAAGTCTCTTTGTCTTCAATATTTTGTGCGCCATCTCCACTATGGTTCTATTCTTTCTTTCCGCCACACCATTTTGTTGAGGAGATCTTGGAACAGTAAGGGGCCTCTGAATCCCTTTTGCTTCGTAATACACCATGAATTCCTTGGATGTGAATTCACCACCTTGATCGGTTCTCATGGATTTAATTTCTAGCCCGCTCTCCTTTTCAACGACAACTTTAAATTTCTTGAAGGCTTCAAATACTTCTGATTTCTGCTTCAAGAAATACACCCACGCTTTTCTAGAAAAATCATCAATGAAGAGCAAGAAATAATTGTTGTTACTAAGAGAGCTTGGTTTGATTGGCCCACACACATCGGCATGGATCAACTCCAACGACTTCTTTACTCGCGAGGTTGACTCCTTTGGGAATGGCCTTCTAGCTTGTTTCCCTAGTATATATCCTTCACATAGTTGGTCAGGATGCTTGATGGATGGTAATCCTCTTAATATTTCCTTCCTTGATAACAACTTCAATCCTCCGAAATTTAAGTGCCCAAACCGTAGGTGCCATAACCAAGACTTATCCTTAATGCAAGCTTTAAGGCATTTCGCCACATCATTCCGAATATTTAATAGAAACATTCTATTCTTCGACATTGACACCCTCGCTATCAAATTATTTTCCTTATATCTTATTGAAAGGATATAATCCTTCAAGTGAATGTCATAACATTTCTCTAAGAGTTGTCCCAAACTCAAAATATTATTTTTCATGTTAGGCACATAGTAAACATTCGAGATGAAATCATAACCTCCATTTTTTAAGAAAATCAAAAATTTTCCTTTTCCTTTCACTGGAATTTTAGATTCATCACCAAAGGAGACATTGGCACTTACCGATTCATCCAGCTCCATGAACATGCTCCTTTTGCCTCACATGTGGTTGCTCGCTCCCGTATTGAGGTACCAAGTATCATCTTGTCTTTCATTTTCTCCTTTGTACCCTAAGAGCACACTTGCATTTTCTCCCTTCTTGCTCTCAATGAAGTTGGACTTCTCTTGAACCTTTTGTTTTGCTTTCCAACACTCGAAAGCATAATGTCCAAATCTATCCAATTATAGCATTTTATAGAAGATTTATCGTACCTCGATTTTGGATTGCTCCTTCCTCAATCAAATTCTTTTTTCTCTCCATGATTTCCATAACCTCCTCGTCCACGTCCACGTCCACAGCCTCGACCTTGTCCTTGGCCACGACTTTGACTGCTACTTGGGCCTTCGTCTTTCTCCTTTGTACTCACTTGCAATTTTAACAATTGCTCCATCATATCTTGCTTTCATTTTTGTTTCTCTTCATAAGCTTGTAACGACCATTAAGAGATCAATTGTCATCTCTTACAAATTTTTAGTCTCCTCAATAGTTACCACAATATGCTCAAATTTGGGAGTCAACGAACGTAGTATTTTTTCATTATTCTAACATCTTCCAATTTTTCACCATTTCTTTTCATTTGATTTGAGACCGCCAATACTCTAGTGAAATAATTTGAAATAGATTATGACTCCTTTATATGTAGAGACTCAAATTCTCCTCTTAAAGTTTGAAGGCGTACCTTTTTAACTTGATCGGCTCCTTTGCATGATACCTGGAGCTTGTCCCATGCTTCCTTGGTGGTTTTCGCACTCGAGATTTTCTCGAAGTCATCATCTCCCAATGCTTGGTAGATGAGGAAGAGAGCCTTCTTGTCCCTCTTTCTTGAATCTCTCAACTTATCCTTTAGTTGTTGAGATAGTGTCGCCTCGTCTTCCGGTTGCTCGTAGCCTTTCTCTACAATCTCCCAAACATCATGAGCACCTAGGAGTGCCTTCATCTTGATACTCCAATTATCAAAGTTGCTCTTGTTGAGCAACGGGACTTGAAAGGATTGAAGGTTGCTAGCCATCTCTCACAGGAGGATCTTATGGCTCGGATACCACTTTGTAGGAGTATAAGTTTGGAGGGATATATGTAGGTATTTGTGGACGGGTGTAGGAATTGGTGAGTTGGGTAAACAAAATATGACAAAGGAATTTGAGGGCGAGAACACAAGGTCTTAGAAATGAACTTCACTTAATTTTGTTTGGTTACAACTTCAAAATGATACACCACCACCTATTTATACTACACAATGGTATAATCTCTAATATTCTAGAGAATTCTACACTAGTTTCTTCCTAATTTATCTAGATAATTCTTCTTATTTGATCGCATGTATTTTTCTAGATTTTTCATTCACACACATTATTCTAGATCTTTCTATCATCTTCTTGATGTCCAACTATCTCCACCTTCTAGTTTATTCTATACATTATCTCAAATATTCTAGAATTATTATGACATCTCCATAAAATTAAGTTTAATTTCCAACAGAGCGCTCATTTGATCTTTGGGGATAAGATCGAGGGCTTAACTAACCATTTGCCTGAAAATTTAATGAGAAGATATTGTATGAATGCAAACGGCTTTTTATGTTTTTCATGCAGGTGTAATTATGGTTGATTGCATGATTTGAATTTAAAATTTTTTGGAAATGCTAAATGTTTAAACGTTTCAATCCAATAGACTTTGCCGCCCATATAATTTTTACTGTGAAATTAATTTATATCTTTAACCGCCCATATACACCAATTAGGGTGCGTTTACATTGAGGGTTAAAGAGGGTTATCCCCTACTCAACCCTAGTTAAAAGTTGAGTACTTTGAAGATTGCGCCCGAGGGATAACCCTCGGGCTTTTGTCGGCCCGGTCTGAGTGATGTGCGAACAAGGGCTACCCCAACCCTTAGAATGTGGGCGGACAACTCTCAACCCTCATCTGTTTTAGAACCTCTTCCACTTTTTCTCTATTTTTTCTATAAAATGCTCTCACAACCCTAGAGTGATTATCACTAGCCATTGCCAAATTAGCAAACCTCATTTGATTATACACCGTAGTGAGATCTTGAGCTGGCAATGGAAATAGAGCCCCTTTTTCTTGCCTTTAGCAATACTGATTCACGGCTATAGACACAAATTCCATCCTCATCAACTGCTGATAATTCAATCCTTCACTCACCATCCTATTTTCCATTCTCGAAAGATTTATTCCGAAGCCCTGAGCGATCATAGTAATCATACCTCCTAGCATCAAGCCCTGAGAAGTTTGTCTCTTAGAAACTCTCTCCGCATGTTGCACAAAATGAGCTGCAACGTTCAGTGGCAGCTCATTATATATATAGAATATGATGTATAACTGCTTCTCTCCCATGGCTCCACTCTCAAATCTCCCTAAGATGGTGTTCGAGACAATCTTCTCTAGGTACCTCATGACTAGATTCCTTATTGCAGTTCCTTTCGAGGCACTGTGAACATATCCTGATTACTCTGTCCTATCATTCACCAAACTTTTTCACCATTCTTGCTGATTAAAATCACCTCCTTCATAAAAGCTTTGATGGCCTTGACATGGTGGGCATCCAAAAAATCAATTCAAAACATGTAGAGGGATCTCACTTCTCATCACATTGTCCAATTGGAACGTAACTGAATTAGGAAAAGCATTCCTATCCTTCTTCACTTGAAACGTATTCATGAACTCAGCAGTTAGATGGTAGTAAGTAGGAGACCTTTTATCGAAGAATGCTTCCATTTGTGAGAATCTGAACAACTTCCTCAAATCTTCCTCTATTCCTAACCCCTTCCATTGTTGTTGTATCTTGGAATTGGGTTGGCTTGATCTTGGGAGCAAGTGTTTGCCAAGAAAGCACATACTTTCCCCAATATTCTTCAAATTCTACCCCGAAGTAATCTGGATGGACCACATCTTCCATTAGTTGAGCATTGAGATTAGCCAATTCCCCTGGATTGGTAATGACGATGATTTCCTCATTCCTTGGTCTCACTCTCCTCTCGGCCATCTACAATTGACAACAATGCTCAAGTCATTTTCAATTTCATCATTAAAAATACTAATGCATTAAGTTTAGATTCCACATTAGTTATTCAACTAAGTGTGAACTATACTATGCATCATTACACATTCATATCATTATAGCTTCAAGCCTCACCACAACATTCACTTCACTATCACTCCTTTCAATTATCTTGAACTTACATCTCAATTCATATCATGCTTGTACATAATTTTCTCATATAGGTTCCAAATTAAGCCATCACTAATCACTATGAACATATGATCTCAAAATTAGACAAAAATTTCACTTAGACATTTCATCAAACACTTGACATGCACAACTTTTCAATATACTCTCAAAATAAAATCAACAATGCCTCATGCCCAAATTCTCAACACCTAAGTTTATTTGACTACAATTTAAGAATTCTACAAGCATGATAATTCAATTTGCACAACATATGCATCTAATTTCATCATTCTCACAAATCCCCTAATTCAACTTTCTTATGAACCCTAATTCCACTCTCAATTCAACAATTAAATTGGCACATGTATGTTCAACAATCAATAAAACTTTCCAAACTCCTTATATCATAAAGCCCACACAATTATTTGCTCAATTTCTATCAAACTCTAGAAAGAAAAAAAAATTCAAAAGTTAGGGTACATAGAATTCATACCTTCACTTTTGGATTTGGAGAAGTGTTCTTGGTGTAAAAGATTGAAGAATCTCACTAACAATCACTCAAAGCTAACCTTGATGATGAATATATATGAACAATGGTGGAGATGAAAGTGAATTCGGTGTGTACGGAGTGAAGACGTGTGTGGAAGTGAGTACGGATAGGCCTTTTAAAAACTGACTCCGAGCACTGCACTGGTCGTGCTTCGCTACACGGCCTCGGTCATGGCCGTGTAGCATTTTCTGACGTTCGAGCACGGCTACACGTTACAGGTGTTGGATTGTATACTAAAAGTCTAGCTTTTTTGTATGAACAATCTTATAACAATTTATTTGAAATGAGAATCATATGATCAAATGATTGCGTCTTATAATTTATTTATATGCACGATGCAATAGTCCACTTACTTTATACTGTAGATAATATGTTGTGCGACAACACGCAGAAGATCATATTATCGGTTTTCTTATAAAGTAAAAACAGATGCTCACAACCGAGATAGACAGAGACTCTCTATCGGGATGGTTGTATTGTGGTTTGGTATTAACTTGTCTTGGCTATAGAATCACATTAGTGCACTTGTGTGTATTGAGCAGGACCGCTTGAGATCGATCGACTTATATTGACTTATAGGAGAACTTGATCTCAGTTATTATGGAAGTTCATGCTCTTAATCCCTATACAATAACCTCGACACGTAGGGCATTATGTATTTCTTTGATTCATCAATGGGTGAGATTTACATGTAATTAAATCAACAAACTCGATGAGTTGGAAAGTAGTGCTGTCTCTATGGTGTGCGGTTGATTGTAGAAGGAATCCGTGTCCGTCATAGGTTGATGATGTCCCCTTGAGGAGCTCATAAGGATTATCATGTAAACCCTGCAGGTGGAATTTATTCTGGCATGATAATAAGGTTGAGTGGTACTACTCTTGGATGAGATATTAATTAATTGAGTTGTTAGTAACTTAAATTAATTAATGGACATTGTATATCTTAAACATGGGGAGACTAACGGGCTCATAATAAGAAGGAGCCCAAAACGTAATTTTGGGATTGGAAAGGCAGTGCAGTAATAATATTTTAGTAGAATATATTATTATTATTGGACTTAAGTATAAGCTTTGGGCTAAGCTTGGATACTTAAGCCCAATGGAGGCCCAACCCAATTTCTCCTCCTGGTCCCTGCTGTAGCCCAGTATATAAGTCACATCAGCTTATCTGGAACCCTAATCTTATTCATTATTCACGTGGGATGAGGGTTGAGAGCAGATTGAGGAGGTCTCGTAGATCGTCGCCCACACGACGTCGAGATCGGACTTGGGACATACGGCAGAAGATCAGAAGGTAGTTTGCTGCTGCTGTCCGCCACCTTGCGAAATTTATATAAAATTGTACGTTGCTTAGAATTCGATGATTAATATACTGACGGAAAGCCGTTGAAGAGAGGATCGTCTAAGCACAAAGATCATTCAATTCCGACATCAGACGAGAAAGTTATGGCCATTCTCGTGGGACTGCACAGTCTATTAGCGAGAATCCTTCATCTTCTACATACCCTGGTGAACGGTAATCGTTTCTATGATTTATTGCTTCCGCTGATATTAGAAACATATGGATCCCTAACGAGTCACATTAACCAAATGATCCAAGTGCCAACAATTGGTATCAGAGCTTCGGTTTCGTGGTGAAGCGTAACACGTTAGACTAGGGTTTATGTGGTTAGTTTTTTGACATTAGGATCACATGTTTAGGGTTTTGGTTTTACTGATAAACCATGAATATCCCTATGTGAATATACCCTGTATCATACCTATTTTTTCGATGGTTGAGTGTGAGAGGATTCGACGAAAACTGTTCGTCGATTTCACATGGAAGGAAGAAAAAGTGGGCAAAAATAGATTCACGTTTTTGAGAGAAAACCAGCGCAGTGATATCGCAGAGGCAATAACCAGAGTTTTCACCATCGGATCAAGCTGAATTTTGGTCAGCACGTTCGGATTTTGTGGATGTACAATTTGAACGGTGCAGATCGTATTTGGAGCTTTGTGTTGTCGAGAATACGCCGAAAACAGAAGCAGGTTTTTGGGCGATTTTGTTCTGCGCAGTGGAGGAAAAAGAGCCGTTTCTCACAAAATAACCGTTGGATCGACCTGGAATTTGGACAGCATGTTCAGAACTCACAGGAGTATATTCTGAATGGTGAAAATTTGATTCTAAGGTATCTATAGTTGCGAACCCCAAACGACAGTTGGTGTAGTTTGGTGTTGCGCGTTGGGAACGCTGAACTTGGTTCCGTGCAAGTAGGCCCTTGGACGAGCGACAGCCCGAGCGAGGAGCGCTCGTCAAGGCACATGGTGTTGTGCACAACATCAAGCGAATGGCACGGCTGGGGGCGCGTTTTGAACTGGGCAAGGAGCGATCAACTGTTGGGCGTGTGCTGCTCGTTGGCGTGCGGAGCAGCGTGCTGAGTATCGGGCGGCCTGATGGGCATTGGTGCTTGTTGGGAGCTCGAGGCGTGACGTGTAAATCTTGCACGTTGGAGAGGAGTCGCACACGTTGGCTTGCTGGACGCTGGGATGGCGTGCATGGTGGCGTGCCATGTGGCGCGCGGAATACTGTGTGAGGCTGCACGGATGAAGGTTCGATCGATGCTGCACCAGGTTCGAGCGGATTCACATTAGGTTCAATTGGTCTGCATCAGGTTCGATCGATGCTGCACCAGGTTCGAGCGGATTCACATCAGGTTCGATTGGTCTGCATCAGGTTCGATCAATGCTGCATCAGGTTCGAGCGGATTCACATCAGGTTCGATTGTTCAGCATCAGGTTCGATCGATGCTACACACCAAGTTCGAGCAGATTCACATCAGGTTCGATTGGTCTGCATCAGGTTCGATCGATGCTGCACTAGGTTTGAACGGATTCACATCAGGTTCGATTGGTCTGCATCAGGTTCGATCGATGATGCACCAGGTTTGAGCGGATTCACATCAAGTTCGATCGACTTTGCACCAGGTTTGAGTGGATTTGCATCAGGTTCGACTGGTCTGCATCAAGCTCGACTGGTCTGCATCAGGTTCCGCGTGAGTCTTCACAATGTGATCGGGCAGGGTGCCGGAGTGGTGGAACAGGCTGCGGGGAGGTCGATCCCCGTCGCATTTGTCCGCATTCGTGATTGGTGGCGAACAACCGAATTCGCTGTTATATAACTGTTATAATTTATTTATTAATTGATTATTGTTATATATGATATGCATGATACTCTTGAGTTACTGTCTTATTTGCCGTAATAGAAGCATGCTAGGTTGCGTATTTTATTTTTGAATATTATATGCATGCAAAAACCCTCGGTATTAAATAACTATGTGGGAGAGGGGATTGGTAATTAATTCCCACAGCCTCCATTATTGGTTTGTTAGCAATGTGAGTAAACTTGCGCGTCGGCATTAGAGCCTTCCTCCCCATCGGATGAGTTTATTCATGGATTGCTGGAACAGACTTCATTAAATAATTATGTTTGTAATGTGATGCATATATACTTGCGTGTTGGCATAGACCTTCCTCCCTATCGGATGAGCTTATATGCGGTTCACTGGTACAAACTTATAATTGATGACTGTAGGAAGTTATCCAAGCGCGTGTGTACTTCTCTATCTGTAAGGCACATAAGCTTACGCAATGGACTTGGGGTCAAATAATGGTGTACAATTAGATGTAAATAATAAGTATCCTCCCCATCGGAGTCACTGCTTTTATTTGCATGGCTAAAGAGGAACCGACTATTAATTATTTTGTCATAAAGTTAGGTTGACAAATGAAATTAATGGGTAAAACCTTCTCTTGTAAATGTTCGGGTTTGTAAACGTCCACACTATCGTGGCTTGCAAACTCACGGTGCTTGAGATGTTGGTGAATTTATATTTTATATTGTTTTGAGGGAATCAATATAAATGGATAAATTCGAAGATTTGATCGGTATATATATTTTATGATTCTCTGAATTTCGAATAGTTTTATTTCACGTATGGTTGACTAAAAGAAATTATATTTACTGGTCCAAATTAGATGATTAGAAAAGAATCTTGGATTCTAATTTTACTGCTTAACTAATACATGTGTGTTCTCACAAAAGACTTATCATGATGCATATTAAAGTCTCTGGTGAAGAAATAAGAGATTCATAGAAATATGATGGTCTCATGTAACTCTTCGGATACTTGAGTAAGTTAAAAGGCGGTAGGTCATGATTGAATTTGATGAATGAATTGAAAATACATGGAATAGAAGTTGAAAGGGAAACCTAAGTCAATTTTATTCTTCATTGTTTGCCTAAATGTTTTGAGCAAGTTCCACCTGAATTACAAAGATGCTGTATATGGTGGGGAACTTCTGACAAAACATATGGCGAAGAAAATCCAATTTCATCAAGATGTGAACAAGGTTAGTATCTCATTCACTAGTTGTTGAAGCATGATTAGCGTTGGCATTTACTGACATGTTGTGTGTAGATTTCAGAATTACTAAAAGCCTGCAACTAAGTGATGATGAAATTATAATATACATGGGTAAAACTACGAGAGTAGTGGATGTTGCAGTGGGAGTTGCTTATTTATCTTACGATATGAATAAACGTTTGATTATAAGAAATTGTCTTTACGTACGTTTCATAGAAAGAATTTTATTTCAGTTTCTATCCATTTACGGATGGATACTCCATTTCATTTAAATGACATGGTCATAGTAATGAAGGATGGAACTATAATCTGTTAAGGTACGTTAGTGACAATTTGTAAACTCTTAAATCATGTTTATACCACGGATGCAACAAATAGTAATTAATAATGCGTCTTTTAATCATAATAAGAGAAAGACTCTTATGCAAATGATTAGATAGATGATGAATTATTTGGAATTACTTAATTCATTTTATGGATAAGCCCTAAAAACAGTAATTCATTTGAATGTTTATCTGTTTGTGGGATATGCTATAAAAATGAAAGTGATTTATTTAGTCTAAAAGATCGAAGGGTGATTGTTAACACAAACACTAGATTTTTGGAAAGAGACTATGTAATAAATCACATACCCATTTATAAGTTGTCCTAAAGGATGTGAGAAGAAAACACAAAGTATTAGTACCAAGTGTATAAGAGGATATACCACAAGTTAAACTGCAACGCGTGTCACGTCTGATACACAATTGCGTGTAGTGCCTTATTGTAGTGGGAGGGTTGTTCGACAACTTGTAAGATATATATTTTGGGAGAGTCGTGAGACTTAGTCCCTAGTAAACATGGATTGAACCCACAGATACGACGAAGCACTACAAGATCAAAATGCGATATCTTAGCTAGTGCAATGATGTTGAAATAGAATTGATGAATTCTGAATTAAATTTGGGAGCTTGTAAGACCACTAAATGGTGTAAAAGCCATTGGAAGTGCTCATACAAAATAAAAGAGGATCATATTGTAAGGTGAAAACCTTGGAAGCAAAGCTTGTTGCGAAAAAGGTATACTCAGAAAGAAAGGGTACGATTATGAGATAACATGTTCGCCGGTAGCTATGCCTAAGTTGATCTGGACTCTTTTACCTGTTGCTACTCATATGGAATATGAGAGATAGCAAATAGATGTCAAGACAACTTTCCTGAATGGAAGTCTTGAGGAAAACATCTATGTTAAGCAACCAGAGTGATTCATTGCAAAGAGCTAAGTGCATTTTGATATTAAGCTTAAAAGTGTCCATCAATGGACTAAAGCAAGCTTCAAAATTATAGAACATCCGTTTTGATGAAGAAATCCAGTAATATGGATTTTATCAATGCTCAGATATGTCTTGTGTATTGAAAAGAGTGACGGGAATGTGGTGGTATTTTTGTACTATACGTAGATGATATATTACTCATTGGAGACAATGAAAGAGTATTGTCGGGCGTACGGGTATGGTTAATAAAGCAGTATGAAATGAAGGATTTAAGAAAAGCAAAATATATCCTTTTGACCATGGTAATACGGATCACAAGAAAGGATGTTATGGTTATCTCAAGCTTCATGAATAGATACAATTCCTACTCGTTTAGCATGTAACTTTATCTAAGGAAATGTGACTTAAGACACAAAAAGAAGATAAAGGTGATGAAAGCGGTTCCTTATGCTTAAGCGAATAAGGAAGCTTAATCTAAGGAATGCTATGAACGAGAATAGATATCTGTTTTGTCGAAGACATGAACAATGGGTATCAAGGTAACCCGAAATAAGAATGATGAATTGTGGTAAGACATATACTTATGCACCTGAAAAGGATCAGAAATTATATATGGGCTTACCGAACAGAATCATTCCTTCTTAAGGGTTATATAGATTCAAATTTTTCAAATCAGATAGGGACGACAGTAAATCCACCTCTAAGGTTATGTGTTTAATTTTAAGAAGTAGAGTCATAATATGGAGGAGTGTTATATAGAAATATATTTCGAACTCCGGACTCCATCATGGAAAAATGATAAATTGGAGCCTATAAGGCAGCCAAAGTATCTATATGACTCTAGAAACTTCATGATGGACTTTGAAGTATTTCTAAGTTTGCCCAAGATTATCACAATTTAAATTAGTGATATTGGTGCAGTTGCAAACTTGAAGGAATCACGAGTCCATAAGGCAATTAAACACATGGAGCGCGAGTACCACCTGTTACGAGAAATTGTATGATGAGGGGAAGGTTGTTGTCGCCTAGATTGCATCAGATGATAACCTAGTAAATCCATTTACAAAGACCTTAAAGCGAAAGCTTTTGATGGTCGTGTAGTAGGAGTGAGAATCAGATGTATGACAGAAGACATGACAGCATAGTCTTTTAGTATAAGTGGGAGATTGTTGGATTGTATACTAAAAGTCTAGCTTTTTTGTATGAACAATCTTATAACAATTTATTTGAAATGAGAATCATATGATCAAATGATTGCGTCTTATAATTTATTTATATGCACGATGCAATAGTCCACTTACTTTATACTGTAGATAATATGTTGTGCGACAACACGCAGAAGATCATATTATAGGTTTCCTTATAAAGTAAAAATAGATGCTCACAACCGAGATAGACAGAGACTCTCTATCAGGATGGTTGTATTGTGGTTTGGTATTAGCTTGTCTTGGCTATAGAATCACATTAGTGCACATGTGTGTATTGAGCAGGACCGCTTGAGATCGTTCGACTTATACTGACTTATAGGAGAACTTGATCTCAGTTATTATGGAAGTTCGTGCTCTTAATCCCTATACAATAACCTCGACACGTAGGGTAGTATGTATTTCTTTGATTCATCAATGGGTGAGATTTACATGTAATTAAATCAACATACTCGATGAGTTGGGAAGTAGTGTTGTCTCTATGGTGTGCTGTTGATTGTAGAAGGAATCCGTGTCCGTCATAGGCTGATGATGTCCCCTTGAGGAGCTCATAAGGATTATCATGTAAACCCTGCAGGTGGAATTTATTCCGGCATGATAATAAGGTTGAGTGGTACTACTCTTGGATGAGATATTAATTAATTGAGTTGTCAGTAACTTAAATTAATTAATGGACATTGTATATCTTAAACATGGGGAGACTAACGGACTCATAATAAGAAGGAGCCCAAAACGTAATTTTGGGATTGGAAAGGCAGTGCAGTAATAATATTTTAGTAGAATATATTATTATTATTGGACTTAAGTATAAGCTTTGGGCAAAGCTTGGATACTTAAGCCCAATGGAGGCCCAACCCAATTTCTCCTCCTGGTCCCTGCTGTAGCCCATGTATATAAGTCACATCAGCTTATCTGAAACTCTAATCTTATTCATTATTCACGTGGGATGAGGGTTGAGAGCAGATTGAGGAGGTCTCGTAGATCGTCGCCCACACGACGTCGAGATCGGACTTGGGACATACGGCAGAAGATCAGAAGGTAGTTTGCTGCTGCTGTCTATCACCTTGCGAAATTTATATAAAATCATACAGTACTCAGAATTTGATGATCAATATACTGACGGAAAGCCGTTGAAGAGTGGATTGTCTAAGCACAAAGATCATTCAATTCTGACATCAGACGAGGAAGTTATGGCCATTCTCGTGGGACTGTACAGTCTGTTAGCGAGAATCCTTCATCTTCTACATACCCTGGTGAACGGTAACCGTTTCTATGATTTATTGCTTCCGCTGATATTAGAAACGTATGGATCCCTAACGGGTCATGTTAACCAAACGATCCAAGCGCCAACAATAGGGTCATGCTCAGCACACGACCCATATTCCTATTCCCTCCACGGCTCGAGTTCGGCGCTCGCCCTTGACCCTGGGCGAGTAGCCACTTCTGATGTCAGTACACTGCCAATCCTTACAGGGTCGTGTACTGAACATGGCTCGTACAACACTTTTCCATGTTTTTCCAATTTTTACACTTCACACCTCATCTTGCCCTGTTTTTGCACTTCTCATATACCCTATTCATGTTAAAAACACTTCAAATCCTTAACACCACAATTATGATCAAATAACGGATTATCATGTACTTTAACACCACCAAACATACCAAAACAATCCTAACTCATGAGAAAAAGTTCAAAATTGACCCATTTTGCCACAAGACAATATAAAATAAACACACATGATTCATTACACATTCAAGCATAAACAAATGGTGAGTCATACCACGCACTCTCCCCCCAAACTTAAATCGAAATAAGTTGAGAATTAAGTTTGCAAAAAGTGGTGAGACGTACCCTTGTCGTTTCCACCAATGCTCTTCATGAACTTACCTTGTGATGACTCATGTGCATTTTCTAAAATCCATGTATGACCACCACGCACCCCCCAAAAACTTAAATTAACACAAGTGTTAATATTTAAGTTTGTAAAGAGTGGTGTGGCATACATTTTCATTCCACCTTTAGAACCCTTGTCTTTCATCATATACACTTTTCTCCATGAGCTTCACCATCTACATACCAAATATACAAGAAAACAATAAAAATAAAAATAAAAGAAAAAAAATAAAATAAAATCTACACTACTACACAATCAAAGAAGTTCAAGAAGATAGGGTATTCACATACACTGTCTCCTTTTGAGAAGGAGATAGGTAATGTTTCACCCGATGACCATTTACCACAAACTCATTATTAGGACCTTTAAGCTTCAACGTATGTCCACTCAACACTTCAAGCACTTCATATGGCCCTATCCATTTAGACTTAAGCTTTACGAGGAACAACTTAAGCCTCAAGTTGAATACAAGAACTTTGTCCCCGGGAGCAAACGTCTTCTCCTTTACCTTAGCATCATGCCATCTCTTCATATTCTCCTTGTAAATGATTGAGTTATCAAATGCTCTTTCTCTAAACTCCTCTAGCTCAACCAACTTCAACAATCTTGCTTGACCACTCTCCCCTTCATCCATTTTAAGGCGTTTAATAGCCCACAAAGCATGGTGTTCCAACTCCACAGGAAGATGACAAGCTTTACCATAGACCAATTAATATGGTGACACACCAAGGATTGTTTTAAAAGCCATTCGATAAGCCCATAAGGCATCCTCAAGCTTTTCTGACCAATCCTTCCTCCCTCCATTAATTGTCTTCTCCAATACTAACTTTATTTGATGGTTGAAAACCTCCGCCAAACCATTTACTTGAGGGTGGTAAGGTGTAGCCACTCGATGCTTCACTCCATATCTTTTCAATAATCCCTCCATCAATTTATTCACAAAATGGGATCCTCCATCGCTTACTAGTACCCGTGGAACTCAAAATCTAGCAAAAATATTCTTTTTCAAAAATCTTTGAACAATCAAGTCATCATTTGTCTTAGTGGAGATTGCCTCCACCCACTTTGACACATAATCCACGGCTAGCAAGATGCACACATATCCTTTAGATGAGGAAAACGGTCCCATAAAATCAATTCCCCATACATCAAATATTTCCACATCAATTCTCAAGCTCATGGGCATCTCATCTCGCTTACTTATTCCCCCTATTCTTTGGCATCTATCACATTTAGCCACAAACTTCTTTCCTTCTTTAAACAATGTAGGCCAATAGAAACCCGATTGTAAGACCTTAGCCCCCATCTTTTGATGACCAAAGTGACCTCCACACAAAGACGAATGACATAGCTCAAGAATCTCCATGACTTCTTCATCGGCCACACAGCTCCTTATTTCTCCATCATTGCAAATCTTAAACAGAAAGGGCTTATCCTACAAGTACTTCTTCATTTCAACATAAAGCCTTTTTACCTTATACTCATTGAGCAATGTGGGCTTGATTCCATAAACAAGAAAGTTGACATAATCGGCATACCAATGAGGCACATTCACCATGAGAATACACACTTGCTCAACTTCAACTTGCAAAATTTTCTCATCCGGGAACTCATCCCCAATCGGCTTCATTTCTTCATTCTCACCTCCATTCTCCAATCTAGACAAATGATCCGCGATCACATTTTTCACTCCCTTCTTATCCTTGATAATCACATCAAATTTCTGCAAAAGTAACACCCAACGGATTAAACGAGGTTTATCATCTTTCTTACTCATTAGGTATTTTATGGCCGCGTGATCCGTGTAGACAATAGTTTGTATTCCAACCAAGTATGGACGAAACTTCTCAAAAGCATACATGACGGCTAAAAATTCCTTCTTCGTTGTGGTGTAATTTACTTGGCACAGGTTCAATGTCTTTGAGGTGTAATAGATTGCTCTAAACTTTTTCTCCCTCATTTGCCCCAACACCACTCCTATGGATTGGTCGCTAGCATCCCAATGTAGTTCGAATTGTAAACTTCAATCCGGGGTAACGAGTATTGGAGAAGAAATGAGAGCATCCTTGAGCACCTGAAATGAGACAAAGCATTCATCATTGAAGTTAAATGGACATTCTTTTTCAAGTAATTTACAAAGAGGTTTAGCAATTTTGAAAAAATCCTTAATGAAGAATCTATAAAAGCCCGCATGACCTAAGAACGATCTCACCCCCTTCTCACTAGTATGGGGAAGACTTTTTATGACTATCACTTTAGCTCTATCCACTTTTAAACCATGCTTTGAAATATGTGCCCCAAAACGATCCCATCGGTCACCATAAAATGGTATTTTTCCCAATTTAGCACAAGATTTGACTCTTCACACCTCAGATACGTCTCATTCTCTTTCAAGTAAGCATACTTCAAATGCTTTGGTAATGGTTTCAACTCTACCTTCTTCTTCTCTTGTACTTCTTCTTTTAGTTCTTCATCAAGTTTCTCCACTTTTGCTCCTTTGCTTCCTCACTTGTGAGTTCCCTACAAGCATTCAAACCATGCAATTCATCAATCATTTTCTAAACAAAAAGAAGAGTTAGATTTTATAGATTCAAAAGAGTAAGAGTGGCTTATGATAATTTCTAATGGCCTTGGAGTGAAGATGATACATATGCTTTTCAACAATGTTGTCCACAACCTCCAATCTTCTACATATCTCCTTATTCCTTGGATACCTCATAGCCTCTCTTAATGAAAATATCACCTCTTCCTCATTCACCCTTAAAGTTAGCTCCCCTTTCTCCACATCTATCAATTGTTTCCCTGTGGCAAGAAACGGACGCCCAAGTATCAACGGGACATTAGCATCTTCATCCATATCAAGAACCACAAAATCAACGGGAAACACAAACTTGTCAACTTTGATTAAAACATCTTCCACAATTCCCTTTGGATGTGCCAACAACCGATCGGCTAATTGAAGTGTGACCGACATCGGTTGACCTCACCAATACCCAACTTCTTGAAAATTAACAAGGGCATCAAATTAATGCTAGCCCCTAAATCACATAAAGCTTTGTAGTTCTCATGCTCTCCCATCTCACATGGAATAGTGAAACTCTCCGGATCTTTCAATTTAGGAGAAAGTTTCTTTTGCAAGATCGCACTACATTCCTCCGTTAAATTTACTATTTCAAACTCTCCCAAGCTTCTTTTCTTCGATAAGATATCCTTCAAGAACTTGGAGTAGTTGGGCATTTGAAGCAAAGCATCCGTAAAAGGAATATTCACATGTATCTTCTTCAACATCTCAATAAACTTGGCAAATTTCTTTTCTAATCCCTTTTTCAAGCATCTTTGTGGAAACGGGATTGCAACGGGCAACTTAGGGATTCCCATTCATCCCTTTCAAACTTCTCTTCTTTTTCTTTACATTTTACTTCTCTACATCTTTTCCATTTCTTTGGAGACTTCACCTTTTCTTCTTCATGTATAAGGGTACTTTCATCTTTTTCAACAATCTCAACTTCTTCTTTCCCTTCTTCATCCACTCTTTCCATAGGCGCATGTTCACATTCTACTTCTTCTACTTCTGTTGGCATAAAAGGCCCTTCGTATTTTGTTCCACTATGAAGTTCAATCGCCTTGCATTGCTCCTTCGGGTTAGTAATGGTCGTAGATGGAAACTTCCCTTGATGATGAACATCCCTTCTTTCACTTACCATTTGACTAATGTGAGTCTCAATTGCCTTAAATCTCCTATCGTTTACATCATCTTTTTGTCTACTTTCCTCTTTAATTTCTTTCATAAATTCCAACACTTTAGCCATTTGATCTTCCATGGTAGGTTTCCCTTCACCATTTTGAGTTTTTTCCCCCGGATTAATGCCCGGTGGAAGAGTAAGGGCATTCTCTTGATTTCCATATGATAAATTTTCATACCTACGAGGTTGATTGAAATTTTCTTGAAAATTAACTTGCCCCCATCCTCCTTGCCTTTGTGGATATCCCCCTCCATGATTACCAAAGTTACCACAATAATTTCCTTGGAAGTTCATTCCTTGCATGAAGACAGCTTTCTCAAGTGACATCTCCAGTGGGCACCAAGTATCTTGAATTCCAAAATTAGAGGACATACCTTGTTGAGGCATAAATGTAGGCATTTGACAACTTTGAGAAGATTGACCTATATTAGGCATAGACATGCCTTGTTGAGGAATAGGAAACACTTGTTGATTCATCAAAAATAACGGCACACTTTGTTGAGGATTCGGAGGTATTAGTTGATTCACCATAGGTGTAGAGTTTGGAGAGACTTGCAAATTAGCATTCATCCTTTTAAGTATCTCCGTAATAGCCTTATCGGTCATATCTTCCTTAGGCACTTCCACCTTCTTCAGTTGTTGCAAGCACACTTCTTCCAACTTAGCTATTCTCTCCCTTTCATACATACCCGCAACTCGATCCATTGGCCATTGACCCGTATTCAAAGAAATCTCTTCATATATAGCAATAGCTCTCTTTGGAGTTTGCCCCAATATAGAACCTCCCGTTAAAGCATCAACAAGCATTCGTTCACTCCCATTCAATCCGGCATAGAAAAATTCTACTTGTTGATCTTCAGGAAATCCATGTTGTGGACACCTCCTTAGCATCTCTTTGAATCGGTCCCATGCTTCACTGAATGTCTCAAGCGGCATTTACTTGATTGAAAGATTTTCCCTTTGAGATGCTACATCTTTGAAGGGGAAAAATACTTGCTCAAGAATCTTTTTGCCTACTCTCTCCATGTGGTGTAGGATCCCGGTGGTATAGTATGATACCAAGCTTTTGTTCTATCTCTCGATGAAAATGAGAAAAGCTTCATTTTAACAATATCCTCACTTACCCCATTTATCTTGATTGTGTTGGCTAACTCCGTAAATTGGGATAAGTGAGCATTCGGATCCTCTATTGCACCACCACCAAATTAATTTACTTGCACCATATAGATCAATCCCGTCTTTATCTCGAAATTATTCACATTCAATGGTTGGCCCATTCCATAATTCCCATATTGCGGTTGGAAGTAATCACGGATATTCATTCCTGCTCCATTGTTTCCATTACCATGGGGCTGATTTTGCACCACCAGAGGATTATTCATTGCTTCTTATTGTGCCATCAATTGTTGAATGATTGCTTGCAATTGTTGATTATGCAAGTGAACTTGTTGAGCATTAGCTTGTGGCACAAACTCCGGATTCACATGTCCTCCTCTAGCAATATCACACCTTGTTGAAAATTCCTCAAATTACCTTCTTCATCAACCATATTTGCATTATCCATTGCGTTTTCCATAACTTCCTCCGTAGGCTCTAACACTCCTTTTCTTTGTCTTCTTAAGGTAGCTTCTAATTCCAAGTTCAAGGGTTCAAGATTTGTCATTGATTTACGCTTTGTAAGAGTGACAAGATTGAAGGTTAGGTATTTAGACTACTTATTATTCTAATCAATTAACTAAAAATTCAATTAACAATTAAATGTATCAAATATCTAACAAATGATAAGATGAATGGAATGTGGATAAAATTCACTTAAGAATGGAGCAAGGCTTATCATAATCATGGTTAAGAATCTAGCTATATATGCATAACTTTTGATGGTGAACTTCATTAATTTGTGGACTAAAAGCAATCACGTTTTTACCCCTAATCCCTATGGCCAAGACACTTAGGTTCTCGACTCATTTACAAGTTTAAATCTCCTATGATTGTTCTTAATCTCAATTCGCTTAAGGTACTATGATCATAAGTTTGGTTCTTTTCACTCAATTTCTTAAGTGTCTCTCTATGAATGTTCTAAGCATAAGAAGGGTATGACTTACCTCCCCTCACACTAACATGGATGCTCATCTTAATATATGATTCAATTAAAAATCTAATCATATTATTGGAATGGCCATCCTAACACTATGAATAGAAAATTTAATCACACAAGTATTGAAATGAAACATGATTCATTAGTCATAAAAGGAAGTCCAAAATTAACTCAATTCAACATCTCAAATCCTACATATCTAGCATTCTTCTCAACCAATCATATGATTAGCCCTACTATAGGACTAGCCACTACACATTGTGTTTAGATCAATACATTCAAAGGCTTGCTCCATTTGAGCCAAAATAAGAAGAAAATCAACAATTGAAAAGTAGATTGACTTCCCTTTTGTGGAGATAATCTTCCTTCTCTTCAAAATGCTAACTTCTTCAATCATTGATGCTTTCCTCTTCTCAAGGTGGTGGAAGGATGGATTGATGGATGGATTGTTGAAGATCAAGTGAAATGGATGGATCAAATGTATGGAGATGAATTAAATAGATCTAGTGTCTGAAATTGTGGTTTGGAGTATGTGTAACTGCTCTAATTCTGATCTCTCTCCTAAATTTAGCACAAGTCAGCCTTTTATATCACTTAGGGACCTTCTATAAGCTTCCGAAACATTATGAAATTTAATCTGTCTTTTGCACCTACACAGGCCATGTAGCAGCACACGGCTCGTGTTGTGCACACTTAGTTCGGCGTGTTCTACATGTTCACGGACACGGGGCGTGTTCTGGCGCACGACCTCTCCCATGGGTGTGCAGTGATTTCTGACGACTGTGCACGACTTTCTCAAACTGGCTCATGTTCAGCACACGGGGCGTGCGCTGGCGCACTGCTCATGCACCGAAATACAGTCTTCTCCTGGGCGAGCTTGGTGTTCTAATGCTCGATCACTGCCACCTCGGATAGGCCCGTGTTCCGCACATGGGGTGTGTTCGAGCGTGCCTTATTCTTCCTTCTCCATTTTGCTCCCGACTTCATTTTTCTCCATTTCTTAACCTGTTTTGCACATATTTAAGCTCATTTACATATTTCTATCAATTCATACCACATTTCTCATAATTACATAAACTCCCCCAAAAGTCACACTAATATGGATGAAAACATTCGAAAATTCACAAACAAAGACACTAAAATCTAGGTAAAAATGACAACGATCAACCTTACCGGACATATTCATTGTTTCTTGTTGGTTACATAGATTCAAATTTTCTAATCGAATAGGGACGACAGTAAATCCACCTCAAGGTTATATGTTTAATTTTGGAAGTAGATTCATAATATGGAGGAGTGTTATATAGAAATATATTTTGGACTCCACCATAGGAAGATGATAAATTGGAGCCTCTGAGGCAGCCAAAGTATTTATATGACTCTAGAGACTTCATGATGGACTTGGATGTGTTTCTAAGTTTGCCCAAGGTTATCACAATTTGTTGTGCTAATAATAGTGCAGTTGCAAATTTGAAGAAATCACGAGCCCATAAGGCAATAAAAGACATGGAGCGTGTGTACCACATGTTACGAGAGATCGTATGATAAGGAGAAGGTTGTTATCGCCTAGATTGCATCGGAAGATAACCAAGTAATCCTTTTACAAGGACATTATGGCAAAAACTTTTGATGGTCGTATAGTGGGAGTGGGAATTAGATGTATGGCAGTTGACATGACAACGTAGTCTTTTAGTATAAGTGGGAGATTGTTGGATTGCATACTAAAAGTCTAGCTTTTTGTATGAACAATGTTTAACAATATTTGAAATGAGAATCATTGATCAAATGATTGCGTCTTATAATTTATTTATATGTCGATGCAATAGTCCACTTATTTTATATTGTAGTTAATATGTTGTGCGACAACACGTGAAAGATCATATTATTGGTTTCCTTATAAAGTATAAACAGATGCTTACAATCGAGATAGACAGGGACTCTCTATTAGGATGGTTGTACTTGATTTTGTATTAGTTTGTCTTGACTATAGAATCACATTGGTGCACTTTGTGTGTATTGAGTAGGACCGCTTGAGATCGTTCGACTTATACTGACTATATAGGAGAACTTGATCTTAGTTATTATAGATGTTCGTCCTCTTAATCCCTATACAATAACCTCGACACGTAAGATAGTATATATTTCTTTGATTCATTAATGGGTGAGATTTATATGTAATTAAATCAACAAACTTGGTGAGTTGGGAAATAGTGCTGTCTCTATGGTATGCTGTTGATTGTAGAAGGAATCCGTGTCCTATTAAATAGGTTGAGATGTCCCCTTGAGAGGCTCATAAGGATTATGATGTAAACCCTGCAGGTAGATTTATTCGGGCATGATAATGAGGTTGAGTGGTACTACTCTCGGATGAGATATTAATTAATTGAGTTGTCAGTAACTTAATTAATTAATGAGCATTATATATCTTAGACATAGGGAGACTAACGAACTCATAATAAGAAGGAGCCCATAAACGTAATTATGGTAATAGAGCAGCAGTGCAGTAATAATATTTTAGTTGAATATATTATTATTATTGGACTTAAGTATAAATTTTGGGCTAAATTTGGATACTTAAGCCCAATGGAGGTCCAACTCTAATTTCTCCTCCCGGTCTCTACTGTAGCCTATAAATAAGTCACCTTAGCTTATCCGGAACCCTAGTCTCCCTCTAAACCTAGCAGCTGCCGCCCATGATTTATTTTTCTCCTGTTCGGATTTTTAACTCACAGCTGGAATCACCAGTACCTCATGGTTGTAGACATATGTCCAGGAATCTTCTTTCGATTCTTTCTCTCAATTCATCGACGAGGATTTCACAAGGGCTCCTGTTCTGACCTGATGTTCAATCAGCGGGATGAACCAGCCGTCGCTTCATTTATGTCATGCCTAGGTCTACATCGCATACCTATTCCCAGCTAGACAAACCCGCCGCTGCTGTTACGTGGCCGCCTAACCACTGTTTTGGCTTCGCCCTGTGTGATTTTCTTCTAGAATCCCCAATCTATTTCCTTAGGGATTCCTCCTTATTTTAGATCGGCCATCCGCCTCCCACTGTTGTATTTGATGCTAAGGGTTTGTTTCTTCCACCGCCACGCCTAATTTTCTCAGTCGATGTTAGTGCACCGCCACAGTGTTACTAGTGTTGCGGTTCCTTATTTTTTCCTCTGTCTTGGGGTTTCCAATCTCGCCAAGAGTTGCCCTACTTCCGCCCCTAATTTTAGCCCTGCATCAATCGTTAAGGGCAACTTATACTTTTCTATTTCAGAGCATTTTTCAATGATTGTTTTATGATGCTTGTTGTTGCCCTTTTTGCTATGGGGTAATGATTTTTTGTGTTGACAGCAAGTTGTCCTTCCCCTGTTCAGGGGTCTATACTGCTTCAGGCAGTCTTACAACAACAGATGCATGTTCAGGTATGATCTATAGCGATCTGCAGAATCCAGCCTCGCATCCTGATTATGATGAATGCCTTATTCCTATAATGTTGTTGCTGCCGCTTGGCAGTGAATTTATGAATAGGGCGTGCTTTTGTGGTTTTGATCTTGATTACAAGTCCCTTGTTTGCTTTATATTTGGAATGTTGGATTTATGCCTTTGGGACTTTGCTGCTATATCCTCTTCATGAGGTTGCATTTCTCTTTGTTGTATGTAGAGTTGATGGTTCAAAGCATGCACTGCTGAGTCTAGTTGATACATTTTCTGATGGCAGATGCATATTGGGGGGTTAACTTCTTAATCCCGATTTTGGCAGGACCTTGTTCGCTGTTGTTCTCTTCATCTGATGCTAATTTTATCTTATTGCAGCTTATTAATCCAGCCGCAGCATAACGTGATCTTGTATTATATAGTTTAGGTTGTTCTCTTTATATAGGTCGTTTGTTTGACCATTTCTAACCTTTTGCTTTTCTTGAGGCCACGTGTTTTGTCCTCTTTTTAGCAACCTATTTGGCTCCTTATATAATCTTCTTATGGATCATTTTTGCTTTCTCTTTTCTTTTCCCCTTCTCCTATTTTCATTTATCTTTTAATAAAATGCGACTTATTAGCCTAATACATATAAGATTAAGGGAGGAGAACATATTGAGGAGATCTTGAAGATCATCGCCCGCACGACGTCAAGATCGGATTTGAGAATACAATAGAAGATCAAGAGGTTATTTTCTACAGCTGGTCTTCCTCAACATACCTTGGTGAAAGGTAATACGTTTCTATCTTATTGCTTCCGCTGATTTAGAAATACATGAAACCCTAACGATTCACGTTAACCAAACGATTGAATGCCTACAGTACCAGCCTTGTAATTCTTAAATTAATCAAAGAACTTAGATTTCCGATGCATCAAATAAATATATCCATTTATAGAAAATCATCAAATAAGGTGACAAATATTCATTACCACCACTCGCCTAGATAGTCTTAGAATCACATAAATTAGAATGAACCATTTCCAAAATATCATTGGCTTTATACCCATTTGACTTGAAAAGGCAATTAATCATATTTTCAAGTAAGACTCAAAAGTCAGATAATTTCCACTTCCAATAAACCCAACGGTCCATCTGCTATCTACCTTTGAATCTTACTCAATTTAATATGACTTAATCTTAGATGCCAAAAGTATATTTAGTTCATCTTCGAAGGTTTCTTTCTCTTACTAAAATTAGAATATGTGTTATTAATTACTATTTGTTGCATTCATGGGATAAACATGATTTAAAAGTGTACAAATTATCACCAACGTACCATAACAGACTATAACTATATCCTTCATTATAATGACCATGTCATTTAAATGTAGTAGAGTATCCATCTGTAAATGAATAGAAACTAAAATCAAATTCTTTCTATGAGAACGTACGCAAAGACAATTTCTCATAATCTAATGTTTATTCCTATCATAAGATAAATAAACAACTCCCATTGCAATAGCCACCACTCTCATATCATTACCCATGTACTTAATAATCTTATCATCACTTAGTTGCAGACATTTAGTGATTCCACTATCTATACACAACATGTTAGTAAACGCCATCACTAATCATGCTTGAACAATTATTAAATAAGATGCTAACCTTGTTCACTCCCTGATGGAATTGACTTTCCTTCGCCACATGTTTTGTCAGAAGTTCCCCACCTAATACAACCACTTGTAATTCTGGTGGAACTTCTCAAAACATCTAAGCAAACAATGGAGAATAAAATTGACCTAGGTTCCCCTCTCAATTTCTGTCCATGCTTTTCTAATTCATTCATCAAGTCAACCATGACCTCTTGTCTTTCTAACTTACTCAAGTATACGAAGAGTGACTATTGGAATGAAGTATGACTGCTTCTATTTATAGACTTGAATCTGCTGCAACCTCCAGTACCATCAGCATTCTCTTCTTCTGGTTTTCCAGTGATGTCTTCGATCACAACTCTCCCTGAGCTTGAGCTTTCAACAGCAATATTTTGAGCAGCATCACGTACCTCTCCCATGGCAAGTGTGGATAGCAAACCAGTCCAAAACTGAGCTCTTTGTTCAATCCAGTCAGCTTGTCTATTCAAAGCAGAGGCTTGGAGTCTAAGATGAGGCACTTGGTGTACGAGTGCATTAGCTTTCTCTTCAATATACCTACGATGCACAATAATAGAAACTACCTCACCAGATTGAGTAGGAGCATCTGTGTGTACAGTGATGTCGCTATCATCAGGAGCAACATTTTTAATTCCAGGTTCAGGTTCATGAGCAGAACAGGAGTAGGGTTCACATAGGGTAGATCAACAATGAGATTACCTTCAAGTAGAGGTTTAGCAATACCTAACACTAGAGTATTTAGAGACAGAAAATCATCATTGATCCGACAGTAAGAGATGGATCAATGCAGGATATGGTAACTTGCCAACCTTGGAAATGTTTCAACCATAACTGATCAAGTTCTTAAAAATAACTTCACCAAGGTTAACAGGCAGATTCTTCCATATCTTATAAATCAACACGACAAGCTCAGTAGTAACTCTAGCAATGTTAGAGATAGACAACCAATTATAGACACACAACTTGTGCAAGACAGCATGTAAACTTGTAAGACTTGGAATGAACAACTTTTTAGGCCAACTAGTAATCAGACCACCAGTAATCACAGAACCAATCTCATCTATATCATCATCACTTTCAGCATGTACAATCCCCAACAATGTATTTATCTTTTCAGGAGAAAAATCATAAATCTTTTTCCTAAAGTAAATCTTTCCAAACTTAGGACTAGTACTCTTAATCCTTCTTGAACTTAATGTTCTCATAAAACTCACAAATCCAATTGCTACAAAAAATACTAGAGTACCTGAGAGATTTAAGCAAACTTCTTTCTTCAAAGAATTGAATGAGGTTGTGTGTGACAAGGTCTGTATCTTTCATCTTTCTTTCATAAATGACATATTTCTTTGCAAATTTCTTATGTCTGGCCTTACCATCATCAAAGTATAATCGGTCAGTTCCAAATTTTCCAAGATCATAGTCAGAATCATCATCATCTTCAATCAGCATCAAGATCAGCATCATTATCCGGTTCATCATCATCATCAACTGGTTCATCAACATCATCATCAGCATCTGAGCATCATCAACATCTGGAATAGAAGCATCCTCATCAGATTCATCATAGGTAGCACATTTCTCACAATCATCGGGTGCATCATTTTCTTCATCAGACGATGAATTAGGATTAGGATCAGAGGGGTCTGCATCCGCATTATCAGGTGTTACTTTATAATTGAAAATATCAGCGGCAATATCATTAATCAGTTGGTCCTGATCAGCTTATACTTCTTCTTCAGGTGTTGCAATAGAGGCGACAACATCAGCGATAACTTTCTTGCCTCGTCTCATTTTCTTAAGGGCTTTGTGGAATTCAGCCATCATGGGATTCTCACCTGGTATATCTACATCTATAGGTGCAGTATCACCATTCGAATCAGACAGGAAAATAGAAGACTTCCCTTTGGCAGAACTAGGCACATCCAATGTGGCAACAGTGGTGCCTTTCTTCTGAATACAAAATGACCAATGCATAGGAGGGTCCTTACATTTTGGATAGAAGAAGCAATGGGTGATGATGTGAATGGTACTTTAACAGGATTAGATGGTTCAAAAGTTTCAAAGGGCTAAGTCTTAGATGGAATTTTAGACGGAGGGATGGATGGTTGAACAAGATTTTCAGATGATGGAACGAGAATATCAGATTGGACAACAGTAGGAGGTTCATGCATCGAGACTTCAATTCAAGACACAAGAATGCCTGAATCGGCGACCTGAGCCTGAAGCGAGAGGAATACAGAATCGGGAGTACCTTGAGGAAGGACAATATATCTGGGTACGGCTGACTCCAAAACAGGTCAAAATGGCGGTACGGCAGCATCAGGATTTAGATTCTGAGCAGCTCTAGTCGTGACATTCTCGGCCATTGAAGCTAGGGTTGGGAGTGAAGTGGATTTATGAGAGGAAGCAGAAAGTTTGGATGATGATGAATGTTTTACTCTGGAAGAGGAAATGTTTGCCTTTGGAGGAGATTGAGATACGTGAGTAAGATATCAATTTGAATTTTGAAAACAAAAGGTATGTGAGAGAGTGCTGTGTAATGATTAATCAAGCAAGCAATCTTTACACCATATCAATTCACACATCACACATCGAGAATTTAAATAGAAGAGAAGGCAGAAGGGATTGAAGACTTACTTCCACTAAGTGATAACTGCTGAACGTGTGATGATGCAGAATAAAATGCAGCAGTTACACATTATGGCCCACTAACTAATATGAAGAATAAAACCGGCCATAATTAAATAAAAATGAGAAAAAATATGCATAATTAATAAATATATATACTATGAATTTCATCACTTAATGTATTGAAAATAATTAATTTAATAACACATTTTCATGAGCTAAAAATATTCTGAAAAATCAATTAAGGTTGATTTTTTTATGCAGACACACATACACTTTCTATCCTTTTATGAATTTTTATGCACTTTTCAATCTCAAGTAACTTACCACCTTTTGAAAAGATCACATTGTGGTTTTCAGCCCCATGTGTCTGGTTACTCAGTGATATTCTAAACGTGTTCTTATTCCCCTTTTGAAACTAAACAGCCTTTAGAAAAGAACACATCGTGGTTGTCAGCCCGTGTGCCTAGTTACTCAGCATCTTTAGACCTTTAATTTTTTAGATTTAATGCATTCAGCTGTGTATGTCCATAATTGCACCTCAGGATTAAACCAGAACATAATTAGCAACGAGAAAAAGCTACCAAATCAGTTAATTTCAACATAAAATGACAAAACTTATAGTAGTGTCGCTTCGAGTATTGTCACACTAAGCAACATCATGCATGAATTATGGAATGCAGAGTCCAAGAGATTTCTTAAATAAAGTAAACCTCTCAAAATCAAGTGCTTTCGTGAATATATCAGCAAGTTGTTTTCTTAGTGGAAATATACTCCAACTTAACTACTTCTTTCTCAACCAAGTTCCTAATAAAATGATGTCTTATGTTGATATGTTTAGTGAGTGAGTGCTGCACATGATTTTTTCGAAATGTTTATAGCACTTGTGTTATCACAAAAAATCACTAAAGCATCTGTCTCAAGCACATAATCATCTAACATCCTTTTCAACCAAAGCAGTTGTGTGCAACAACTTCAAGCAGCAATATATTCAGATTTAGTAGTGGATTGGGATATGTATTTTTTTTACTATGCAAAGAAACAAGATTATTACCCATGTAAAAGCACCCACCACTCGTGCTCTTCCTGTCATCACAATCTCCTGCCCAATCAGCATCGTTGTATCCAACCAGTGAGTTATTTGTATCCTTCAAAAACCTTAGTCCCATCTCATTTGTTCCAACAACATATCAGATGATACTCTTCACGGCTTTCATATGTGATTCCTTAGGATTTGCTTGGTACCTAGCACATGCACAAACACTATACATAATGTCAGATCTGCTCAAAGTTAATTATAGAAGGCTACCAATCATTGATCTATACAGAGTGTGGTCAACATCTGAGCCAGCATCATCTGTGCACGGTTTATGTGATGTTCCCAAGTTCCTTGCATATTTACTCTGTGAGATGAAGATACCGTTATCACTTTACTTGATTTGGAGTCCTAAAAAGTAATTTAGGTCACCAACCACATTCATTTCAAATGTGGTAGTCATCGCCTTCACAAAGCTATCCATCATGACCTGTGATGTTGCTCCAAATACGATGTCATCAACATAATTTGAGCAATAAAAAAACCATCAGACTCATGCTTAATGAAAAGAATTCTATCAGCCTCATGTCTAATGAATCCAAACTGAAGTAAGAAATCAGTTAGTCTACCATACCATGCACTAGGAACTTGTTTTAGACTGTACAAAGCTTCCTTTAATTTATACACATGATCAGGGTGAAATGGATCAACAAAACCTTTTGGTTGTTCAACAAAAGTTTCTTCAAGTAAAATACCATTTAAAAATGCAACTTTAACATCCATTTGAAAGAGTTTGATACCAACAAAGCATGCAATAGCTAAAGAAGCCTAATAGACTTTATTCTAGCTACGGGTGCAAATGTTTCATCAAAATTTCAACATGTGTGTATCCTTGTGCAAGTAACCTAGCTTTAATTCTTACTATGTTACCAGATTCATCAGTTTTGTTCTGGAAAATCCACTTTGTCCCAATCACATTAGTGTTTGTAGGCCTAGGTACTAGATTCCAAACATCATTCCTAGTGAATTGTTCAAGTTCTTCATGCATAGCCTCTATTCAACATTCATCTTTTAAAGCTTCAGTAACATTCTTGGGTTCAATAGAAGAGAAATAACACTCAGCACATACATGATTGCATATGTTAGATATGAAAACTGATTGTACTACATCTCTAAATTTACGTTTTCTTCTGGTTTGAACATTAACAGAGGACTCACCAATGATATATAATGAGGGGTGATCTTTCTTATATCTGTGAGCAAGAGTATTTCTCGGAGTTTTGTGGAGTTGGTTCTCATCTTCTTCTGAATCTTCACTCGATGTTATAGGGAAGTGATCGCATTCGGCTCAATATTGTTCATTAGTTCTGCAGTTTCAACCAAGTCAGAGATATTATCTTCCATTTTTTTACCCGCAATATTAGATGAATCATCAAATACAACATTAATAGATTCTTGAATAATTTTGGTTCTAAGATTAAAGACTCTGTAAGCTTTTCTACTCTTATAATATCAAAAGACCTTTATCACTCTTAGAATCAAACTTTGAAAGATATTCTCCATCATTCAGAATGTAGCACATGCAACCGAATACATGAAAGTATTTTAGGTTTGGTTTCTTCCTATATAGCAATTCATAAGCAGTAATAGAACAGCCTGGTCTAAAATGGATCATATTAGACAAATGACATGCAGTATTCAATGCTTTAGCCCAAAATCTTTTAGACACATTCATTGAAAGAAGCATGACTCTATCCATTTCTTGCAGTGTTCTATTTTTTCTTTCAGCAATCCCATTCTGCTATGGGGTTTAATGAGATGAAAAGTCTTGCATAATGCCTTTCTTTTCACAAAAATCAGCAAACATGTTGTCTTCAAATTCTCTACCATGATCAGTTCTAATCCTACAAACTATAAGATTGAAAGCATTTTTGAACCTTTTGAAAAGAACTTTGAACACATTAAACGTATCAGATTTTTCTCTTATAAATTCTACTCATGAAAACCTATAAAACCATCAACAATTGCCAAAGAGTACCTTTTTGGCATGAACCACATACATTTGGATCACTGAAACTGAGTTTAGGCAATCTTTTAATAGCCTTAAACTTAACCAATATCTGTACTGTAATTTACATGGACAAGGTTTTGATGTCAAAGTACACTGTCATCATGTTGTGAGATGTTGCAATAGATGTTGTTACCAATCAAATAACAATTATTAGCAGATCGACTACCATTCATCACATAGTCATCTGTTTCATTTAGCACAAAACATGAATTCTTATCAAAATTTACATGCAAATTATCATAAAAAAATTGACTTATGCTTATCAAATTAGCACGCAAACCTTCAACATGAAGCACATTCTTCAAATTTTGATAACCTTTAACATTTAAAGTTCTTTTACCAACAATATTACCCTTAGAGCCACCACCATAAGTAACTTTACCACCATCAAAAGTTTCGTAATTCTTCAAGTATTCAATATTACCAGTCATATGTCTAGAACAACCACTATCAAAATACCATAGACCAAGTACACATGCTTGTGAATAAGTACAAACAACATTACATAGCACTTTTGGTTTTCTGACCCTAACAGATTTAGGTGTGTGTGAATACTTGCGTGGTAACACTCTAGGCAACATTTTTCTAGAAAGTATATCATCTTTCAGTTTGAAACAGTAAGGATGAATATGACCAGGGTTTGAACAATAAGGCATGCATTCTTTAGTGTATCCAAGACCAAATTTATCAGTTTTCCAATAGATAAAGCTTCATTCAAAACAAATGTACCTTTGCTGTAACTTTTTGAAACTTAATGTGGAAGCTGCTAACTGACCTTGGAGTTTAGCAATCTCACCATCCTTCTCAGGATTTACCTTAAGTCTTATTATGGTCTCAATTAAACCATCATTCTCTTGGTTGACAGATTTAAGTTCTTTCAGAAGTTCAGAAATCTTCATCTCTAGAGGTTCTTTTGTAGTACCTGCTCTAGAAGAGAAGCATTAGTACATATCATATTAAAATCAGAACTAGACATAAACCTGCATGACATTTTTTCTGATGTTGGCACACCAAACTCAACATCTGAGTCACTCTCAGAGAAATCCTCCTTCACACATTATGTTAAAAACGCAAGTTCTTCTTCATTTGTATTTGAATATCCTTCAGAATCATCATCACTCAAACAAGCATTTAGGCTCATCCTTTTTTTTTCAGAATAGTGTTAGCACATTAATTTGCATAATGACTAAAGCTAGTACATTCATAACAAATGATCTTGTTCCTAAACTTAGGATCATACCTAAATTTTCTTCTTTGAGTGGGTTTTACGAACAGAAGTATGAGGGGAATGTTCTACTTAGGCTGAATGTTTACTTTAGGCTTGTTCTTCTTTTGTCTAAGATAAGACTCAAATTTCTTAGCAAGTAAAACAATACTGCAAGTGTCATCAGGAATGTTGTCAACATTTTCTTTAACTTGTTTGATATCAGTTATGGTAGATGTCTTACAAGAACTAAAACTAGAACAATCTCCAGTTTCACTTTTAAAAACAAAAACACCTTTTCTATCATACACAGATCTTATTGAGACAAGTTAATTTTATAAGTTTTCAAGATACTTATCAGTTCATTAAGACTCAACAGATCTGTTTCTAGATTCTTCTATAGCTCATATCTTACCAATAAATCTCCTAGGAAGCGTACGTAGAGTTTTGTTTACTAACCTGATGTAGGAGATAGGATCCCCAAGTGACTGCATCTCATTCACCAACTCATAAAGTCGCTCATTGTATGATGAGATTGTCTCATCTCTCTTCATCCTCAAGCTCTCGAATTGTGCGTTCGACATTCTTGCCTTTGCTATTGTGACAATTTCAGATCCTTCGCAGTGCTCTTGAAGCCTTCCCAAGCATCCTTTGGTGATGTACAGTTTTGAATAAGGTTGAGCATCACTGTATCAACCGATGAGTTAATTGCATTGAGTGCTCTATAATTCAGCATCGATTGAGTGTTCTCCTCAACAATTCATTCAAGCTCATTCTTGATGATTTAATTTTCATCTTTGTCTTCAACTGTGGGAGGTGTCTAGCCTACCAGAATAGCTTTCCAAGCACGTTCATCCATGGATTTGATGAAACTCCTCATTCGGCTTTCCATAAGGCATAATTGGTTCCATCAAGTATGGGAGGACAGTTGATCGATCTAGCGGAGTAATCCATGACACTTCAACACTTAACACACGGAATCAACACTTAGTATTGTTAAGTGTTGGCTCCAATGCCACTTGTTAATTCACGTTGTGCGTGCCCAACAATTTAAGTGTGTTTACATCAGTGATGTTGTCCTTAGTGTGGTAAAACTTCATACAATACCGACTCTTATCAGAATGAAATGTTAATATGAGATTGCAAGTTTGTACAGTAGAAGACTTAACACACGGAACTACTCAATCTTTCTACAAACCTATGAATAAATTTGTAGTGGCCTCATGGAAAAAATATCACTAACTTGGAAAAAGTGATTTACAAAAATCAGATTCAAAGAGATGGAAACATTCCTTCCACTCTTCGAATACATACACGGGTATAAATCTTAAACAAACTCCCAAATGGCAAAACTTAGATTGTTAGATCTAGATCATACTTCAAGTATGCACTTCCACTGCCTGTGAACAATACACACAAAAACGGGATAATACTATATACATGATGCAGAATGAGATGTTATAACACCAGTGAAAATACTACAAGAGGAACGTAGTCGAATGAACTCTACGTCAGTCGACTCTCTATGTAGGAACTCTCCAAGTTTTTCTGCATCACTGGAATGAAGTATGACAACTTCTATTTATAGACGTGAATCATGCTGCAGTCTTCTTCAAATAAGTGGTCCACTTGGAGATATAGAAACTACCCATGATCAGCAAATAACCAACCCACTACTTTGGGTATTTATCTTCAACTTCTAGAATCTCCTGGACTTCTAGAACTTTCCAAATTGCTCTTCAATCTTGTGGGTCCCTTTCAGCACGTTCTTCATTCAAATGCCAAGCCAGAAAGAAACATTAAGCACAACACCACACGAACATGTTAGTGGTTAAATAATAACTGGTGGAGGATCAGTGTGATTCCAAATGTGACGACACTGTTCTTAACACTGCACATCAACACTTTCCACAAGGACCGTGCAACATATGTTTTACTACGGACTGCAACAATGGACGTCGGTTTCTTTGTTTGGAATTTCTGCACTCGCATTCTTATCATACTGATCAACGTTTATGATTTTATTCCCACTTTGTAGAATTATCAACATGTGGGCATGTGGAAGCCCTCACTTTTGGAATTCAATGATATAAACAAATGTTGCAACCTTGCTAAAAATTTCCTTTTTCAATAATTGATCTTTCATGTCAATAAATTTTCCTCTGAAAAATCTTGCAGCAAGAACTTTTATTTTACACTTTTGAATAAAAAAATAAAGTTTTGGTAACTAATTTTCTGTTTATTTTTATAATAAAAAAACAGAATGTTAAAAACTATGCAATTATTAAGAATATATATAAACTATTGAATAAAATTTTGCACACATGAATGCACACATACACTTAGGTACACAAGATAGTACTTTTAAAATATTTTCATTATTAAATTAAAAGTAATTTAAAATTACAATATAGAACTTATACATAAATCAAAAACAAAGAATTTAAATATGTATGCGAAACCAAAAAAATCAACGTCAATTAATTAAAATCCACTCTCAATTGCTTTGTTATAAATTAACCACAATCCATTCGCAATTGCTCTTGTTTCATATCTCAGCTGCACCCCATCTCACCAAAAAAATTAACTTAAAAAAATATAAAAAATTATTTTGACACCAAACATCTCCGACTTTAGCTCATTTATTATATCCAACACAAATTCGTACTCTGGGCTTAATTGCTCTCTCAACCGACCACATTCCACTCCAGCCCACCTTGTAAACAGCATCCGGCCAACTAAAATCCATCAGATTAACATATTTCTGATACGACGTACCTCCTTTTATTTTTTCCCTATTTATCTTCTCTTTTATCAAATAGAGCCTACATTGAATTAAAAATCATATTCACATTGTTTAGATTTTGTTGCTTTTGTGTTTGTCTCTTTTTTAAAGAGGGGGTGAATTCAATCTTTAATCTTGAAGAACGCCTCATGCGGATAATATGCGAAGCTCTCGAAGATTTTGTTAAGGTGACAAACTTTATTTTTGATATTTTTATTATTGCTATTGTAATGAGGATTTCATGGGCTTTTCTAAAATCTTGGATATTTTGTTAAAAATTTTCGTTGGTTGGGATTTGTCAAATCAAAAGTTAAGATCTTTTTCCAGATCTTAAGTATTAATCTAAGTTTTGTTAGTATTATAAATCTGTGGCTATTTTTTTATTTATGATTCTCAAGATTCACAAATCAAAAATAAGTTACTATGCTGATGGTTTGACCTTAAGATAAAGGAGTTAATTATCTGGTAATAGGAATAGAAAACAAAGATGGGGTGTAGTGGAAGATCGATAATTTTCAGAAAATAAATTGAGTTAAGGGGTTATAAAATTTCGAAATCCCATATGTTAGTGTTTAGATCTGTATTTTGTTTCAAGAGAAGTTGGAAGCTAACAACATAGCATGACATATAGTATATATAAATATTTTAGATGAAAGTATAAACAATAACTTTAGTATATATGCAAAATATATAAGCCTAGAACCATATTGAACTTTAAAAAAAGGCTGGCCTTTATATTTCTTAAGATGGTTGGGTGATTTCTCTACTTTTCAAAGATAACTGTGTGCAATATGTCTTTGAAATTAGTAGGAATAGTTATTTTCTTGAAGAAAAATTGTTATGACAATTCTAACTTTTCAAAGATATGAATTACACAATACTGTTTATGTTAGAGAGAAGTAGCATGAAACCCGCGTACTACGCAGGATCATAAAATATATATTAAATTAAAAATAAATAGAACTAAAAAATATAGGGTAGGTTTGGGTGAGACCGTATGTGAGACGAATTCTATCCTATTCATTAATATAAAAATAAAATAAAGCAAAAACTCTAAAACTCTTGTGTTCACATGGGGACACGGTTTGTCCACGGGGGCACAAGAGCATCACTCTAAAAATAAAAATAAAAAATAAAAAAGAATTAAGTAAAACAAGGGCCTTGTTGATTAAGATCACTTAAAACTTTAATAAATTAGGTCATGTGCATGGCAATGCACGTATATTGCAAACAGGTATTTCAAGTTTTCAGCTTTAATAAATATTATTATATTTTATTATTATTATTATTATTATTAGTATTATTATTATTATTCATTGTTCAATTATAATAATATTAATAATAATAAATTATTAGATAGTTGAACTGTTTTGTTATCACTTTATCTTAATCAGATATCACTTTATATTAAAAATATTATTACTTTTTATTTATTTTAAAAATTGTTCATTAAATAATTTAGTTAAATGGCTATCACTTTTCTTTATCATGTATCAATTTTTATTAAAAATGTTATCACTTTTACTGTTTCGGCAAATTTTTCGTGAAATAATAGTACTAAAAATTAAATTAAACGTATATCACTTTTCTTTGATTATAAATCACTTTTTATTTAAAATATTATCACCTTTTATTCATTGTATAAATTGTTCATGAAATAGACTGTTGTAATTAGTCATCACTTTTATTTAATTATATTATCACTTTTCTTTTAAAATGTCATCACTTTTTTATACTATAAATTTTTATAAAACAATTCATAACATCATTATCACTATTTATCAAAAATATTTTCACATTTTTTCCTTATTTTTAAAATACACTTTGATAATTACTTATCACTTTTATTAAAGATATCATTCGTTTACAATGTTATCACTTTTCATTTATATTATAAATTGTTCATGTAATATTTTACATCATTGTTATCAATTTTCATCAATTGAGTATCACTTTTTATAAATTTATAATATTTAAATAAAAAATTAATTAAATGTATAACAAATTTAAATTAATAAAAATTTTCATAATAAAAATATAATTTAAAAAATAACATTACATATACACAATATATATATATATATATATATATATATATATATATATATAAAAGACTTAATTAATTTACTTTTATAATTAAATTTTCAATTTTCTAATTTGACTATAACAAAACAGGGCCCTTAAAAATATAATTAATGGGTTAATGGGTGATCCGTCTCGAGAATCCGTGAGACGATCTCACCCAAGTCTTTGCCAAAAATTACAAATATTAAATACACTACTTCATTATAAGAAAAGAATAAACCGCAATGGTTTATCAGCTTATTGGCTAACTACGCGAAATGAAAATGGAAAGTATATATGTATATAAATTAAGAGGTATTCTCATCATAAACTCTAATTTTAAACTCTGTGGTTCCCTTTATTTAAACACCCTAACAATACATAAGGTATATAGAAATTGAAGAGAGACCACATGGTGTAAACCGTGAACCAGGTTTACATAATTATTTGTGATAAATTTAACATTATAAAAATGACTAAATACTGTACATGAATTTAGTTGAGCTTTCAATAAATAATATTTGTATAATATATATAACTAAATAATCCACAATAACTTTAATTGAGATTTCTATAAATGATATTTTCTGATGAATAGTTTTGATGGAGAAAAATTAAAATCATCTGCAAAGTTTGATAGTGTTCATTGAAATTCTATGTTTACCAAAAACACCATGCATTATTAATTTTGAAGTCAGTGAAACATAGAAGTTAAATGACCATATGTAATATTTTGATATCATTGAACCTGTAAAGTAAATATATTAATTTACATTCGCATAATCCTTACAACAACAGTTACACATATAAGCAAATATGGACCAGGCATAAATAAAGACTCTCAACTGCTCTTAGTTGCTATTAGAACAACTTTAGTTTGCTAGTACATCAAAGTCCTGCACAGAATTAAAAAAATTTATGCCTCTTAACTTGCATTTAGCTTTATATATACATTAAATCAACTAAAAAAGAGCTCATATACTCGCATGTAAATTTACAAAACTTAACTTCCATATTTTCTTAATTGGTGATAGGTTTATAAGTCTACTCACCTAATTTTATCCCGGAAGAAAATATACAAGTAGTACCAGAAAATAAAATGACAAACCACTCTTCATTGGAAAAACTACTCCATAGAAACATAAACACGAATCTTTTCAGAATAGCTTGAATTCGATACAAAACTCTAGAAAACAAAATAGACATAGATACATGAATAAGGCTGCAACTATGCAAATACAACCCAAACAAACAATTTATTGTTGAAGTATTTGAAATAAAAGGAGAATTAGAAGAGAAATTTGCGACTCACTTCTAAAGTCACAAAACACGTTGCATCCTCCTCTTCAAACCTTGAGGATCTGTCCTGTCCAATGTTAACCACATGCTGAAAGGACGATTATAATTGCAGTTAAATCCTTCAATTCTTCCACAATTCGAAGAAGGCTCCGAAATAATACTAATGAGATATTAAAATAATAGAAAAACTAAGAAATTGATTGGTAAGCCTCAAATTACTCCCATAATCGCACATCAACAATATTACTGTAGTATTTGAAATAGGAGAATTAGGGGAGAAATTTGTCTTTCACCTTTAAAATCACACAAAAATATTTATATATTTATAGAGTTAAATGCACTTTTAGTTCCATAACTTTTGCCAAACTTTTCATCCCAAATTAATTCAAATTTTCGATTTAGTCCCAGAGCTATCTCAAAATTTTAATGAGTTATGGGACGATTTGTGACAAAAAATTAATTTTGGGATGAAATCTAAAATTTTGAGATAGCTACGGTACTAAACCAAAATTTTAAGTAATATGGACAAAAATTGAATTTGGCAAAATCTATGAGACTGAAAGTGCATTTAACTCAATATGTATTATATTATTTCTTATATAGGTTTACATGAGACAAAGAAGAAATTTACTCACAGATTGATCAATGATTGGTATCATAGACTGCCAAATCTTTGCAACATTGAATTAGATGGAATTATATATTGGGGCTTCCTGAAAAATAGTGGTATATCATTAGTGAAAAGTGTCGTCATGAAATGACTAATTAATCCTGTTCTTTTTAATTGATTGTTATACTACCTTTTCTATCTTATATCTAATAAAATCTACTCTGCATTAGTCAAAGATTTTTAATTGTTTATGGAAAGAGAGATTAAATAAAGAGATTTATAGTGTTAAAGTACATTTTGAAACAATTGGACGCACGAAATAATGAACTAAAGAAGAAGTTTATTCACAAATCGACTCAACTATTAGTATCATAGACTGCAAAATCTTTGCCACATTAAATCAGATATTGGGGTACCTTGCAAAATAGTAGTAAATCCATCATTAGTAAAAAGGGTGGTAATGAAAAAGCAGGCTTTGGATAGTGAAAACGAATGGGCAGCTACATGTTCTTTGTGGCATTAACATTCACAGATAGTAATTTATAGGACATTATATCTTTATTGATGTATTAAAACTTGGGCATAATGTCTTTTCAAGACATACATAGCACAGATTGACCAACAATTCACAATTGGCATAATCATTGCAACATTAATTATATATTGGGACACCCTGCAAAACACTTGGAGAAGTAGATATACCAATATTCAAATATCTAAATTGTTGTTATCTACATGATGCAAATGAAGAAAAAAATGGTGTTATCAATTAAATCCTACACAAATGAAAATAAATGATCAAACTAATCAAGGTAAATGCTCTACACTCCTCTCAAATGCTGATTTCCTCCTCCAAAGATATACATCTCAAGTATTAAATAAAGTTACTCTATAAAAAACTCTTAACAAAAATTATCATTCTCTCTAGAATTGATTGTTTTCATTTGATCATTGAGGGCCGCTTGTCATAGAGGTACCATGCACTGTTCAAAAAAGTTTTTCAACTATGGAGTATTAAAATTTTGACACGATCATATGATTTCTCTACATTTGTTTTTATTCATGCATTTTCACGCACCACATATCATAATTATAATTGTAAATAGAAGAGATGGAACAAATAATTGAACATTAATCTCTATCAGTGGTATAATTCTTACCAGTCAACAATGGTCAACAATACTTGTTGAGCATCCTTTGGATCATCATAAAGTGCGTGAATTAAATTTCAAGAAATGCTGGACATTTTATGATTCTCTAATAACCAAATCATCAACGACCAAGTCATTTTAAGAAAACAGCTCCATTTCTCGCACCATTTAAACAAAAAAAAGACAACTTCCACACTTCTGTCAAAGCCCAAATCCAAAATAAAAACTAGTATATAATTTTATAACATAAACTAAGTAAAATCATGAAATGTGCAACTCTAAAACAGAAATTTAGTTACAGAATTGACATAATTAAAGCTTTGATTTGGGTATTCCAAAAATTATAACCTAAAAGAAAAAAGATAAAGCAACATACCATTTCTGAGAATGAATTGACTTCATGGAAAGAGAGGACCAGATTGAGAGATAATGACCTTCCTCAACTTGGGATTAAAAAGAGTAGAGAAGATAATGAGTTTATTGTTTATTAGAGATAAACAAACAAACTACATGGTAATCAGAAACTTGTTTCAAAATAAGAAACTCTAAAATTAATACTTTGACAATCATGAACATACTAACAATATTCAAATAAGAACCTCTAAAATCAATACTTTGACAATCATGAATAGACTAATAGTATAGCACAAATATATGCAACATTTGGCAACACACACTGATGCAGCACATCATGGTCTTTTGCTAACTTATCAACGGTGAAATAGGATAAATAATTAAAATTTTGAAATGAAACAAATATCGATCATGAGGTTAGACGACTGAATCAAAAGATAAAAGAAACTGATATCCGATCAATTTTGTCTGATGAATTTTCCGACTCTAATAATAAGTACTCAAATCCATGATATGGTTTGTAGATCGTGGGGAAAAGAGGAAGAAGCCGAGGATTCAGAGTTGATAAATGAGAAAGGGTGAAACGTCTGAGGCAGTTGCAGTGAGTTTTGCAATGTGGTCCTCTCAATACTTATTATTATAAAAATAAAAATAAATTAATTAATTAAATCCAAAAATTTCAGCATTTAACACATAAGCAAATAAGGATTGTGGAGTGACACGTAATCAAAGAAAACCTTCGTTAAAGATTGTGGAGTTGACACGTAATCAAATGGAAACCTTTGTTTAGTATTATAATGATGGATTTGAAGAGTTTAAGAAAAGAAAATATGAATTAAATGTGTTCTGTTGATTGGTTTAGTGTTGATAAAAAAATTTCAACTTCAATAAGTATTGAATGTATTCTTTAATTCCCTTAATCTACAAAGGTTTACGTTAAAATGTAAATTAGTTTAGTAATATGACAATATAATACTTGGACAATTATAAAATAACATGTAATTAATTAATAATAAGTGATTGAATCTATTGATTTTTCCAAAATTTCCAAAATCAAGTTCATTTGGTCATGTAGTAATGTTTGCACTATGTGCTTCTTAGTTGTAATCTATTGAATAGGTTTACAATTTATAAGAAACTTCCTCTAATCTTTATCATGCTATAGACATTTAATCTCACATTGCTCTGATTCAAGAGCAGCTTGTTCGGCTGGCTGAATAGTCTGTTAGGAAAAGGATTGCATTTGTGCCCGAGCTTTCCAAAGTCGGTGTTGAAATTAAGCATGGTAAGGTTCCGACAAACGTTGGGTAGAACATCTACAATTATTAAAGTTATGTTGGAAAATGTACATAATCTAATCTTTTAATTAGTGCAAGGGTAGATTTGTATCTAGATTCATGAAATATATTACATTTATTAATCGTTGAATTTGATTTCATTTGTTTAGGCTTCTTTTGATTGACTCTTTCTAGAATTTGACTTATAAAAACCATTCAGCGGTCTCGGAGGCTGGGGCTATTTCAGGTTTTGGTATTTGTAGATCTATTGCAACTAATAAAGATGTGTTGGAAAATGTGCAGGGATTGTTTCAGGTTTTGGTCTTTGTAGATCTATTACAACTATTGAACATGTGTTAGCAAATGTATAGATCATAATTTTTTTAATGGATTTAAGGTTAGTATATTTCTTACTTTATTGACTATGGTTTCTTTAGGATAATCTTCTTTTTGATACAATCTTTCTCTTATTTATTATTCAATTTTAATATTTTTTTCTTGAGTTAGATAAACCTACAAACGTTTTAAGATCATTATGTTGACCAAGTAATGCATTAATTATTACAAACGATAGAGGATTGTAAGATAAATGTAAAATGATCCATTAGTATTGGAGTTTTAGGAAATTGAATTAAAACTTAGGCTCATAGGTATTCAAGTTTACATCCCACAATAAAAGTTTAAAAAAAAATTTAAAGAGGAAAAAAATTCCTTTACTTGTTCATGCTTTTGTGCTTAAATAATCTCATTCTATTTGTATAAGTTTCTTTGATGAAGATCCTTTATCACCCCTCTTCTCATCAATCTTAATGACTCATTAATTATTAATTTTTTCATGCCCTCTCCTCTTTATTTTTTTATCCATCCTTATCATAAATGTGTATTTTTTTTTCCTTGACTGTTTTTCCCCCTCCCCCACCCCGCCCGTAAAAGTAAATCATTAGAAATTAAAATTTACTAAGGCAGAAAATGGGAATTCAATCAAACATTGTAATTAAAATCTATATGTACTACTAAAATGCTTTCAACATATTCCATAACAAAGCATCCAATTATCTTTTCGGCTGCCTCAAAAAGGGTGGCAAAAACTTGTTCGACCCCATCGGTGATGGCCAATTTTATCAAATATTTCCTTTTGAATAGATTTTCAGCACATAAACAATTGTGGCATTAGGTTTTTTTGTTTCGAATCTTCTAGATGAACTCTTTTGTTGCATCGAACACACATCTCATACCATGGATTGCTCAGATTTTGAACCGTTATAATCTCTCTAACAAATAAGCTGAATATTTTATCAACCCTGCTTGCAATGATATCTTCTAAAGATATATCAATTGATCCCTTCATCCTTTTTTATGGCTAAAAAATCTGACTTATTCCTCCTTTACTATTTAATTATTAAAAACTGAAGGTAGGGAAAAGGTGTTTTCAAATTAAGAAAGTAAAAAATTCATCTTCGTTGCATAACAATATAGGAATATCCAAATAAATACTTTTAGCTAATCGATTAAAAAAAGCATAAATGGACTTCCCAACTGTCCAAAAAAATTGTGAACCTTTTTACAATAACTTTATTTTCTTCTAATTCTGTGTTAATCTAAATACTTGCATCTAAAGTTGTTAAATGAATTTCACCCAGGAATATAATATGTATGATAATTTATTAATTTTGAGTTATAATATAATATTTGAAAATTTGAATAATACGTCATAAAGTATATGAATTATTTACCATCATATTAATTTTCCAACTCTGACATATAAAACACAATTATTATTCTTTGCTTGATCATGTATTCCAAGATTTCTCCCTCATTGGTTGCCAAGTCTCCCCACAAACTCAAGCTCTTTATGTTGGACCTGAATTCAAAAAGATGAGAAGTGATGAAGTACACATAATGCGTTCTTAAATTAGTGTGCTCATAAATTTCTCATGTGCTTACATATAATCTAGATGGATGACTTCACATTTATGTATTGTATATTTTGTAGGTGTCTTCACCTTCATAGGGAACGCATGATTTACTTTAACTACTGTTGAGAATTAAAATCAGTGTGTTTCAATATCAAATTTAACACCATTTTGATGGGAATTGTTGTTATATATTAGCATAAGTGTCTTATATTCAGTATATGTGAGAAAAAAGTAATTTTGAGGTGTTTTGTTGTGTTTTAGGTGAAAAAATGATCAAAAGTGAAAAGTTGGAGAAAAGGTGCAACTTTTGCAAGAATGCTGAAAAACAAACGTCCAACTTGTGTAATTTTCATGTGTTTTTGTAGAAGTTCAAACTGGGTATGTGATACCTCGATGGAAAGCCACAGAAAAGAGGGTCATTTTGGCTTTAGAATTACTCAAATCAAAGTTTGGATGCGGATGTTATGCGCGAAATAATGAGACTGCACAAAGTAGCTCGACCTCTTGCTCGACCAGGAGCTGTTTGGTCGACTAAGGACACAGATTTCCCATTTTAATATGTTTTACACACCAGTGCGTGTATGTACATATTTTCATTTAAAAAGCCTATCCAAGGTCCATTAGAAGAGTCTAAAAGTATAAAAGGGGTTCATAAGAAGTGTTAAAGAGAGGCCACAATCATCCTACACCACCTCACAAGGGGGATTATACCCCACACCATTTACCATCATCCACATCCATCCCTTCCTCCATCCATCACTGTGAAGATTCGTCTGTGGAATCAAGAAAGAGAACCAAGAGGATTTGAAGAGACAGAAGAAAGAAGGAAGGGGATCACTACACCATGGGTTTTTCCTAATTCTTTTCTTCTATTTCTAATTTTCTCGACTATGGATAAGATCTATCAAACCTTCATGTTTGCTCTTCGTAACATCATGGACTAGAACTGTTTGATAGTTCTAGGTTCTAAAGGTTTTATGAATTAATTGAACTTTCTTGTATATCCTATTGGATTGTATACTAAATGTCTATCTTTAGTATGAACAATGTTTTAACAATATTTGAAATGAGAATCACTAATCAAATGATTGCATCTTATAATTTGTTTATATGTCGATGCAAAAGTACATTTACTTTATATTGTAGATAATATGGTTTGCAGTGACTCATAGAAAATCATATTATCAGTTCCTTGTAAAGTATAAATAGATACTCACAATCGAGATAGATGGGGATAATCTATCGGGATAGTTGTAGTGTGATTTGGTATTAGTTTGTCTTGACTATAAAATTACACCAGTAAACTTTGAGTGTATTGAGCAGGACCACGTGAGGTTGTTCGATTTATACTGATTATATAAGAGAACTAGACCCCAGATATTATGGATGTTTTAATCCCTATACAATAAACTCAACACATAATTCAGTATTTATTTCATTGATTCATCAATGGGTGAGATTTAATTGTAAATCAATATGCTCGGTGAGTTGGGAGATGGTACTGTCTCTATGATGTGCTGTTGATTGTAGAAGGAATCCGTGTCCTAATGAATTGGGTTGATGATGTCCCCTTGAGGAGTTCATATGGATTATCATGTAAACTCAGCAGGTGGATTCGATCTGACATGATAATAAGGTTGAGTGATACTACTTTTGGATAAAAGATTAATTAATTGAGTATCAATAACTTATTTTAATTAATGAACATTGTATATCTTTAATACGGGGATTTAAACGAGCTCATAATAAGAAGGATCCCATAACATACTTTGGGATTAGGGTGGCAGTGCAATAATAATTCTTTAGTGGACTGATTTAATTATATTGTTCTTAAGTATAAGTTTTGAGCTAAACTTGGATACTTAAACCCAATGGGAGGCTCAACCCTAATTTCTCCTCCTGGGCCTTACTGTAGCTTATAAATAATTCATCCCAGCAGTATCTGGACATTTAATTCACGCTACTTTCATATATAAGATGAGAAATTAGATTTCTCATCGGATTAGAGAGAACGTGAGAAATATGAGGGAGACTCCGGATTGGGATTGCCTAGAAGATCATCGCCCACACGACATCTAGACGAGGAATAGGAATACAGCAGAAGATCAAGAGGTCGTTTTTGCAGTTTCAGACTTCTCCACCAGTCTTTGGTGAAAGGTAAAGCTTTCTGTTTTTCTACTGTGTTAGATGTGCATGGACCTGAACGGATAACGTAGACCATAAGATCAGATCACTATCATCCTCCGTACAACACTACTTGTAGATTTATTTTATATATGATTTTACCTTTTTAACTCATATTCACGGTTGTTTTGTTCATCTTCAAATGCTATATAGAGTCTAAATATATATCTGGTTATTGATTGAGTACATTCACCGCTGAACAGGATTTATTGTTATGATTCTAAGTGAGGGGACTCCAAAACTTCATTAGAACTACATATATGAATGTTTATTAATTAAATTGAATTCAGGTTAATAAACAAGATAAAGAGGGTAATTTTATAGTATCTATAAAGGGAGATCATATCGGATTAGAGTACCAATCCTAGGGGGGAAGAATTGATACTAATAGTACCTAGAAAAGGGGGGTGAAATTATTCTCTTGCTCCAAGGTCATTCACACGTGTTACACACATGTTTACTTGTATCTATAAAGTAGATATGCATGGTTTAGTGATGCGTCCATTGTCCACAAGACAAAGTTGGACAGTACACTTGAGAGGAAAATTAATGAGTGAAACTAGATTGTCCTAGAGCTACCTATTCTCCAACTTGGTTTTACTTCGAATTCTTCTAGAGCTATTTTATTTTAGATGTTATTTAATTTCGGTATTAATTAATTATATAATAATCCTTCAAATCTTATTGTCTTTCATCTTAATTAATTTAGTTAATAATTTAATTGATAGTACGCCGTCTTTTGGGTTTAATATTTAACTTGGTCACTTGCCTAAGCTACAATTGATATTCTTAATACTTGGGGATTAATTTTGCGTGCAAAGAAAATGCTCAATAACTACCATACCTTTGACATCTATTTATAATATGAAGGAATGATTTAATACGATCAAATAACTACTTTTTTTCAAAAGAAAGAAATAGAAAGTATGGTTTATTCCGGTGAATTTGATCTTGTATTGAAAGAAAGTACCTGTCAGTTTGTTTTCGTATAAAAAACTTTGAATGTCCTTGAAATTCACAAAAGATGCAACAACTTTCTTATAGAAAAATTGTCTTCAATTATTGTTGCTTTTGTGAGGATAACCTCAATCATATCATTCACAGATTTGTTTTTATAGTCTCGATGAACAAGCCTTATTTTGGCTTTTTTGGATAACCTTATTTCATCGAATAAGATTGCATGAATTTGAAGAGTAGGAACAACTATTAGTATTAATCTTTATATATTTTAACTACAAATAAACTACAAACCTAACGATATAAGACAATGATAAATGTTGGTTTCATATGAGAGTTTTAGATATAATTCTGGGTCTGATTTTAATAACTGTGGGAGGTAGAAGTGTTGTAACATGTGTATTTGGATTACACTGAAAAATGGAGTGAAATCCCCTAATTCTTGTTTGAAATCTTGTGCTGTATAAATGTTTGATAGGAATTTATTTCTCTATTCCTTAAAATTCATAATGATTAATAACTCTAAATATGATTTGTTCGTTTAATTTTAAGGCATGCTGTAGTTCTTTTGAAATTGTAGGTGGCAATCTTGTCTAAAAGACTAAAAGCTTAACTTAGTTACCTTTATAAGAGCTTAAACTGTTATAGATGGTAATAGTATTGCATATATCATCCTATCATCTGATTTGGACACTGGACTTTTGACTTGATTATGAAATATTTTTAAAAAGGAAAAACACACCTCATGATCTATTACACAAACTTTAAAATTTCTATCTTTCGGTTCTATTTTTGATAAACTTTTTTTGAACACTTGTGTGCAATCCTGACCTTGATGTAACAATCATCTTCAAAAGCTGATAATTCTTTAATTACCTTCTCTTCCATATTTGATCCTAAATTAAAATAATAACATTAGTTAATATTAGATAAATCAAACTAAAAAATGTGTATTAATAAAATGAATAAGATAGGAAAATTTATCTTCTAATTTATTAGGTGGTTGCATCTTTCCAACTTTTCAAAGTTTTTATGTGTTGCAAGTGAAGTGATTTTAGACTCGAGTGTATATATATATATATATATATATATATATATATATATATATATATATATATATATATATATATATATATATATATGAAGCACCTCTACCATGACAATTAATGAGCTAGAAGATTGATTATTTAGAATTTTAATTTTGAGGATAGTTTTTTTTCATTATTATATTATATGTTATTTCTAGTTGTAGATAATGAAAAGATAGAAGTTATTAATCGTAATCAATCTTATGAGTTACAAATGAAAATAATGATAAGTTTTTTATTTTTTTTAAATTGCAGCAATGTTAGAAAATTCAACCATCTTAATCGTGACACTCATTATTTAACTTTGCAGGGTTAATTAAAGGGATAGAGATTATAACCGTAAGGGAGAATGAGTCGATAGAGAAGAATGGAGGCAAGGGAGAATGAAAAGTTAGAATTTAAAGGAGTGAGAATGTAAAGTTAGAATTTAATTGTAATTTTAAACTAAATAAATGCGACATTGTGGACCGTGAGAGATTATGGATAGAGTGGGAACAATTAATAAAGTTCAAATTTAAATAAGAAAAAATGAAATGTCAGGATTAAATTGTAAATAATAAATGGAATATTAAGTGGGGAGCAATTAATAGGCCTGAATAGATCATTAGAAGAAATAATTAATTGGACAAAATATTGATCAATTTTTCAAGGGTGTAAATGTATTAAATAAAAATAAGTGAGGATAAAAGAGTCAAAAAAATATTTTATAAGTGCAAGACACTTTTAATATATTAGGATTAGGATTATGATTAAGATTAAGAGTAAGATTAGGATAAGATATACTCCCTCCATCTCACCCAAAGAGTCCCTTTTTTTCATTTTGGGCGTTCCACCCAAAGAGTCCCTTTTCCTTTTTTATACACATAGGACCCATGCTTACACACTGATACAATTAAAATATGGGTTCCATACTCCCACTAATACAACTACCCAGTACAAATTAAATAATAATGTTCCTTAATCCACGTGCAAAAAGATAAAGTCTACCCTTTGGGTGGGATAGAGGCAGTATATCTATACTTATATCTGTTAGTATATTTTTATTTTCTTAAATTCAAAATTGGAAAGTGTTCTTAATTTTTTTTCTACTGATACAATGAGATGTTGTGTGTTTTGTACTAAAACCGAGAATTTTCATTGAAAGTGCATGCTGACATTTATTGCTTCTGTTTTCATTGACATTTGCATCCCACTGAGCATGCTACATTTTATTGCATTTGTTTTGAACAATAAAATCTACATCTAAAATTTTGAATTTAATGATATGTTTATATTGCATTGTGAAACTTGAAAAAAAAAACAGATTTCTTGAAAATAGGCCGATTTTTGGGAGGCTCCATGACTAAAGCAGAAAAAAGTAGATTTCTTAGGAATGGCAAGAGTTTTTGGAGTATAGGAGAATTACAGTGCGAAACCAGCAGTCTCTAAATTCTTTTACTTTAAAATCTTAAAACTCTATAACACTAACCAAAATTTTGAATTTTTTCAAGTGACCTCTCATCTTCCTCCTTTGAAAGCTTATAAATAATGTCTGTTCTAGCCACACTGTATTGTGTATACTTCATAAATTTCAGGTGGAACCGGCGAGATCAGGATGAACTCGAATCTGATAGTGAGTAGTGCAATTGGGTTTCTAATTAGGGATTTGGAGGCATAATTTACCAAGAAGTAGGTGGTGTTGTGGCTGAATCGAAGGTAGTCGACAGAGATTGAGGTGGGAAAATCGAATAAGAGAGGCGGTGGAGAAGAACTCCGGCCAGGGACGGCAGCGGGAGAGAAGTCTACCCTCTTGAATCCTTATATACTCTTAGAAAGGTATTGTATCCTGACCCTTTTACACTCTAAGAAAGGTATTGTATGAGGTATTTACTTATTTTGAGAGGAGGTTTTATTGTTGCAGCTGGTGGCATCCACCGCAGTTAACATATTGGCTGGAGCACTTTATCAAGTGTTATGTGCATCAGTTAATTCGGCAAGGAAGGAGATGCGGGAAGCATGTCGGGAGATTTGAATACGCACATGAGGTGTTCGATGTAATTATTCACTAATGTATTCAATGTGTTCTCTTCACTATTTCATCTAACTGACTTTCAGCTTGGATACGTTCTGCATTTTTGTGTCTTGCGTGTTTAATTTTGACAATGAAGTGTCATTTCACACTTTGCATTCTTAGTACTTGATAAATTGTACTCCCTCAAACCCACGTTAAGGTTTATATTTTTCATTTTGGTTTACCCAAGTTAAGGTTTACATTTTCTTTTTTGTCAAGTTGGGCCCACATAAAATAATTAATTATTCTATGTAGGCCCACATACAACACAAATAAAACTATCAACTTTACATTAAATATTATTTCCAAGGGAGTATATATATATTTAAGTTATTTGGTAGAAATATTTGATGGAGTTAATTGAATACTACCAGTAGATTCACTGTACTTGTATACATGGTACTCTCAATATATTTTTGTTGGGAATGCTAAAAAATGTGAACATTTCAATTTATCTATTTCTATTTTTTTATTTTTAATCACCTGTAGCAGGAAACCCACAATCAATTAAGGCCATCTCCAACAGTTGACTCCATTTTGCAGCACATTCACCTCTAAAAAGTTATTTCAGTAAATCATTGATTAGTGTGAAAATCTGCATGTTTTAGGGTCCGATTTAGCACTATTTTGTGGGATTTATATCCTTATTTGAGCATCTTGTGGTTGAATTGTATAAATGCATATTTTAGATACGTGTGAGGTGTTATTTCGTATTTTTAGGTGAAAAATAAGGTAAAACGAGCAAAAACGGAAGTCGAAAATAAAGTCGGAACGAAGTCAGGAGATGAAAGAGCCGGCACGATTCTTGCAGGCCAGGAGGAGCATCTTGTGCTGTCGAGAAAGCCAAGTCGTGCCGCAAGCCTTCCGAGAGGCGCCTACACGACTGCCGAGCAAGCCCACCAAAGCTGCCGAGCACGAGCTGTCGAGTGATGCTGAGAAGTGTAGCCCGTGCCACCAATGCTGCCGAGACGCGACGCGCTGAAAAATCCCACATGCTAGCTGTCGGCACGAATCGTGCCGATGTCCGCCAGGTCCAGTTTCGTGTTTTCATCATTTTTCCAGCCAGTTCATGTTTTAACGTGAAAAAGCCCACTTTGAGTCAGAATTCGGGAAGGATCAGTCTTCAACTATAAATGGAGCCCTTGGGGTGTTCTAAACCCTAACTGTCCATAACTTTCCACAACCCTACATACCTTCCCCTACCACAATACCAAAATAAAGATTCATCATCTCATCCACCCATCCCGGAGAGTTCATCAATGTTGTTTACTTGAGTAGGAGAACAAGGAGGTTCAGAATCACGGAGGAAAGAACAGAGGATCACGCAAAATTTAGGATTTTTCTTACTCTTTCTTTCTTAATTTTGAATAATATGTTTTCATACCTAACCATATGTGTTGCTTATAACACCATGGGCTAGTACTTCTTGGATTGTTCTAAGTTTGAAGGTTGAATTATTTTGAATTGATGATCTAGACTTAAGTTTGGATACCTGCAGTATACTTATTTCTTTATTAATGCTTTGATTGAAACTATTATTTTATCTTATATGATCTGTCATTATTCATGTGTATTTCATTGTCTTATGCATACTTATGCCTATTACTTGTATTATATAAGAATTATATTTGTCAACATGTTATGGGTAAAGGGGATCTAATCATATAACATTTATTCATTAGAATAATTAATATTGGATACTTAATATATCTATTAATTATCAATTTACAGGATTTGGTTTCTTAGATTGTTAGGTGAGAATTGAGGTTTAATTCTTAAGTACCTATAAAGGGAAGTCTAGTGTACTAGACTTTAATAGAATTTTACATGAAATGCCTAGAAAGGGAGTAGGGATTATTCTTCTGCATCTGAGGATTTAAACCAAATTTATGTGTGAAGTTTACTTTAAAAAAGGAATTTAACATAATTAAGTGATTGCTTTCATAAGAACTACAGGGATTCTAATTGATTGTCTAGTGATTTGATTTGACCAATTTAACTAGATTTTTGGTGCTATGTATCTTCACTCTTGAATACTTTCCATATTTATTTTATTTGCTATTTTATATTTTAGTAATTATTTTCTGCATAGTTAATTTAGGTAATTCTCTTGAAAACCCAGATTTGTCTTAAATTAGAATAGTTGTAATTAGATTAAATAGTAGATCTAAAATTATCCCTTCGGCACGATATTATTTTTACTTGGTCACACGTGAAACTACAATTGATTTCCTACACTTGGGGATACTTACAAAAACGTGAACAAGCAAATGGCGTTGGCTACCAGGGATAGTTTTTAGATTTATTTATTTAATTTTTTTGTGATTTATTTTAGTCTAGGATGTTAAATTTAATTCCTTTTATTTTTATTTTTTATTTGTAATCTACATCCAAACTATTCTGATTAGATGCATGAGAACAAGTGTATGATAACTAGGTCAAGTGGACTCCCTATTGAACCACTCAACCTAGAACTTGAAGCACTTGTCAGACTAAATAGAAGAAAGAGAAAGAATCCAGCCACACCCATTCCCAGTCCATAATCGGATATTTATTTGTCAGAAGAGGAAGTTGAAGAGACTGAGATGGAAGAGATGGCTGACGGTGATGAACAAAGGGCCCCGACCCCATGCAGGATAAATATAAGCTGAAGCATATTATGAATTCTGGATTGAATGGACCCGCAATTACTGCAGAGAGTTTTGAGTTACCATTTGGACTGATCCGGATGGTACAAGCACAGCAGTTTAGTGATAATCATTTGGAGAGTCCTAGTGAGCATCTGCAATTATTTGATGAATATGCGAGGATGTAGAAGTATAGGAATGTTCTAGAGAATGCTGTCAGAATGAGGCTTTTCCACTACAACATAAATGACATTAATTAACAACTTAGAGTAACACTTTATGCACCTCTTTGTCTTCTTTTGGTTTACCAATGTATTATGTGCCAAAAGCCATGAAGGGTTTCCCGCACCAAGTTAACCTACATATTTACTAAGTCAATTGCATTTATAAGAATAAAGATGAAGTGAAAGAAGGTAATAATCAGTAGGGTTAAAGTAGTTGTAAAAGGAAACTAGAGCTGGAAAGTAATAATTAGTAGGGTTGAAGTAGTTGCAAAAGGAAACTCGAGCTGGAATGATAATGAAACGGGCGAGAACAATTGCATTATCTACATGTGTTTTTATTTTTTGCGGTGAATAAAGATAAATCGAAATTTTTAAAGTCGATGATTATGCTGGTAATCTAACAAACTGATATTTAATTTAGCATCCATATTGTAGTGGCCGGAATCCAACAAAATAAATGAAATAATACTCAAATAAACAGTCTACCATCAATAGAGTCACTGCAATGTATGACAATATATGAAATAAAAATTAGAGTTATGAAGAGGGGAATCATACCTGCTTTAATATCTATGCTTAAGATATAACTCAGTGGATACTACTTCTTTCCAAAACTCTACTGAAATGATCCTTTTGGCTGACACCATAGAACTGCACTCGAACCATCCAATCTATTTCACATGTTCATATGGCCAGCGAGAAATAATCAAATTTAACATATAACTCAATATAAATAACTATACTAATACAACTTTTAAAATAAAAGGAGCAACCAAGGTTAGAATTTTTTCCACTATTGCACAAAGTTATGGACATCAAAGGGGATTCATTCAATAAGTGTCGTAGTACAGACAACACAATAAAGACAGAGTTATCTACGTGCTATAATAAGGCGCTATAGATCAATTAAAATTTACCTGAGTAACTAACCTCAGAGAAAATATGAATAATCACATAAAAGTAACTAACACACAACCTTATCCAAGCTTAAAGTAGTTACTTAGTTTCCTTTATTTTTTTTCTTTTATTTTTTTACTGTTCTAGAATACATGAATCAATATTTACACTTAAATACTAGAATCCTAAATAGATATAATAAGTAATTTACCATGTACATCTAATAACACAAAGACATCCAGCATCATGGCTAACTTGTCTTGTTATTTGTTTTCTTTCCTATTATCTGAATATTAAAGGATTGTTTCATTCTTTCGCTGTATTTTTTTTTGCTTTATTTGATCATAAAAAGGCTACTGTCATTATCCAGTACTAATATAGCATCAAAGATATTCAACTTAATGTCATTCTCATATAATCGTCCAAATATAGTTCTTACACTGTACACGCGAAATTGTCATACATGCGTAATAGCTTAGAAAATCAAAATGCATTATCCTAGAGACATTGGTGCACTCCCTCAATATATATAGATAAATGAATAAGATATATAAAAAAGACATTGTATCAAACTTCACACCATAATATTGTTAATAATATATTTTGAATCCATACTCATTTTAAAATATCTATCACATCATTAAATACTAAAAATATGACATAGTAACTAATTAAGGAACCTTGATCAGAAAAACAAATTGAAAGCAAACATCACTCACATGAAGACCTAATAGATAAGGCCGGATAGGAGGACGAATCTCGATCGCCTACCTCGGAAGAGGCGGGGAAGTGTCATAATCGGCAAGTAGGATAAAGGATTCACTATTCCAATATAAATAGCTTTAGCAGGCATACAAGATTGAAGACAGATCAGTGGGCTCACTATTTCATCCTTGAATGACGAAATCCTCTTCCGCACAAATGTTGGATAATAAAGTTTGTACATATAAATAACTGACATTACAGTTTAAGTATAATCCAATTCTCAAAATATTAAATTGTTCAACATACTCAACTTTTCCTTTTTGACAATTCCGATCAAACTATAATCACTCTATGACCAATAGCCATGTTGCCACCTCAAGTTAACAAAAGGAATCTGAATCTTAATCTTGCATGCTCCCTCATATAAATAAATTATAAATCCAACCTGAATCTAAGTCTTAATCTTACATGCAAACTCAAGTTAATAAAAGAATTACATCTTCATTGGATTTTATGGTGCTCTAAAAGCAAACCCCTTTTGAACAGATAACGTTCCAATAGAAGGACATACGAATATTTCCAAGCCACATACCTATCTACTTGCAGATTTATCAGTAGACTGTGGTCGTTCATCCAACAAGGATGCTTCTATATGCTTTTTTCTCTATTTTGAGCCTTGAACTCCAATTTATGTTCTGTCATGCGAACCAATAATGAAGGGGAAGTTTCAAAAGCTTATGAATATGCTCTTAAGCCAGCTCTCAACCTCTAGGCTCTAGCTTTTAAACAGAATGTTTTAATAACCTGTGTTTCTATTAAATGGTAGGATTCATTTAATTTTGGCATGATCATTTTTTGCATAACAGACATATGCTATCCATAGTTGATTGAGAAAACTAGAATAGTAGACACTAGACACAAAAAGATCTTAAGTCTCAAAGCATTTGTTAGTTGATATAATATGCAGCACATAAATAATGCAACACAGTAGTTCAAATAATGTCACAGTAAAGCAAAATCATTAACCAAGTATGTATATTTATCCAATAAACTAATAGAATGAGCAAAATTAAACCATAATTTTAGTAGCTTTTATGCAAAGTACAATTAATGTTCATGAACCATAAGTGTTGGAGGGATTGTTGGAAATGAGTACAATTAAATTCTCTATTGTGATTTCAAGAAGAAAAATAGACCTAATATTCAAAATGACTTCCCCATCTCTTCAAGAAAGTTTGGGAGCTTACTACATTCCAACATAAACCCTTCACATTAGCACTGCCATACGTATCTCGAACGGTGTTTTATTGGAGAATATGAGGCGCAATACCAACAATTAGACAAGAAAAAAAGATATTAAAAAAAAGTAGGTAAATTAACAAAAAATCAAGTGAATATCAAAAGAATTAAAGGGATAGAAAAAACTTGTCATGGGTTGGCGACAGTTTTGCGAACCCATCTCTCTCTAACGATCAAGTAAGGCTAGTTTGACGTAATTTAGCTTCAATACCAGTTTTGCCAACCCATCTCACTGTACCAACACATCCTTCAACAATCCGTCTTGCTGATCATTAGCAGTTCATGAGGGCATATTTCCGGCTTCGGCTAGGCTTTGAATTGCGTTTGCGTTTGGGATTGATAGGGTTATTGTATAGTTTTGTTTTACCCCCCACCTTTTTTTTAAATATTTTCGCGCTTACTAAGCCTTAGTTAAATGAATGTGGAGGGTAACTTTTTGTAAATTAAGAGTTTGATTGATTATTTATCGGTATTTTTTTTATATTTATTTGAAATAGTACATTAATTACCTTCTTAAATGTTTTTAAAGGTAGTTTCCTAAAAATTATTTTGTTATGAAACATTGTGTCATTATCTCAAAATGTCAATTTGTAGTATTGTATTACACCGTTTGATCGTGGTGAGACTATTTTTTTAAATTATTTATTATTTTTTATTAAAAATATCATCATTTTATTTATAATATAAATTATTTATGAAATAATTTACTATACTACTATTATATTTAAAATAAAATGATAATAGTTAGAATACATATAATAATGTATAAAAAATAATTAAATTAAAATTCCATATATAATAACCAAATTAGTTAAAATAATAGCAATTAAATTATTTTGAGTTAATTAAAATAAAATACATGACCTTTACTCATTTTTCTAATTTAATCACGAACTATTTTTAATAAAAGAAATTTATAACCTTAATTCATTTTCTCAATTTAATCACAAACTATCTTTTTAATAAAAAAAAGATGCATGACCTCCTCATTTTTTTTTAAATTTATTCACAAATTTTTCTTTTATTAATTAAATACACGACCTTAATGTATTTTCTTAATTTAATCATAATTTCTTTTATTCAATTAAATATTTATATTTTTTATCCTTTACAATTTAATCACAATGTCGTAATGTTTATAAATAAAAATCAATACACATTAAATATATTAAAAATTTAAAACATAATAATGTTTAAATTACAATATATAAATTATAGTATATAAAATATGAAAGTTTTATAAATGCGTAAATAAATCACCCTATTTAATTTGTCCAATTTTTTTTGTTTTTTATTTATTTTTAATATTTCATATTAAAATTTTGTCAATCACACCATTTCATAACTTAAATTATTTATTTAATTTAAAAGGGTGTCTTGTGTGAATTTCATAATTCACAGTATTATTTTTATTTGAGAAAAGTATTAGTTAATCTGGAAATTTCATATACTAAAAAGTAATCGATAAATAAGGATATGTAATAATTTGAAGAGTGATTCTTTTATATTCAAAAGAGTAATAACTAATTTCTCTAAGAGTAATTTTCTATAAATAGTTATATGGTGATTAATATCATCTTAAAACTTTTTATTAACAATGAAAAATTAATACTCCCTCCATCCCAGATAAATGTTCTCATTTTCTTTTTGTACGTAAATTAAGTAGTATTATTATTTTATGTATAGTGGGTAGTTGTATTAGTAGTAAGTGGTGAGTTATATATGGGCTCTTATACTAAAAGGGAAAAATGAGGACCTATGAGTGAGACGCCCAATATAGTAAAATGAAGACCTTTCGATGGGACGAAGGGAATAATTAGCAAATAAAAAGTACTCCCTCCGTCCCACCACAAGGGTGGCGAAACTTTTTTGCACGTACATTAAAGGATATAATATTTAATGAATAATTGAGGGTAGTTGAGGTGAGAGAAATAATATTTTAATTTATAGTGGGTAGATGTATTAGTATGGTGTGTAGGTCCCATGGAGTTATATTAATGGTTTTGTGTGGGTCCCATTTACTAAAATAAAAAATGCACATCTTGTGTTGGGACGGACGAAAATGATAAAATGCATTCCTTGTTGTGGGACGGAGGGAGTACTATGTCTTTATACATTGAGTATGTAGTCCCTCCGTCCCGTGTTAAGGTTTACTTTTTCTATTTAGGTTAGTCCCAAGTTAAAGTTTATGTTTCTTTTTTAGTCAAAATAGGCCCACACAAAATAATTTATTTCATGTAGGGCCCACACACAATACTAATACAATTACCCACTACACATTAAATATTATTTATCTCACCTCACTATACATTAAAATTATAATATCTTAGCCCAACTATATTTTTGTTAGAAAGCCCAAAACCTAATTATTTATTTTTATGGCCCAAAAGGCCAGCCCTATCTTAGCTCAACTAGATTTTTGTTAGAAAGCCCAAAACCTAATTATTTATTTTTATGGCCCAAAAGGCCAGCCCTATCTTAGCTCAACTAGATTTTTGTTAGAAAGCCCAAAACCTAATTATTTATTTTTATGGCCCAAAAGGTCAGCCCAATTAAGCCCAATTAGAATTTTTTTAGAAAGCCCAAACTTATTTATTTATTTATTTTGTGGCCCAAAGTTTCAGCCCACTTAAATGGCCTGATATATAATTAGTAAGACTAAAGTTAAAAAAAAAAAAGAGAGAGAAGAACGGGAGAAGAAAAGCAAAAGAGGGGAAAGAAGAGAGGAAGAGGAGAAACCCTTGTTGACCAAATTCTCCCTTACAACCCTCATCCTAGGTGGTTTTTAAGTTGTTTTGAGGTAAGTGGTGTGTGAATTAAGCTTCCTTCTTCCATAATTTTGTAATTTTGTGGGGTTTTTCTTTTTGGTATGTGGGAAATTTGTAGACTGTTCGAACTGATTTCGAGATAGCTATTGTCCTCGAAACTTTGCAAACTTAATTTTTGTACGTAGCTGAACTCGTTAGCTTTCCGTAGCCACTTGAAACACCTCAATCCGAATATTCTACAATTAGTTATGATTTTTCTCGTAAACTGCCGCTAGCAAGAAAATTTCAGAATTTTTATGTCGAATTCAAACTTATTTTCTATCGTTTCGTCTAGTTAATGTATTGAAACGGGTTATGTGGGATTGGGAACTGATGTTAAGGAGTTACATACTATTTTTTTAATTTAATATCGACTCGTTCGAAATCGATTAGGATTTGTTTTTAGCAATGAAAGGGATGTTACCACTAATAGTTAGTTATATTTAATTTGTCTTTAATTGCTCATCTCCTTTCTAGGTAAAGAACCATCGACGAAGAGCAAGGAACCGACTTCAGATTCCGGAGAGAGTTAATCACTTCCTTGTGAGTTGATAATTCGGGAACGCCTTCTCTTGTGGGAAGTGTGGACCCTCGATAAATGTGCATTTATTTTAGTTTTAGTTAATTGATAAGAAAATTATTTGGTATTGTGTTATGTGGTAAAGAGCCTAGTTGGCTCGATTTCTCTGGTTAGAGTCCTGTTAGCCATTTTATGAGTATTATTGATTTTAACTTATGTTGAAGAGTCTTGCCGGCTCGGTATCTGATAACATTTATTGTGAATTATTTGAGAATTGATTTCTGGTTATTCTTGTGTGCTTTTAAGACTCTAACTTGAGTCGTTATTCATCTTATGATGCACATGCATATGTATGCCTGGTACCAAGGTTAAGCAGCCCGAATTGGTCACGGTTCGGGTGAGTTGGAGCGACATTGATTAAGTAGCCCGAATTGTCGCGGTTCGGGTGAGTTAGAGTGACAACCAAGTTGCCCGGGATTGGCAAACCCGCGTGAGTTAGATCTAACGGGGCACCTGTCCATTTGCCAAATACTGATACTCTGGAGGGTGATCGTTAGATGGATTAGTCTATTATAGGCTCAGTCAACGTCACCGGTGTGGGACATGCATGTCATATATGTTTATATGTTTGATCATTTCAAGTATTCAGTCGATATTGAATTGTGAACTTTAGCACTTGGCGTTGAGAAAGAATATTAATGTGCATTTTATCTAGAGTAACGGTGACGGGCTTGGACTGTCTCTCGACGGAGAGCTCAGTTCGAGGAGGATATTGACTACCCACGCGTCTTTTTTGTGATAACATGTTGTTTGAACAAATTGTGTTATTCGTAAATGTGCACTAAGGTTTTTATTTTCATTAATATGTACACTGAGTGAGAAATAGTTATTGTGAGACGAAATGTGGGATTTTATGTTATGAACCGCGAGTGGAATACATGCTTCGTATAAGGGTCGGGGTGACCGGCTTATCACCTCACTGAGCTAGTGGTTTTGCTCACCCCCATCATTCTTTCCTTTTCAGGCTGTTGATATCGTTTTGGTTGGAGGTTTGCCTATCGTTTGCTCGTCATCCAATCCGTGTTTTGGGTACTTCCTCTTTTATGTAAATTGACGGATTCATTGGCGAGATTGTATAGTTTATATTTGGTGACCCCCTTGATGTTCTTTTTGTACCTTCGCGATGTTATATCGTTCATGTATATTTTCTTTAAACTAAGTTACACCGTTGTATTTTGTACCTTTGTAAATCCTTGTTGATACTTTATGAGATGATGTCCTCGGGTTGTACCCGTTGTTATCAGTTGTTCAGTTCTACAGGTACTTGATAGCAAGCCTTACGTTTTCTATAAACTTTGTGGAGTGGAGTGCACCCATTCTGCAAAATTTATGGTTAACGTGGCGGTTGTCGCGTTCTGTCTGGGGTCGGGGCGTGACAACTTTCTTGGTATCAGAGCCTGGTTTTATGATTCTCATTCTTTTTGTGTCAAGCCAATGAGTCCAACTTTGTTTCTATGTCATCCTAAGGTATCGTATTGCCTTGACGTTGACCTTGCATTTTCTTTCCTTTCTTCCTTTCAGTCATTATGGCACCTCCAGTTCGTCGTCGAGGTCGAGGTCGAGGTCGAGGTCGAGGACACGCTCCTCGTGATCCTCCGAGTCCTCTACTCTCTTCTGTTCCTCGTGGACCTCGAGGACATGTTTCTTCTGATCATGTCATTCCTCCGACGGTTATGGACCCTATCAATTCTGATCATAGGGTGCCAGTTTTCCCAGGTAGAGCAACCACGGGCCCAGTTGCGGGTTGAGCACATGATGACACCCGAGCAGTACCAATTGTATTATGATCACATTCAAATACATGGTGTTCCACCACCTACAACGGCTCATACAACTACGACTGTCACTGAAGAGGTTCTTCGTGCTAATGAATCGATTCGACCTACATCTAATGTACCAGTTTTTACTCCAGAAATGGCTTTAGGAGGTTCTGCTTCTCGAGGTGCACTTTTTATACCTGATTTGGTGAAAGCAGTTGAAAACATGGGGACTTCGAAATTTGACGGTGCAAGAGATGCTTCTAAAGCGGGGGCATGGTTAAAGGAGATTACAGAGACCTTTGACACCTTGATGATTGAAGAATGTTATCGTGTGGTCATTGCAACCAAACTGTTAGGCCCAGATGCACGACGATGGTGGCAGAATCTAAAAGAGACATCTTCGGTTACTATTACGTGGGCTATCTTTGTGGAACGATTCAAAGATCGATACTTCTCTCAGTACATCAAGGATCAAAAGAGAAAGGAGTTCTTCAACCTATTTCAAGGCATTATGTCAGTCGTGGAGTACGAAAGCAAATTTCTGGAATTGCGAGAATTCGCTCCTGAGTCATATACGACGAGAGACTTATGCAAGAGATTTGAAGATGGTCTTAATTTAAATATTCGAGATCGCATCAAGTCTGGAGACAAGTACGAGAGTCTTGACGATCTCGTAGAAGAAGCACTGAGGGTAGAAGGTTTAGTTCAGGCGAGACATAAGCTTGCAGAACGATCTCAAAAGAAAAGGCAAGGGAGCGCATTTCCAGGAAATGCATCGAAGGTGTATAGGGGTGTGGGATCTTCGCGTGGCGCACCAAGTTCGGTATCTATTAGTTTTCCTCAATCTCGGGAGCAGTTTGGTAGAGGCGGGAGCAATGTCTCGGGATCGGTTGGTGAAAATCGCAAGTGCCAGAATTGCCTAAAATATCATGACGGCCCCTGTAAGGCTCCTCAAGTATGTTTTCAGTGTCGACAGCCGGGGCATATGCGAAGTTCTTGTCCTCAGCTTATGGGAACGAGCAGTCAGGGTTCTGGTCAGCTTCGTGGTAAACTAACATATTCTACACCCAGAGATACTCGATCTGCAGTTACCAGAGTGCCCGATGCCTCAAGCGGCCCTAGTACTCAATCACCTATGCAAGGAAGGAAGCAAACTAGAGTATTTCATATTTCCCAGGAAGAGGCTCGCTCAGATCCGAAGGTTGTGACAGGTAATTTATAATCTGAGTATTTTCACATGCTAAATCTAACCCCGCCTTGTTATGCCACTTGATTACGAATAAAACATTCGTAAGAAATTCTATCTTTTCGAATTTTTAAATCACAATCTCACCTAATATTGCTTCTTTAGGCCATGTGTTTGTGGGAGACCATCAGGTCTACGCTTTATTTGACCCAGGTTCTGATAGGTCTTATATCCGGGATGATCTTACTGCGATCTTAGATTATCCTATCTCTCATTTGTCACCTGAAATCATCGTTCATACCCCTCTTGGAGAGCGTCTAATTCGTGATTCGGTATTCCTTGGTTGTCCATTGAAGATCAAAGATGTCATTTTAGAGGCTGAATTGATACCATTGCCTTTGATTGATCTTGATGTTATTCTTGGCATGGATTGGCTTTCTTCTCATCATGCAATTCTCGATTGCCACGAGAAGCTTGTTATTTTTCGTAGACCAGGATTCTCATAACTTGTTTTTGAAGGTAAACTTCAAACGAGATCCCTCTCTTTTATTTCAATGTTGACTGTGCATAAATTAATGCGTAAGGGTTGTGAGGCATTCTTGGCATTTGTCATCGATACTTCTCTTCCTGAAACTAAACTAGATGACATCCCAATCGTGAATGAATTTCCTGATGTCTTTCCCGAAGACTTACCAGGACAACCTCCGAATCGAGAGATTGATTTTTCCATTGACGTACTTCCTGGAATCATACCTATATCGATTACTCCATATCGAATGTCGCCTGCTGAGCTCAAGGAACTCCAGACACAACATGGGGAATTATTAGAGAAGGGGTTCATACGACCTAGCACATCTCCATGGGGTGCTCCAGTTCTTTTTGTCAAGAAGAAAGATGGATCACTTCGCCTATGTGTTGACTACCGTCAATTGAACAAGGTGACAATTAAGAACAAATATCCTCTTCCAAGAATCGATGATCTGTTTGATCAATTACAAGGAGCAACTGTGTTCTCAAAAATTGATTTGCGATCCGGTTATCACCAACTCAAGATTAGGGAATCTGATATCCCTAAGTCTGCTTTTCGAACCAGATACGGTCATTTTGAATTTTGTGTTATGCCTTTTGGACTTACAAATGCTCCTGCAGCTTTTATGGATCTTATGAATCGGGTCTTTCGGCCGTGCTTAGATAAGTTTGTCATCATCTTCTTTGATGACATTCTTATTTATTCTAAATCGGACGACGAGCATTCTCATCATCTAAGAATTGCTCTGAACATTCTAAGAGAAAACCAGCTTTATGCTAAATTCTCGAAGTGTGAATTTTGGCTTCGCGAGGTAAGCTTTTTGGGTCATCACATTTCTAAAGAAGGAATCTACGTCGATCCAGTGAAGATTCAAGCTATACTAGATTGGGAGCGTCCAAAGAACGTGACCGAGATTCGTAGTTTTCTAGGATTAGCTGGATATTATCGACGGTTTGTTAAAGACTTTTCGTTATTGGCTTCATCTTTGACTAAATTGACTCGAAAAGGGGTAAAATTTGAATGGAATGAAGAATGTGACGAAGCATTTCAAGAATTGAAAAGACGACTCGTTTCAGCTCCTATTCTTGCTTTGCCAGACCCAGCGATTGGAGAATTTACCATTTATAGCGACGCCTCGAGACAAGGATTAGGATGCGTTCTCATGCAAGAAGGAAAGGTTATTGCCTACGCTTCAAGGCAATTGAAGAAGAACAAAGAAAATTATCCTACACATGATTTAGAGTTGGCTGCAATCGTCTTTGCATTGAAGATCTGGAGGCACTATCTGTATGGTGCAACTTGTCGGGTTTTCACTGATCACAAGAGCTTAAAGTATATCACCACCCAAAAGGAGCTCAACCTCAGGCAAAGGCGATGGATAGAGTTGATTAGTGACTATGACTTAGTCATCGATTATCATCCTGGTAAGGCGAACGTGGTTGCAGATGCTCTGAGTAGAAAGTCTTCTACCTCACTTGCTTCGATTCAATCTTTTTATCTTCCTATGTTGGAGCAATTTAAATCTTTACACATTTCGCTCGATTGTGAAAAGTCTAATGATTCTGCCTTAATCGCCAAATTCGAGGTTAGACCTACCTTGTTCGAGCAAATTCGAGAAAGACAATCACACGATGTTTATTTACAACAGAAGATTGTGAAGCTAAATCAAGGAAAAGAAACCGAATTTCGAATTCGGGATGATGGACTTCTTACTTTTAAAAATCGTGTTTGTGTTCCATCAGAACTTGATGTTCGTAGAGCTATTCTTGAGGAAGCCCATTCTTCAGCCTATGCTATGCATCCTGGTAGTACCAAAATGTACAGAACACTTCGGGAGCATTATTGGTGGCCAGGTATGAAACGGGACATTACTGAATTTGTATCAAAGTGCTTATCATGCCAACAGATTAAAGCGGAACACCAAAAACCAGCCGGTATGCTTCAACCACTACCTATTCCTGAGTGGAAATGGGAAAACGTCACAATGGATTTTGTTTCTGGTTTACCTCGAACCCAAAAGGGTTTTGACTCAATTTGGGTCATTGTCGATCGTCTGACGAAATCGGCACATTTCCTTCCAGTGCATACTAACGAATCTTTAGAGAAACTTGCCAAGTTATATGTCGATGAGATCGTGAGATTGCACGGAGTACCAGTGTCAATCATATCTGACCGTGATCCAAGATTCACTTCCCGTTTTTGACCTAGTCTGCAGAAAGCGCTAGGTACAAAATTACTATTCAGTACCTCGTTTCATCCACAGACTGATGGACAGTCCGAGAGAACTATACAGACACTAGAAGACATGCTACGTGCAGTGGTGTTGAATTTGGGAGGTAGCTGGGATAAGTACGTGACTTTGGTGGAGTTCGCTTATAACAACAGTTATCATTCAAGCATTGGAATGCCCCCGTACGAAGCTCTGTATGGCCGAAAGTGTCGAACACCACTCTTTTGGGATGAGGTTGGCGAGAGACAAATCGAACAAGTAGAGCTTATCGAAGATGCGAAGGCAAAAATACAACTTATTCGAGACAGACTTAAGGCAGCGCAAGATCGACAGAAAAGCTACGCAGATAATAGGAGGCGCGATTTGGAGTTTAATGAAGGAGACAAAGTTTTTCTGAAAATTTCTCCATGGAAGGGCGTGTTGCGATTCCGCCGTCGAGGAAAGTTGAGTCCAAGGTATATTGGCCCGTTTACGATCGTGCAAAGGATTGGTCGTGTCGCGTATCGACTTGAGCTACCATCGGAATTGTCGAAGATTCACGATGTCTTCCATGTCTCTATGCTTAGAAAATATGAACCAGATCCTTCGCACGTGCTCAAAGATCCCCCAGTTGTATTAAAGGAAAATCTATCGTACGAAGTACAACCTGTTCAAATTGTAGATCGCCGAGAGAAAATGCTTCGTAACAAATCCATTCCTATGGTGAGAATTCTATGGAGAAGTGATCAAATTGAAGAAGAAACATGGGAACCAGAGTCAGTCATGCGTCAACACCATCCAAATCTCTTTTCATCTCTAGGTACGTTTATGTTTCGAGGACGAAACTTTTTAGAGGAGGGGATACTTTATAATATCTTAGCCCAACTATATTTTTGTTAGAAAGCCCAAAACCTAATTATTTATTTTTATGGCCCAAAAGGCCAGCCCTATCTTAGCTCAACTAGATTTTTGTTAGAAAGCCCAAAACCTAATTATTTATTTTTATGGCCCAAAAGGCCAGCCCTATCTTAGCTCAACTAGATTTTTGTTAGAAAGCCCAAAACCTAATTATTTATTTTTATGGCCCAAAAGGTCAGCCCAATTAAGCCCAATTAGAATTTTTTTAGAAAGCCCAAACTTATTTATTTATTTATTTTGTGGCCCAAAGTTTCAGCCCACTTAAATGGCCTGATATATAATTAGTAAGACTAAAGTTAAAAAAAAAAAAGAGAGAGAAGAACGGGAGAAGAAAAGCAAAAGAGGGGAAAGAAGAGAGGAAGAGGAGAAACCCTTGTTGACCAAATTCTCCCTTACAACCCTCATCCTAGGTGGTTTTTAAGTTGTTTTGAGGTAAGTGGTGTGTGAATTAAGCTTCCTTCTTCCATAATTTTGTAATTTTGTGGGGTTTTTCTTTTTGGTATGTGGGAAATTTGTAGACTGTTCGAACTGATTTCGAGATAGCTATTGTCCTCGAAACTTTGCAAACTTAATTTTTGTACGTAGCTGAACTCGTTAGCTTTCCGTAGCCACTTGAAACACCTCAATCCGATTATTCTACAATTAGTTATGATTTTTCTCGTAAACTGCCGCTAGCAAGAAAATTTCAGAATTTTTATGTCGAATTCAAACTTATTTTCTATCGTTTCGTCTAGTTAATGTATTGAAACGGGTTATGTGGGATTGGGAACTGATGTTAAGGAGTTACATACTATTTTTTTTATTTAATATCGACTCGTTCGAAATCGATTAGGATTTGTTTTTAGCAATGAAAGGGATGTTACCACTAATAGTTAGTTATATTTAATTTGTCTTTAATTGCTCATCTCCTTTCTAGGTAAAGAACCATCGACGAAGAGCAAGGAACCGACTTCAGATTCCGGAGAGAGTTAATCACTTCCTTGTGAGTTGATAATTCGGGAACGCCTTCTCTTGTGGGAAGTGTGGACCCTCGATAAATGTGCATTTATTTTAGTTTTAGTTAATTGATAAGAAAATTATTTGGTATTGTGTTATGTGGTAAAGAGCCTAGTTGGCTCGATTTCTCTGGTTAGAGTCCTGTTAGCCATTTTATGAGTATTATTGATTTTAACTTATGTTGAAGAGTCTTGCCGGCTCGGTATCTGATAACATTTATTGTGAATTATTTGAGAATTGATTTCTGGTTATTCTTGTGTGCTTTTAAGACTCTAACTTGAGTCGTTATTCATCTTATGATGCACATGCATATGTATGCCTGGTACCAAGGTTAAGTAGCCCGAATTGGTCACGGTTGGGGTGAGTTGGAGCGACATTGATTAAGTAGCCCGAATTGTCGCGGTTCGGGTGAGTTAGAGTGACAACCAAGTTGCCCGGGATTGGCAAACCCGCGTGAGTTAGATCTAACGGGGCACCTGTCCATTTGCCAAATACTGATACTCTGGAGGGTGATCGTTAGATGGATTAGTCTATTATAGGCTCAGTCAACGTCACCGGTGTGGGACATGCATGTCATATATGTTTATATGTTTGATCATTTCAAGTATTCAGTCGATATTGAATTGTGAACTTTAGCACTTGGCGTTGAGAAAGAATATTAATGTGCATTTTATCTAGAGTAACGGTGACGGGCTTGGACTGTCTCTCGACGGAGAGCTCAGTTCGAGGAGGATATTGACTACCCACGCGTCTTTTTTGTGATAACATGTTGTTTGAACAAATTGTGTTATTCGTAAATGTGCACTAAGGTTTTTATTTTCATTAATATGTACACTGAGTGAGAAATAGTTATTGTGAGATGAAATGTGGGATTTTATGTTATGAACCGCGAGTGGAATACATGCTTCGTATAAGGGTCGGGGTGACCGGCTTATCACCTCACTGAGCTAGTGGTTTTGTTCACCCCCATCATTCTTTCCTTTTCAGGCTGTTGATATCGTTTTGGTTGGAGGTTTGCCTATCGTTTGCTCGTCATCCAATCCGTGTTTTGGGTACTTCCTCTTTTATGTAAATTGACGGATTCATTGGCGAGATTGTATAGTTTATATTTGGTGACCCCCTTGATGTTCTTTTTGTACCTTCGCGATGTTATATCGTTCATGTATATTTTCTTTAAACTAAGTTACACCGTTGTATTTTGTACCTTTGTAAATCCTTGTTGATACTTTATGAGATGATGTCCTCGGGTTGTACCCGTTGTTATCAGTTGTTCAGTTCTACAGGTACTTGATAGCAAGCCTTACGTTTTCTATAAACTTTGTGGAGTGGAGTGCACCCATTCTGCAAAATTTATGGTTAACGTGGCGGTTGTCGCGTTCTGTCTGGGGTCGGGGCGTGACAAAAATATTATACTTTTTAATTTACGTGCAAAAATTAAACATAAATGATAACTCGCGATAGAGAGAGTATATAAAAAAAGTGCTTTTACCTTTTCTTATTAAGCTATGCTAATATTAGGCTATTATTCGAATTGAGCGAAATTGAGTAGTGCTCGAGCTTGGCTCGTTAAGGAAATGAGCCTAAGAACGAGCTCGAGCTCGCTCGAATAATTTTTGAACCAAGCTCAATTGAGTTCGTTAAGTAAATCGAGTCGAGTTTATCGAGTCTGTCGAGTCTTATCGAGCTGATTTTTAGTAAATATATCTTATATTTATTATTTAATTTAATATTTATTATATTATTATATAAAATTATAATTACTATTAAAAATATCGAGCCTTATCGAGATAAGGAAACTAGCATGAGGCGAGCTCGAACTCGAGTTCAAATAATTACGAGTCGAGCCGAACTTGAACTTTAACAAGTTGAGTCAAACCAAGTTCTCGAACAGCTCGTTTTATTTAATGGCTCTAGCAAATATGCTCTTGCAAATCTAATTATTATTTTGAGAACAAATGGAGTACATTTTATTAATAATTATATATTATATTAATTTTTATTAGATATATTTACTTAATTAATTTACAAACAAATAAATATATACTGATATATAATTTCTGTTTAAATTAATACTAATTTATTAATAAAGTTTCATAAAACACATTATATGTAATATTTGTAAATAATTAAAATAAAATAAATTATTTGAACTTGTCCTGATATAATAATTCTAAAATAAGAACCGATTATTAAAATCAATATTTTAACGCGTTAATTAACTTAACCATTTAATATTACAAATTTATTTTTTTTATTTAGAATTTTTAATTAAACTTACAGACTATATTATTCAACCAAATTTAGGGAAAAAACAAATGACTACCATAAGACTATCTACTCTTCCAATGACAAATTCTCTTGTGAACCCTAATTAGGTGAGACGGGTTGTGAGACGTGTTAAAATATGTCTATTATTTAGATAAAATATATTTAATGGTTGTTAAATTATGTTTTATAAAGTATTTTAAATTATGCATTAAATTATGATTTTAGTGTATTATAATTTAATTTATTATTGACATACTTTAACTGCAAATAAGCATATTTTATCTATACAATAAGCATACTTTAGTGATGGGTTGACCCGTCTCACAAATTATCCGTCTCACAAGAGAGTGTCTTCTAATGACAAATTCTCTTGTGAGATCCTAATTAGGTGAGACGGTTTATGAGACGTGTTAAAGTATGTCTATTATTTAGATAAAGTTTGTTTAATGATTGTTAAAGTATGTTTTATAAAGTATGTTAAATTATGCATTAAATTATGATTTTAGTGTATTATAATTTAATTTATTATTGACATACTTTAACTGTAAATATGCATACTTTATCTATACAATAAACATACTTTAGTGATGGGTCGACCCGTCTCACAAGAGAGTGTCTCTTTTCTAATATCTTTTCTTTATATATTCACTTGTATGTGATTGGTAATTTGTTATTGGTGTACACTAAATGGAATTTTAATTATATTTATATATATATATATATATATATATATATATATATATATATATATATTAATTACTTGTCGCATTTTAAATTTAAAGTCACATTGGAAGTGAGTTGGGTCAAGTTGGAGAGAATCGGTGATCCTCTCTTGATCTGGTGAATTCGATTTATCGGACGAAATCTAATTTGCGAGCATTTTGTGATGAAAAAAGAGCGGGTTATCTAAGCGGAGAAAAAATTCCGCCAAAATTTGAGAAATTCGAAGAAGGAAATCATGAATTTGAGCGGGGGAACATTGGGAATTCTTTTGCGAACCCATTAGCGGAAGCCTAGACAAATTCGAAGAAGGGAACCCAGGAATTTGCAGAGGTTGATTTAGGGAGGAAGCCTTAAGTATTGTTTACATCCCCATAGATCTAAAGCTTTTGCCAATTAGGTTTGAAGCTTTCAAATTTTATTAGGTATGATGCTTTCAAATTTTATTGTTTGTGTTTTCAACTCTTGTTGGGCTTGCGGCAACTTCAGTGTGCATCAATTATTGGGGCAATTGATGTTTTGGAATATGATGTTTACTCTAGTCTTCATTTGCTTATATATTTCTTATTGTTCTTTTCCTATTTGTGCGTCCCTGTTATGGATGGATAGTTTGAGACCGATCCCAACTAATTTTGGAATACGATGTTTACTATATTTAATTAATCTTCATTCACCTGTCCATTTATTACTGTTCTTCTCCTTTTTGTGCATCCCTGTTATGGATGGATAATTTGAGATCGATCCCACCTAGTTTTGGAATATGATGTTTACTCTACTATTTCTTACTGTTCTTGTTCTTCTCCTATTTGTGCATCCCTGTTATGGATGGATAGTTTCCTTCCTTTGTGTGATTTTATGTTCCATTCATTCCTTGTTTAGTAATGGATTATTGCTATGTAAGTGTGTTTTATTCAGCCAATCATTGAAGTGGGGATGTGAATTGTCTTTGGTTGGATTAATGGAGCACTTGTAATCTATCTACTGGTTTTAGTCAATTGAATTATTTAAATTTGTATATGGTGACCTTAATTTGAATGCCATTATATAATTTGAGGATATGCATCTCAATTCAATGTAGCATTTCACTAATGAAACCATGTATCGTATGTAAATTTCAGACTGTGAAGGATGACTAGTTACATCTCTAGGTTAACAGTTGTATTGTAGTTTTAGTTCATTAATATTTAGTTAGGACATTAGATTTTAGAATTTTTTTTCACTCTTAGTCAGTTTATAAACATAATTTTCACAATACGTGGAATGCTGACCTGTATGCTTTATATGATGCAGGAAATAATTCTACAAACTTGTTGCTGCTAACTTTAACAATAGCGTAGATCGAGATGCAAGAATATGAGGGTCAGAAGTTGAAAAGGATCAAAGAAAAAAAAGAAAGATGAAGGAGTTAGGGATTAAACCCATTGCCTATGCAGTGGCACAGAACATTCCCAAAAGATAAAAGATCAAAAAAATGAAAAAAGATCCATCAAAGGATGTGGAGTACCTTCTTGAATAAGAAGGTCCAATACAGAACTCAAATGATGATGAGGATAACAATGAGATTGTGAGAATCACTAGAAGTTTGAGGTCATGTCGTTCAAAGAAGATTATGTTCATGTACCTTATGAATTACTAAATTAGTATACTACTTAGATATCTAATTAATAATCATTATTCATGTTTCAGGTAATGGCAGACCAAGTAGGTGGTTCTGTTGACAAACCTCAGTCCTCCTCCATCTCAATGTCAACTATGATAAAAATGCACTCTCAAGAATGTGAAAAGCAACAGCAGCAAGGAAAAGGAAAAGGACATAAAAAAAAATCAGACTCCATCCTTAGTTGGTCTGATAGAGAATTCAACACAAAATGAAGAAGTGTTTTCACGTGCAGCTAAGAAGGTTATGCATGTGCATAAACTTTATGAATTACTAAATTAGTATAATAATTAGATTTTCATTAATAATCTTTACTCATGTTTCAGGTAATGGCAGACCAAGTAGGTGATTCTGTTGACAAACCTTAGTCCTCCTCTATATCAATGTCAACTATGATACACATATGCAATCTCAAGACTGTGAAAAGCAACAGCAGCAGAGGAAAGGAAAAGGGCACCAAAAAAATCAGTCTCCAGCCTCAGTTGGTCAGAGAGGATTCAATACGAAATGGAGAAGTGGTTTCCCACGAACAATCTCTAAAAAGGACAAGTACAATGGTGAGTCGACGAGAAAATGGATTGAAAAGAACAACCTAACAAGAAAGAGGGGGAATATGGTTGCACCTGGATCACTCACTGCCTATGTTAGGATGAAAGAGAATACTAAAATAAAAGAACACTTATCAAAGGCTGATGAACAGCTGATGGAACATTCAAAAAAGAAACAGGGGAGATACTTTGTAGAACAATTTTTTGCTGTAAATGGTGGTGATATGCCTAGTCTAATTGATGAAGATGAGGATTGTGAAAGCATAGATGGATATGTTTTGGAAAAAGAAATGGCATCAGATCTGAAAGGGCAAGGAAACGATCACTCTATAAACATAAATCCCATCGAGGAGCATCCTAGTGATGAGTTTGGTAATAATTGAAAATAGGTTATTGTAATTAGAAATTTTCTTTTATTGTTTGCTACTTAAATTTCTTGTAAAATATGTTAAATTGGTGGAATTAAGGCACACAACATATTTTTTTAACTTTCTTTTGTTAATCATTGTAGTGATGCAGAAGAAAAAAAAGAAAAGAGGGCCAAGTTTGTGCAAACAGATACATGGAAGGTCAATTGAGAATCGCAGACATATCATTTTGAATAGACTAGGTCAACCAATTGGTCTGGATAAAGAAAATTTGAATGAATTAAGCCGTTTCTTAGGATCACTGGCTCGTGAATCCGGTCTTGCACCTCTAAATAAGATCAACTGGCACCAAGTTCCTAACAAGGATGAGATTTGGAGTTATGTGAAGGTATTAGCATTTTAAATTAACACAGTTGTATATATTCATTTGTTGTTATTTTGTACTAATTTCCTATGTAATTAAGTATTTCTTGAGTATGCTGCCTGATGAAAATCCTTTAAACATGCTGAACTTTTTAACTAATCATTTTAGATAGAGAATACGTGAAGTCTGTAACATCATGATAAATATCTTGCAGACCAAGTTTATAGTTGCAGAAGAAGGAAAAAGCCATGTTCTAAAAACTGTTGCAGATCTCTGGCGGAATTATAAGTGTAGGATAAAAAAGCTTCACTACAACGCTTATACAAACCAGGCCGATAGATGGGATAATCGCCCAGATTCGATTCCAGATGATTATTTTGAGGATTTAATCAAGTATTGGAACTTAAAAGTGATTCAGGTATACCTACAAATGCAATTATTTAGGGAAAATATTTCAGGAATTGTTGAATTCATGTCCTTCAGGTATACGTGTTATCCTTTGATTTTTATTTAAATTCAGAATAATTCTCCTGCTTCGGTATATATCACTTAGCAAGATTGATGGCTTGTTTTTGCATGTTAATAATCTTCATACCTAGGATGACAGTTTGTTAATCTTAGAATGATAATCTATATTCTGAACATCAATTAATTAAAATAATTCAGTACCATCACATATAGGTTTCTCTTAATTTTTTTATGTGAGATTTTCATCTTGTGTCTTTTATATGAGTATTTTAATCGTTGATTACTAATATTGATGCCTAGTATTCATTAAAAAAATTATTAATGAACTAGAAGATTTTGCTCTCAGTAAATAGTTGTGTAGAGAAGTCAACTACTAAGAATTTCCATGTTTTATCCGTTGTGCAGAGTATATCAGTCAACATACATAAATTATGAACGTTATTTTGTGTTTCGTGACTATCCGTTCAACAAGGTAGCTTGAAAAATAAATGAAGAACCAAATATGTCTTAGTCAATCATATCTTTGTTATTTAACAAGGTAGTTCTACTTATTTTGTCAATAGTGATACTACTTTTGTTGTAACTATCTTCATATGAGTAAATATTACTTCCACCTTCTTGAATTGTACACAGGTTGGAATCATAGTCTTTACAACATGGGACGATTTTTTTCAGCTTGGGGCTGAAAATTTATTTCTTAGCATAACCTTGTGGCTAAGCAATGAACATACTTATTTTTAAGCAGTGAACATATAGCATAACCATGTGAAGTTAGCGCGGGAGTACATAGTGGAGGGACACTATGACATGTCCGATTGGCCATTGCTCACATCAACAAGTAATTATTTTTCATCTTAATCTCTTGTCAATTTATTTTTGCCACACTTATGCCGTGTATTTCTTCATAATTTAGGGTTATCAGATTCTTTAATTTTCATTATCTCTTCACTTAGAACTTTTATATTGTCTTTTTATTTCAATATTGGATAATGAATGTGTGAGAACTTAGAAAGAGGAAATTGGGTGGTTAATTTTAGATGTTATGTTCTGTATGGATAATGAAGGATTATTTTAATAGTTTTTACTACAGTTTGTTGTTATACTGAAATTTTGTGTACCTGTCTTTAGGTATCTAAGTACTGTTGATGATTATTGTAAAGTAGTTGGATTCAGAGAAAAGGTCTTTCAAGGAGGTGCATCCTGCCAGAAGGCCTACTTCTCCTATTTGTTAGGATAACCTTGGGGCTAAGTAGTCTACACACTTCTTTTCTTATTTGATTGGTTATTCAGAGAAATGGTCGTTCAAGGAGGTGCCTCCGGATATTTTCTGATTTTTGCTAGCCTCTAAGATGTTAAATATCTGTTGCAGGCTGCAGTATTTTCATGCCGGCAGCACTTTTTTCATGTATTTTTATGCTGGTTCTAGAAGTTGGGTTTTTACATCAAGTATCTTGCATCCTGTTGATTTTTTCTATTGTTTGATTATATAGCAGGGTAGCTGCTGTGTTTTAATATCTGCTGTTATTTCTTGTTGCTGGGATTTTGTTGTGCATGATCTAAGGTTGGTTTCTGTTGCTATTATTTTGTCCTCTAGGAAGCATGTAGCTAGCATCCTGCTGTTTGATTATGTAGTAAGGTAAGCTGCCGTTTTTTCATTTTTGCTGTTATTTCTTGCTAGTAGAATTTCACTGTGCATGATCTGAGGCTGTTGGTTTCTGTTGCTGTTATTTTGGTCATTAGGAATTGTTTCTCTTGTTTTCTGGCACATGTTGCAATCTGTTGAGATTTCTGCTATTCATCCTACTTCCTGCTGAATTGAAGTATGGTTGTTGTTTGCTGTTTAAAGGTATTAATGAACCTATTCTATTTATGTTCCATGGCTTTTAATACTTGACTACATGCTTATGGAAAAAGTTTTTATAAATAAGTAGCATCATGTTCAATTATGTACACACATTTTTTCATAGAGTGTTGTATAAATCAATTCCAAGATAAATGATTGCTATAAGGTTTAGAAGCTACTACTTGAAATTTTCTTTAAAATAGATATTGGAGTGAATAGTTGTTGTTACCTCTTAAGTGCAATGTTGTTGGATATACTACAAGTTAGCTCTTAACTTACTTTGTTGATGTGCATGTTGCTGCATTTTTGTAGAGTTAACCATGCTGTTGCATTTTTGCAGAGTTCAACGCTTCTTGGTTTCTGCTGTTGAATCTATGATTGCAATGTGTTTGTGCTTTGGTTTTTTCATTCAAGATTTGAAGCTCCAGTTAGCTAGTTTTATGTTTCTATTTTATTATAATTATGTAACCTGCTAGATATACGTTTTAACTATATTGATTTGTTGTTTTTTTAAGACAGAAGGTAGCCTTAGCTTCATTAAGGAGTTAGTTTTTTAACAATGCACTGTTGTACCTTCAATTATTGTAAACTTATTTTCTAAAATAATAATAATAATTTAAAATATAATAATTTTATTATATTATTATTATTAAATATTGCATAAATAACTAAATGTTAACTAATGTGATACATAATTGCTTTACAAAAGTGTTACATATATTCTTTAAAGTGATACAATAAATATGTAATTAATCTTACATTATATTCAAAAGTGTTATTAAAATAATGTAATAAATGTTACTATATATGTAAAAGTGTTATAAAAATAATGTACTTAATGTTATCTTATATTTAAAAGTGTTACCAAAATTATGTAAATAATGTTACATTAAATTCAAAAGTGTTAACAAAATCATGTTACATTAAAAACATTAAATGTTACATAAACATATATTTTTAAAAATGTTACAATAAAGTGTTAAAATTGATATGAGGTGTTATCAAAAGATAAAAAAATATAACATTAGACATTAGGTTACAGGGGCAACAGCGACACCGAAAAAAATATTATTTATGATTTGTAATAACATTTTTTCATTGTTAAGTAATACTTTTTGGGTGTTACAAAATGACACTTATGTTGTAGTGTTCCCATTCTCACTAATGGGGAAAGTCAAAGAGTGGTACAATAGCCTTCCTGCAAAATGTTGTAATATATGGGAGCAGTTGTCAGATAAGTTCTTGAACAAATACTTTCCTCCTTCCAAGAGCTTTAAGGTGAAACAAAAGATTACACAATTCAAACAAGGAGCCTTGGAAAGTTTCTGTGAAGCGTGGGAAAGTTTCAAGGACCTAATGTGTTGTGGTCCACAACATGGATTTACAAAAGACATACTTAGCCTTCTTCTATCAAGGCCTAAGGAGTGAATCAAGAGTGTTGGTGGACGTAACAGATGGTGGATCGGTCTTTAAAAAGTCAGTTGATGAAGCAGAAGAGATTTTTGAGGAGATGGCAGCTAACACATATGATTGGCCTATGGAGAGATCAGATGGAGTCGCTTTTGTTAAAGTGGCTAAAGTAGAAGTTCAGGTCAACAGCAGTGAGATGTCAGAACTCAAGAAGATGGATCGCATGACACTAGGAAACAAAGGAGAAGAAGCTGGTAATGAAGGAGATGAAGATCAAATGGAGGATGCAAATTATGCTATGGGTCAGAGCTTGCAAGGAGATTACAGAAATAGATAGAATTATTGGCGTTTGGATCTTATGGTTAATGTGAACAGTTAGGTTCCATGTGTTTCTAAATTAACGGAAGAAAGAAATCATAGAAACGTATTACCTTTCACCAAGGTATGATGAAGAAAAATGATTCTCACCGGCAGCTTGCGCAGCCTCACGGTTTTGGCCATAATTTCCTCATCTGATCTCCAAATCAAGTGATCTTCAGAATATCACACATCCAGTTTTGATGTTCACATGATTTTATAAAAATTGGGGAAGTTGACGGACAGAAACAGCAAACGACCTTCAGGTCTTCTGTTGTATTCCTAAGCCACGTCTCGACGTTGTGTGGGCAACGATCTACGAGACGATCTTAGTCTACAACCCTAATATGTCTTTCACGTGTTTAGGCGTGTGATCCTGATTTCCGGATTGATGAGATTGGCTATTATATAGGCTACAACAGGTACCAGGAGGAGAAATTAGGGTTTGGGCCTCTCATTGGGCTTAAGCATCTAAATTTAGCTCAAAACTTATACTAAAGTCTAATAATAATAAATCATTCCACTAAAGAAATATTATTGCACAGTCACCCTAATCCCAAATTACGTTATGGGCTCCTTATAATGAGCCCGTTAGTCTCCCCGTGTTTAAGATTCAATGCCCATTAATTAATTAAGTTACTGACAACTCCATTAATTAATATATTTACCGAGAGTAGTACCACTCAACCTTATTATCATGCCGGAATAAATCTACTTGCAGGGTTTACATGATAATCATTATGAGCTCCTCAAGGGGACATCATCAACCAATTCCGTTAGGACACAGATTTCTTCTACAATCAACAACACACCATAGAGACAGCACCATCTCCCAACTCACCGAACATATTGATTTAACTATTTAATCTCACCCATTGATGAATCAAAGAAATAAATAATGGCTTACGTGTCGAGGTTATTGTATAGGGATTAAGTGTACGAACATCCATAATAACAGAGTTCATGTTCTATTATATAGTTAGTATAAACCAAACGATCTGAACGCGGTCCTGTTCAATACACAAAGTGCACTAGTGCAATTTTATAGTCAAGACAGACTAATGCCAAATCACACTACAACCATACCGATAGATAGTCCCCGTTTATCTCGGTTGTGAACATCAGTTTATACTTTATAAGGAGCTGATAATATGATCTTGCGTGTGACGCCGCACTCCACATTATCTACATTATAAAGTAAATGGATTTTTGCAACAACATTATTGAAAACATTTGATCACATGATTCTCATTTCAAATAAAATAAATTGTTAAAACATTGTTCATACAAAAAGCTAGACTATACAATCCAACAATCTCCCACTTATACTAAAAGACTATGCTGCCATACATCTGATTCCCTTTCCCACTACTTGACCATTAAAAGCTCTCGTCTTAAGGTCCTTGTAAAAGGATTTACTAGGTCATCATCCGATGCAATCTAGGCGACAACAACCTTCCTCTCATCATACGATTTCTCGTATCAGGTAGTACTCGCTATCAATGTGCTTAATTTCCTTATGGGCTTGTGACTCCTTTAAGTTTGCAACTGTACCGTTATTATCATAATAAATTGTGATAACTTTGGGCAAACTCAGAATCACATCTAAGTCCATTACAAAGTTTCTAGAACCATACAGATACTTTGGCTGCCACAAGGCTCCAATATTATCATCTTTCCATGGTGGAGTTCGAAATATATTTCTATATAATCACTCTTCCATTTATGGCTCAACTTCCCAATTTGATAAATTGAATCTAAGTAACCGTCAAGAAGCAATGAATTAGTTGAGCAAGCTTACATATAATTCCAGTCCTTCTCAGGCACTTCAAATATGTCTTACCACAATTCAATATTCTTGTTTCGAGTTACTTTGATACTCACTGTCTATGCCACTGGCAAAACAGATATCCAATCTCGTGCATAGCGTTCCATAGATTAAGCTTTCTTATTGCCAAAGCATAGGGAACCGCCTTTATCAATTTTATCTTCTTTTGTGTCTTAAGACAAAAATCCTTAGATAAAGTCACATGCTAAAGCGAGTAAGGATTGTATCATTCATATGAAGCTTGAGACAAGCACAACATCCTATCTTGTGATCTTTATTTTCATGATCACATGGATATATTTTACTTCTCTTAAGTCCTTCATTTCATACCGCTTTATTAACCATATCCATACGTAGGGGTGGGTATTGGACCGGGTTTCGGGTCCGGGTACCCAAAATTTTGGGTTTTAAAATGCATTACCCAAACCTGAACCGATATTCTAGGTACCCGATATTTCGGGTACCCAAAAAAATCGGGTACCCGATCGGGTGACCCAATTTTTTAATCTTTTTTTTAAAATTTTTTTAAATTTTTAATTTCTTCCTATATTTTCATATGATAAAATTAGTATTTCATTTTGTCATACTTATTATATATTATTACTCTCAACAAATTAATATTTATCATCCTTAAAGTAAATTTATTAAAAATATTAATTAATATTAATATTATACTTAATATAAGAATAATAATATTGTGTCAAACTATTTATTAAAATGTGATTTAATAAAATTTAAATATATTTTTAAGATGTATTATATTATAAATCTAGTAAATTGTTGTATAAAACTGTTTAAAAAAATATATTAATTTCTTTATTATTTCATATAATATATGAATAAATGGAGATTGGGATTCTTCAATACTTGGAAATAAAGATTTGAGGGATTCTCTACTTCTCTTCAATGAATGTGTGGTGTGAATCGATAATTGAGAAATGGAGATTGGGTAATGGAAACCTACTTAATATTAGTATATAATATGTTATATATAATAGAAATTTTGAAAAAAAATTGGGTAACCCGATCGGGTAATTCGGGTAATTTTCAAAACCCGATACCTGATCCAATAATTAACAACCGGGTCCGGGTTTACCCGAAACTCAAAATTACCCAAAAAATTAGGTTTTTCGGGTATTTTTTTCAGATCGGTTTGGGTACTTGAAACCTTGAAAAATATGCCCACCCTACCATACACCCAACAATACTTTTTCATTGTCTCCAATGAGTAAGATATCATCTACGTATATACAAGAAATACCACCAAGTTTTCGTCACCTTTTTCAATACACTAGTCCCATCCGAGCATTGATTAAATCCATATGACTGGATTTCCTTATCAAAACGAATGTTCCATGATCTTGAAGCTTGCTTTAGTCCATCGATGGACTCTTTTAAGCTTACACTCAAAATGCTCTTAGCTTTATGCAATGAATCGCTCTGGTTGCTCCATTGTAGAGCCACTAACGTCCAATGGCTTTTACATCATTTGATGGTTCTACAAGCTCTCAGATTTGATGTTGAATCCATAGATTTTATTTCAAAATTCATTGCAACTTACTAAGATGCCGCATTTCGATCATGTAGTGCTTTGTTATGTCCATGTGGTCGATTTCATGTTTACTAGGGACCAAGTCTCACGATTCTCCCTAAACATAAGTATATCGTGTTGTGAAATAACTCTCCCACTATGACAAGACACTACATGCAATTGCATATCAGATGTGACACGGGATGAAGTTTGCTTGTGGTATATCCTCTTATAGTCTTGGTACTTAAATTTGTGTTTCCTTTCTTACACCTTTTACAATGTTTTATATATGGCTTTGTGATTTATTACTTAGTCTTTTAAAAAAATCTAGTGTTTGTGTTAATAATCACCCTTCGAACTTTTAGACTAACAAATAAACCAACATTCATTTTTCTAGGATTTACCAAAATGAATTTAATAACTCATCATCTATCTAATCATTTTCATAATAGTCTTATTCCTTCTATCCGCCACACCATTCAGCTGGGTTAGCCCGGTGCAGACTACTTGAGATTCAATCCCAACCTCAGATTAACAGCTCCTAAACTATCCTAAGAGGTACTCACCATCACGATTAAATGGTAATGACTTGATATATTTTCAATGACGCTTCACCGCATTAGCCATGAACTTCTTGAATTAATCATAATATCAAACTTGTAGTGCGTCAAATAAATATATCTTATTTATAGAATAATCCTCAAACAGAGTGACGAATATTCATAAACATCTCTTGCCAGGATAATCTTAGAATAACATAAATCAGTATGAACCATTTCCAACATATCTTTACATGGCTCTATACCCCATTACCTTGTAAAGGCAATTTATCATATTCACTTCCAAGTAAGACTCATAAGTTCGATAGTTTTCACTTCTAATAAACCTTACGGTTTATCAGCTATCAACTTTCGAATCCTACTCAAGTAAAATGATCTAGTCTTAGATGCCAAAAGTATGTTTGGTTCATCACCGAAGGTTCCTTTCTCTTACTAATATTAGAAGATGCATTATTAATTGCTATTGTTGCATCCGTGGGATAAACATGATTTAAGAGTATACAAATTGTCACTATCGTACCACAACAGATTATAACTCCATCCTTCATTTTAATGACCATCTCACTTAAATGAAATAGAGTATCCATCCATAAATTCATAGAAACCGAAATGAAATTCTTTCTATGAAAACGTACGTAAAGTCAATTTCTCTGAATCAAATGTTTATTCATATCATAAGATAAATAAACAACTCCCACTGCAACAGCCACTACTCTCGCAGCTATTTACCCATGTACTTAATTATCTTATCATCGCTATGTTTAAAATATTTAATGATTCAGGTATCTGCACACAACATGTCAGTAAACGTCATCACTAATCATGTTTCAACAACAAGTAAATAAAATACTTACCTTGTTCACTCTTTTGATGAAATTGGTTTTCCTTCACCACATGTTCTGTCAGGAATTCCCCACCTTATACAACCCTTTGTATTTCAGGTAGAACTCACTCAAAACATCTAGGCAAGAATAAAATTGACTCAGGTTTCCACTTCAATATCTACTCCATGTATTTCCAATTCGATAAATAACGGAGAGAAGTTCCATGAAGCTTGGGATAGATTCAAGGGCATGCTTAGAAGATGTCCTCAACATGGGTTGACAAAGCCATAGTATATCAGTATTTTCTACAACGGATTGGATAGTGATTCTAGAGTTCTACTCAACGCGTCATCGAATGGAGCTCTACTTGCAAAGACATCTGTTGAGGCCGAGATGCTTTTTGAGGATATTGCTATGAATTCGAGAGATTATCCCACTGATAGATTAAGAGACACCTATGTCCTTGGGAAAGTAGCACAACTTGAACACACTATGGTAAAGTCGGGTAGAGACGAGGAGATTGTCTCTAGTTTGACTAATATTAGTAAGCTACTGGAGTCTCAGCAAAAACAGATTACTGACATGGCTCAGCGATACCAATTATGCAGGATGCTTGTAATGAAGGAGCTACCCATGAGGAAATGGAAGAGGCGAACTATCCCATGAGCCAAAGTATTCAAGGAACGGGGTTCCAAAATCAAGAAAATCGGAATTATCCAGGGAACTACAACAATCGTGGTTCCACAGGTAATTATCAACAACCAAGGAAACTGAAGTTTTCATGGAGAGATCCTAATGCAGCAATACAACCCTCTAGTGGTGTTGACCCAGGTGCTAAGTGTTGGCGCTTGGATCGTTTGGTTAACATGACCCGTTAGGGATCCATACGTTTCTAATATCAGCGGAAGCAATAAATCATAGAAACGATTACCGTTCACCAAGATATGTAGAAGATGAAGGATTCTCGTTGACAGATTGTGCAGTTCCACGAGAATGGCCATAACTTACTCGTATGATGTCCGAATTGAATGATCTTTGTGCTCAGACGATCCTCTCTTCAACGGCTTTTCGTCAGTATATTGATCATTGAATTCTGATCACTGTGCGATTTTATATAAATTTCTCAAGGTGGCGGACAGTAGCAGCAAACTACATTCTGATCTTCTGCCGTATGTCCCAAGTCCGATCTCGACGTCGTGTGGGCGACGATCTACGAGACCTCCTTAATCTGCTCTCAACCCTCATCACACGTGAATAATGAATTAGATTAGGGTTCCAGATAAGTTGAGGTGACTTATATACATGGGCTACAGCAGAGACCATGAGGAGAAATTGGGTTGGGCCTCCATTGGGCTTAAATATCCAAGCTTAGCCCAAACCTTATACTTAAGTCCAATAATAATAATATATTCCACTAAAATATTATTACTGTACTGCCTTTCCAATCCCAAAATTACGTTTTGGGCTCCTTATTATGAGCCCGTTAGTCTCCCCATATTTAAGATATACAATGTCCATTAATTAATTTAAATTACTAACAACTCAATTAATTAATATCTCATCCAAGAGTAGTACCACTCAACCTCATTATCATGCCGGAATAAATTTCACCTGCAGGGTTTACATGATAATCCTTATGAGCTCCTCAAGGGGACATCATCAACCTATGACGGACACGGATTACTTCTACAATCAACAGCACACCATAGAGACAGCATTACTTCCCAACTCACCGAGTTTGTTGATTTAATTACATGTAAATCTCACTCATTGATGAATCAAAGAAATACATACTGCCCTACGTGTCGAGGTTGTTGTATAGGGATTAAGAGCACGAACTTTCATAATAACTGAGATCAAGTTCTCCTATAAGTCAGTATAAGTCGAACGATCTCAAGCGGTCCTGCTCAATACACACAAGTGCACTAATGTGATTCTATAGCCAAGACAAGCTAATACCAAACCACACTACAACCATCCCAATAGAGAGTCCCTGTCTATCTCGGTTGTGAGCATCTGTTTATACTTTATAAGGAAACCGATAATATGATCTTCCGCGTGTTGTCGCACAACATATTATCTACAGTATAAAGTAAGTGGACTATTGCATCGTGCATATAAATAAATTATAAGACGCAATCATTTGATCATATGATTCTCATTTCAAATTAATTGTTATAACATTGTTCATACAAAACGCTAGACTTTCAGTATATAATCCAACACTAAGGTCGAAGAAGGGAAACCAGGTTTTGAGGATACGGTGAACATGTACATGGCAAGGAATGATGCATGAGTGGACTGCCTAGAGGCAAAGCTAGAATAAAAAATAAATGCAAATCATTAGGATATATCTAAGCAAATGAAGGACTTGACGTTGTTGATGGGACAGATGGCTGGGAGTGTGAACCAATTGACGCAAACCGTTGAGAAGGGGAAGCTTCCATCGTAAAGTATTGCTAACCCGAAGCAGTGCCATGCCATCACGTTGAGATCTAAAATGCAATATGAGGGACCAATGAAGCCAAAAATGAGTTCAGAAGCTACAAGAGGTCGATTTGACCTCGATTCGACCAAAACGTCTGGTCGAACCAAGCACTAGAGGTTGAACCAGTCACCTGGGCAACCTCCAGAGAGCCCAGCTGATCGATTCGACCAGAATCAAGATGGTTTGACTAAACCTGATGGTCGAACCATGGTCGAATCGCCCTATCCGGAGAGCCCTGTCATGGTTCGACCAACCCATTTACTCGAACTGAGATCGAATCGGCCTGTCCGGGAGAGAACGCACTTTCAGAAGTACGGTTCTACCATTACTCACCTGGTTCGACCAGTACCCCTGGTCGAACCATGGTCAAACCATGTCGTTCTGCCATTTTGCACGCCGAATGCTTTACATGATGTTGATGCCACTCCCTTACCATCCAAAGAGGATAATACTGAGACTATTGCAAAAAATAAATGTGAAAGAGCTAAGAGATTGAGAGTCGGGAAGGATAAAGAGGAGAAGGTGGAAAGTTATGAATGGGGGATTCTCAAAACAAAGATACCTCTATCGTTTCCTTAAAAACTCGTCAAGAAGAGTCTGGAAGAGAAGTTCAAGATGTTTTTAGATATCATAAACAAGATAAGCTTGAGCATTCCCTTCTCGAAAGCAATCTTGGAGATGCCATACTATGCCCATTTTCTAAAGGACATACTGTTGAAGAAGAGGAGCTTGAACGGAATAGAAACAATGAATTTGTCTAAGAACTGCAGCTCGATCATACAAAGGAAGCTGCCAGGAAAGTTAACGGATCCGGGAAGCTTCACTATTTTATGTAAAATTAGAAAGGGGCCGACACGACGAGCCTTGTGCGATCTTGGGGCAAGCATCTATTTGATGCCCTTGTCAATCTTTCAAACTCTTGGTTTGGGGGAGTTAACTCCCACAACGGTTGCTTTACAATTGGCGGATAGGTCTATAACTTTTTAGAAGTGGATGATTGAAGACGTCTTAGTGAAAGTAGAGAAACTGATATTTTCTGTGGATTTTCTGGTGCTAGAGATGGAGGATGACAAGGATAATGTTCCCCTTATCTTGGGGAGACCATTCCTTGCTACTGTTGGAGCAATGATTGATGTGCAAAAGGGTGAGTTTAGGCTGCACATGGATAAAGAAGAGGTGCTATTCAACCTTGACAAAGCAATGAAGATCCCAATGGAGACGCAGTGTCATAGCATCGATGTGGTAGAGGATATCGTGAAGGAAGACATGTCCTTGATCCTTTCAAAGGATCCCTTGGGACATGCTTGATGAAGTATCTTACTTTTCCCACTGCGGAGCTAGGTTAGCTCTCTAATGAGGTACGTATTGAATTTCTTGAAAATCTACTTGCTTTGGGTGATGACAGGTATGAGCCTAAAAGAACCAAGATTGAAGAGGTAAAGTGGACTAGGAAGTACTTGCCATTGTATAGAGAGAGCACACCTCAAGAAGAGAAGAAAGAGGAATTGAAACCGCTACCGGAGCACTTGAAGTATGCCTATCTAAGTGACAATGAAACATATCCTGTAAATGTATCTTCTTCTCTAACTGATGATCAACTTGATGAATTATTAGATGTGCTTAGGAATTATAAGTCTGCAATTGGTTGGTCTCTTGATGATTTGAAGGGTATTACTCCATCATATTGCATGCATAAGATAAGATTGTTAAATGAGGCTAAGAGTAGCATTAAGAATCAGCAGAGGATGAATCCTGCTATTCAGGAAGTGATTAGGAAGCAAATCCTAACATGGCTAGATTCAGGAATTATTTATCCAATTAGTGATTGTCCCCATGCGAGTCCATTGTATGTTATAGCTAAAAAGGGGGGCATGACTATAGTGAAAGCCGAAGATGGCAAGACCTTTGCCACTAGGATTCCTACGGGATGGCGTGTGTGTACTGATTACAGGAAACTGAATGAAAATACATGCAAAGACCATTTTCCCCTTCCTTTCATGGATCAAATGCTTGATCGTCTTGCATGGTATGAGTATTATTGTTTCTTGGATGGGTACTCAGGCTATAATCAAATCATGATTGCACCAAAGAATCAAGAAAAGACTACTTTTACTTATCCTTATGGAACTTTTGCCTTTAAGAAGATGCCTTTTGGACTGTGTAATGCACCTGCTACATTCCAGAGATGCATAATCGCTATTTTTGATGGGTTGACAGAGAAGATCATGGAGGTATTTATGGATGATTTTTCTGTGTTTGGTTCCGCCTTTAATATTTGTTTTTCTAACCTAGCTACTATTTTGAAGAGATGTCAAGAAACTAATCTTGTCTTGAACTGGGAGAAGTGCCACTTCATAGTAAGAGATGAGATTGTTCTTGGACATCATGTTTCTGCCAAAGGATTGCAGGTTGATTGTGCAAAGGTGGTGGCCATTGAGAATCTTCCACCACCTACCAATGAAAGGGGAGTGCGGTCCTTTCTTGGACACGCCGGCTTCTATAGAAGATTAATCAAAGATTTCTCAAAATACTCCAAATCGTTGTCTCACTTACTTAAAAATGATGTTCCTTTTGTTTTTGATGATGAATGTCTAACAGCTTTTCAGGTTTTGAAGGAGGCCCTTATTACTGCTCCTATCTTGATCACACCGGATTGGACTCAACCGTTTGTACTTATGTGTGATGGAAGTGAACAAGCACTTGGAGTGGTGCTTGGGCAAATGAGAGAGAAGAAGTTCTGCGTCATTTACTATGCAAGTAAGACTTTTGATGCAGATTAAAACCGATAGGTTCTAATCTTTGTAAACCGTTCAAAAATAATTCTACACTAAACCCAATCAGTTCTAACCTTGTAAAATTCATTATTTTTTAAAGTATTTTTTAATTTCTTTTTATATTTAGGAATAATAAATATTTATAAAAATTTTCCACATTAAACCCGATTGGTTCTAACCTTGTAAATTTCTTTTTTTTAAATAATTTTATTAATTTTTTTTCATATTAAAGAATAATAAATACATATAAAATTTTTCCACATTAAACCCGATCTGTACTAAATTTGTAAAGTTCATTATTTTTTCTTATAATAATTTTTATGAATTTTTTTCATAATAAAGAATAATAATCACATATAAAAATTTTCACATTAAATTAAATCGGTTCTAACATTGTAAAGTTCATTGTTTTTTAAGTAATTTTTATTAAATTTTTTTTCAATTTAAGAATAACAAATACATATAAAATTTTTCCACATTAAACCCGATCGGTTCTAAACTTGTAAAATTCATTATTTTTTAAAGTAATTTTAATTATTTTTTTCATATTTAAGAATAATAAATACATAAAAAAAATTTCCACGTTAAAACCGATTGGTACTAACCTTGTAAAGTTCATTATTTTTTAATAATTTTTATTAATATTTTTTTCATATTTGAGAATAATAAATACATATAAACTTTTTTCATATTAAACCCAATCGATTCTAACCTTGCAAAGTTCATTGTTTTTTTTGAAGTAATTTTTATTAACTTTTTTTTCATATTTAAGAATAATAAATACCTATAAAATTTTTCCACGTTAAACCCGATCGGTTCTAACCTTGTAAAGTTCATTGCTTTTTTTTAAAATAATTTTTGATATTTTTTTATATTTAAGAATTATAAATACATATAAAAAATTTCCACATTAAACTCGATCAGTTCTAACTTTGTAAAGTTCATTGTTTTTTAAAAGTAATTTTTATTATTTTTTTCATTTTTAAAAATAATAAATAAAGAATGTGTATCGAAATGAGAAAATAAGCAACGAATGAAGGAAAACTGTACCGAAATTAGAAAATGAGCATCGAAATGAAGGAATTGTACATCGAAATGAAGGAAATGAACATCGAAAATGAAGGAAATGTGCATTGAAATGAGAAAATGAACATCAAACCAAACGAAATGTTAATCAAAATGGGAAAATAAACATCGAATGTACGAAATGAGTATCAAAATGAAGGAAATGAGCATCGAAATGAAGGAAACGTACATTGAAATGATAAAATGAGCATCAAAATTAGAAAATGAGTGTCAAAATGAAGTAAACCTCATCAAAATGAGAAATGAGCATTGAAAATTATGGAGACGTGCATCGAAATGAGCATTAAAATGAAGGAAACGTGCATTCAAAATGAGAAAATGAGCATCGAAACGAAGAAATTGTTGATCGAAACAAGAAAACGAGCATCGATATGAAGGAAATATGATTCTTAATAAATAAAGATATTAAAAAAATAACAAAAATATTTTCCAAATTAAACCATTAGGTTTTAACCTTTTTAAACCATACAAAAAATTTTCTACATTAAACCCGATAGGTTCTAACCTTAAAAAATACATTGTTTCTTTTAAATTAATTTTTATTAATTTTTTTTCATATTTAAAAACAATAAATACATATAAAATTTTTCCACATTAAACTTGATCAGTTCTAACCTTGTGAAGTTCATTGTTTTTTTTAAAGTTATTTTTATTAATTTTTTAATATCTAAGAATAATAAACATGGAAATGTGCATCAAAATGTAAAATGAGCAATGAAATGAAGAAAAAGTGCATCAATATTAGAAAATGAGCATCAAAATTAAGAAATTGTGCATTAAAATAAAGGAAATGAGCATCGAAATGTTGGAAATGAGTATCAAAATGAAGAAAATGAGCATCAAAATGAAGGAAACGTATAACGAATTTAAGGAAACGTGCATTGAAATGATAAAATAAGCATCGAAATGAAGGAAATGTGCATCGAAATTAGAAAATGAGCATCAAATGAAGCAAACGTCATCAAAAATGATAAATGAACATCGAAAATGAAAGAGACGGGTTCAAAATTAGCATCAAAATGAAAGGAATGTGCATTCGAAATGAGAAAATGAGTATCAAAACGAAGGAAATGTTGATCGAAATAAGAAATAAGCATCGAAATGAAGAAAATATGCTTCTTAATCAATAAGATATTAAAAAATAAAAAAAATTAATTTTCAAATTAAAACCGATAGGTTCTAACCTATGTAAACCGTTCAAAAAAATTTCTACATTAAACCCGATCGGTTCTAAACTTGTAAAATTCATTATTTCTTTTAAAGTAATTTTTATTAATATCTTTTCATATATAAAAATAATAAATACATATAAAATTTTTCCACATTAAACCTGATCGGTTCTAACCTTAACTACACCAAAAACGTTGATAGACATCACCTTGTAAGGTTAATTTATAGTATTTTTTATTAAAATAAATGCATGTAAAATTTTCCACTAAACCCGATCGATTCTAACCTTGTAAAGTTCATTATTTTTTTAAGTAATTTTTATTAATTTTTTGATTAGCACATATTGCAACTAACAATAATTATGTTATAGGAATGATGTTCTTACCAAGATTTTTTTCAATTATTTTTTAATTATATTTTTTTATTGAGTAGTGATTTGGTATAATTGTATTTCATAATGTTATAGGAATGATGTGAGCTTTCTAGCAAAGCACTATTGTTGAACCATTGATCAATGAAGAAATACGACACTAATGAAAACGCTAATTTTTAGTTTCTTTAAATTAATTTAAAGTATTATTTCTCTGACATGTAATTCAAATGCTTACTTCTTATACCATGACCTTGAAAATATCTTCAAGTGTTTCCAATTCTAACTAAAACTTGCCAAGAACACTTTTATATATTATTAACTAATTGTGTTTTTTGCTCTACATGTAGGTGCGAGGGAAATTTATTTGATGCTATTGATAATACAAAATCACTTTCTGATCAAGGCCCTTTTGGCATTACGTTACACAAGGTGGGTTCTCTGGTCACTTCTCCAACTCTCTTTCTTCATTAGATCAATGGATACACACATGTTCATAATGTGTTGGTCCATGAATTTTCCTACATTCAGCAACATAGTTTTATTTATCACAAAAGAAAGCTATTTTAGTAAGAATTTAACAGTCACTTCTGTGACCGCCTCTCTTGCCTACAAGTGGTCTGTTACTTATGTGTATGTATTTTGTTGATAAACTTGTGAATCCTGTCTATTTATTTTTCTTATTTATCAAATTATATGATTTAAACTTCATTCCTAAATAGAAGTAGTATGTGCAAGTTTGCAACTTATATTTTGGACATAGATGCCATCTTTATGGTTGATTCTTGCTTGAACATATAAATGTTTGGATAGGCGCAGGACATTTTCATGTACTTTGTTGTCAAATGTTTTATACATGATAGTATCTGAAGGAAACGGATGGCTTTAGGTGTGTGCCTTTGTCACTGAAACAACAACACATAGGTATTTTCTATAATTTTTAAGAAAAAATTATATTACATATGTTCCCATAGAAATCAGAACTGAACTATTTCAGATTTAGTAGAGAATGAAACTCAATTTACTATAATGGTTTTACATAGATGTTGATTAGTAAGCGAAATCTGAGAAAGACAACCTTATAGCCTCTTATAACTGAGTTGCTAACTCGACTATGTATTTATTACTTATGGAATTTATGTTACTTTGAAAATATTAATACATTAAATTTTTTCATAGAATACAACAGCAAGTTATTTATGCTTCATTGTCCTTTTCATGCAGCAACTTCTCCACGTAGCTTCAATTTTAACCTCAAGTATGGAAAATTTTCCCCTTTTTCATGGAATTTCTCCATTTTTTGCATGCCTTTAGTATGAATGATTCTATATTTTCATTCAAATCTTAATTTAAAATTATTAAATAGCACTTAGAGATATGATTGGGTTAGAATTTAAAAGTCATTCCAAATTTTTTCTTTTGTTTGTGGAGAATATTAATTAAACTATTATGTGCCTATGTGACGAGCTTGATTGCAATTGTGTGGCTACTCAAGTACTAACAACCTTATCAATATACTACTTATTTTGTGTTGATGGTCCTATATTTAATGAAAGGTGATACTTGATCAAGAAAAATTAAAAGCTCTAGCGTGGAGACTTTAAATCTAATGCACTTTTCAACCAATGAATAACATATATTTTTTGAATCCAAGAACATGTATTTACTATTATTTGGCAATCAAACTCTCATTTTTTATTCTCAATTATGATTTTACTTGGTATATTTGTTAGTTTTATGCTATGTCACAATCATAAACAAATCTAAAGATATATATTATTTATTTATTTATACGTCTAATGCAATCAAATTTTAAAATTTCATAACTATATAAGAATCCATTAATTTTCTCTATTTCTGATATTGCCTCATTAAGATAACTTTTTTAATGATGGAGAATTTTTATTTTTTTTTTCTGTTTCTCTATTAACACATATCTATATTTTTCTTATCTATTAAACAGTATCATATTTCTTCTCATTCGAAATTGTTATTTTTTATTTTTATAGAGACGGTACTATCTCATACTATTCGACAAAATGACTCATGGAAGGTTCAAGATTTTTATGAAGCTTCCTTTTTTTTTTTTTAGACCAGATATTCATTTCATTATTTGAATTTTTTGGTAATTTCTTCTCACTTTTTTATCCATTTTATTTTCAATATTTTTATTTTTATGTTTAACGATTTCCTTTTCATTCTCTTCTTTAAAGTTCATGCATCAAAAGAAGGATACATATAAATATATCGAATACTAATTTGATTTTCCTTATTTATTGAAAGTATGAAACTGATGTAGGCTTAAAGTTTCGTAAAAAAATCTACTTTGGGGATGCTGGCTCGGGAATTATGACCATAACCAGTGGTGCTCTGGTCAAGAAAGAGACGAGCGGGTTGGGGTAAGGTTGTCATCTGAAGTCACAGGTAAAGAGTAATATTGTACGGTGCCTGGATCCTTAATATGCGGAAAAAATATTGAAATTATTGGATTTTGTTTGTTGGCTTACATGTCTTTCCTTTCCTACAAAGAAAATATGTTTTTCCATGAGTGTATGTCATTGACCAATAAATTAGAGTGTTGCTCATTTCTTACTATTGATGTATACATAACAAATTTTGTAGTTTTGACTTGGAACCGTGAGCACCTACTTGCTTCGATTTGTATTTCTGTTAAGATACTGATTTCATATTTTGGTTGTATGGCCCCAACTTCTTAATAGCTTACTAGTGTTTAATGTCTTACAAGTTTAATTGTTTAGATTATACATATTTGTTTGAGTTATTTCTTATATAATTTTTAGTGTATTAGTCATAGAATGTTATTACTTTTTATCAATTTTACGAAAGCAATTTCGTAAAATGGTCTAACAAAAATCTTTGTCAATTTATTATATATATTTAATTAATAATAGTGTAGATTTTTTAATTTTAAATATAAAATTTAATCACTAAAAATATAAATATATACAAAATAAATTAATAAGAGTATTAAATAAATATGAATAACTTGCTGATATTGATAAATAAAAGATTGTGATGATTATAGATATCATAATAAATTTTTAAAATAGGATATTATATACCGGTGGTGGATATTTAAATGGATATGGATTACGGGTACCCATAGTCCCATACACCTATATAAATACAGAGGGAATATTTATTTTATAATAACAGTTTAATTATTTATTTTAAATATTAATTTAATCATTGAAAATATAAATATAAGCACGACCGGGTATAAAAAAAATGCTCCTCAGATTCCAAGAAAATTCTATTTATAAGAAAAGGAAAATTATATATATATATATAAATTTTTCAGAAATTTCTCAAAAATTACAAAATATAAAAAAAAAGCATGGTCGAGTATAAAAAAAATACTACTTGCATTCCAAGAAAATTCTATTAACTCTATAAGAAAAAGAAAATTATATATATATATATCTATATATATATATAAACATATATATAAATGTTTCAAAAATTTCTCTGTCCGTGAAATGCATGATTTAATATTTATAGGTAGGATTTAGTGTTTATTCAAATTGTGAAATTGCAACTTTACTCTTGAGGTGTATGATATACTCTTACCCAGCGGTTTAAGACATATTGTACCCAAGGGTTTACCATTTATCAATAGGGAAGAATATTCGTTATAAGGGTGAAATTAAAATTTACCTAGTGATTTTTGATGTACTGTACCCAGTAGTTTAGGGCATAATGTTTCTTTGATTAGATTGGTTAACACTTTTTCTTAATCAGTTATTACTTTTTTTATATTTATCAATTATTAATCAATTAATATATGTATATTAAATGGGTATGGATACCCGTAAGTATTAATAAATGGGTATGAGACAGGTACGGGTACCATAATAAATTTTTTAATTGGGACGAGCACGAGTAAGGATACAGGTTCCCAAAATAAGCGGGTACCCTACCCATTGTCATCCCTACACAAATCAAGCACGACGCAAGTTTCGATAAAAAAGGTTGACAAAATTCCTGTCTGTGCAACGCACGGTCCAAGTTTTCATATCTATAAGCTTGCTGATCATTTACTGAATGATATCTGCCTCATGAAAAAATTTATCTAATGTAATAATGCATTGGCAGATTTTTCTGGATACTTGGTTGCTAGTTCAACTTCTTTTTCATGCTCTTATCAACAATTGATATATATAAAGGAGAATAATCCATACAAACATTCTATACGATGTTGATTATATTCTTTAAAATAGATCATTTTGTTTAATTTGTGTTGAATCTGCATCATGAGCAAATGTTGCAAGTCACTTTGCATAAGCATACATGACATATTTATGTCTATCAAATACAGTTATTTTAATTCGATTGTTCTAAATGCATCCTTTTGTCCATTGTCATTTGCAAGTAAAATGTTATATATCTTGATAATTGATGATCTGGAAATTCGGCATGTAGATATTGAATTGTGGAGACAAGCGTATGAATCTATCCTTAACTTTTATTTTTTTCATCATCTATGTTGATACTTTCCATGGCCAAGTTATCCTACAAAGGAATACAAAATTGCAAAATTCTCACAATTAATCCTAAAAAGAGAAAATCAAGTTTTCTAATATTTAATTGTAACGAATAAAGAAACCAAGAGGAAAGAATAGAAGGCGTAAAAAGAAGCATACGTTGAATGGTTCTTAAAAATTTACAATATATATATATATATATATATATATATATATATATATATATATATATATATATATATATATATATAAGCATGGTCGAGTATAAAAAAAATACTCCTTGCATTCCAAGAAAATTTTGTTAACCTTATAAAAAAAATTATATATATAAATATGTCAGAAATTTCCCTGTCCGTGCGGCGCGCGGCCGGGCAAACGCTAGTTTAATAGTAAAGTAAGATGAAAAAAGAAATAAATATATTTAATAATAAAATATAATAATATAAAAGTATATTTTAAAATAAAGAAATCATAAATAGTAGAACCTGTATTGTACGCGGGAGACAAAACTAGTATATATATATATATATTAACTAATATATTAAAGAAGAGTTTAATTTTGATGAGGTGTCATCTCCACATTTTTTCTCAATTATTTTAATAATTAATAATTAATTTTAATTATTAATTTAGATAATTACGTAGATTTATTTTAAGATATAAATATGAATGTGATCAAATAAAAATTAATTATTAATTAAAACTCTAGTAGATAAATACATGTATTTACTTAAAGATTTGAATATGGATGTCATCTAATCTTATTTTAAAATAGAGTATAGAAATAATTTTTTAAAAAAATCCTTCACCTATAAATAAGATCTTTTACTCATTCACTTCACACGAACAAAAATTATCCTCTTCTTCATGTTAGTATTCGAATTTTTATTTATTTTATTTGAATTTTTTTATTAATATTATATTTTCTATTTTTTATTTTTTTTATTCATACATAGTTATTTATTTTGAATTTATTTACGCATTCTTCAAGTTAGTATTAAAATTTTTATTTATTTTATTTAAATTTCTTTTGATTAATATTTTATTTTTTATTGTTAATTTTTTTGATTCATACATATTTATTTATTTTGAATTTCTTTATACTTGATGAGTTGATGTACAATGTATATACTCTATGATTTTCTCTTCAAGCTTTCTTCAAGTTTTAAACTTTTTTATACGCACAAAAATATCCTTTTGAAAAATTCTAAGTTTTAAAGAATTGACTTCAATGTTTTATTTATTTTATTTAAATTTTGGGCCATTCTGGGGTGTACCTGGTGCACCGGTACACCCTCTAATTTATAGGTTAAATGGGTAGTGGATTAGTTTTATTAGAAAAATAAAATTAATCATTTTATTTTGTTTGATAGTAGAAATTGAATGAAAAATGAATCTAACGGTTAAGATTGTCCAGGTATACCAGGTGCACCCTAGTTGTACGCTTAATTTTTTTATTAATTCGTTATAATTTATTTTAAATTTCTTTTGATTTTTATCTTTTACTAGATGTTACTCATCCATGCGTTGCACAGAAAGAATAAAGTATATTACAATTATGTACTTTTATGTTTAACTTTTTTAACAATAACATATATATGTATGTATATTATTTATTTATTTATTTATTTGAATTTATATATTTTATAAAAACTACTAATTATTTATGTATAATATATAAATGTATTTTTTATACCATAATGTAATTTTATATTTTTATCAATTCAATCTCATTGTTTATACCCTTATTTTTTATAACATTAAATTTGATTCTCTATTTAAGATAAATAGAGTATATATTAATTTTCCATTATTAATTATATTAAATTTATTTTAGTTTAATTGATATCTATTTATTTTAGAAAATAAATATAATCTCTCTGTAAAACTCAATTACTAGTTTTTAAGAAAGATATAGTATACTATAATTTATATTTTATTTTTAATTGAATAATGTATGAACAAATAAATTTAAAATACTATTGAATATAATAAATTATAAATATTAAAATAATATTTATGGAGACAATTCTAATGGAAAAAAATTAAAAGAAAAATTAAAATAAAACACAAAATTTCGAAAATAAATTTCATACATTAATCCTAAAGATTAAATAAAAAGTATAATTGACATGTGATTTGAATCTCCAATTCTAAAATTTATAAAATTAATTCTAGATTGTCCAAATTCATAACTCCAAACACTGCCTATTAAAGCTGCAAATAAGGTCAAATAAAAATAAGAAAAATAAGGTTTAAAAAATTAAAAAAAATAGATTTTATAAAATATAAAAATAACAATAAAAATGAAGTAAAAACCATAAATCATAAGATAAAGGAAAAAAAATAATGATACCTCAAAGGAGAATGATTGAATATGAAAGTAAGATCAAATAAAAATATAAAAGATAAAATAAATTAAAGTATAAAAATAAAGTTTATAAAATTATAAAGATAACATTCTGAAATTAATTATGGATTGTCCAAATTCATCACTCCAAATTTTGATGACTTTTTTAATGATTTAAACTGCAAATAAGATCAAATAAAAATAAAATAAATAAGATTAAAAAAATTATAAAAACAGGGTTTGTAAAATATGAAGAATACACAATAAAAAACGAAGAAAAAAACATAAATAAAAAAGAAGAATAATACCTCAAATGAAATAATTGAACCTGAAAATAAGATCAACTAAAAGTATTTAAGATCAAATAAATTTAGGTATATAAATAAGGTTTATAAAATTATAAAGAAAATACAAACATCGAAGAAAAACGAAAATAAAATTTCATAAACCAAAATGAAAATAAAAATGATGCTTCTAATGAGAATGATTAAACCTGCACCTGAGATAGTGAACCTGCAAAATCAAATTAAAGTAAATATAAAAGATAAAAAAATTAAAGTATATTAGAAATTGTACGAAAGTGAAATAGAGAAGAAAAAGAAAAAATTAAAATATATTAGAAATTGTAAGAAAGTGAAATAGAGAAGAAAAATAAGAAGTACCAAAAAAAAGGTAATGATTTTTTTTTACAACAAAAGTAATGATATGATTAGGTAATGAAATGTTTACTCCCTCCGTCTCTTTTATAAGTGTCCATTTTGCCTTTTTAATCCATCCCAATACAAAGTGTCCGTTTCCTTTTTTGGTTGATGTGACACACACAATAATATTATTATAGTCAACCACTTACACATGGAGCCCACAATCAATACTAATATAACTACCCACTACACATTAAAATATTATTTTTCTAATCTCATTACATTATAAAATATTATACTCCTTAATCCACATGCAAAAAAGCAAACGGACACTTATCAAGGGGACGGAGGGAGTATATAGAATGATTTGAAATAATGAACGACCGTGATTGAAAGCAATCAACGACGTAGAAAAATGTAGAAAATTATCAAAGATTGCGTTGAAAGATTTGATATTATATATATTAAATTAAAATATATTACTTGGTATACTGACCACAACATTCGTAGAGAGTTGTGGTGTGATATTACTTCAAAGCTTGTTAATAATATGATGATTATTAGAGATTTCAATGCAACTTTAGTGTCGCATGAAAGGCTACATAGCTCTCGAAGGGATAACTTGGGGCCAGTGAAATTTAGATCCTTTCTGGATACTATAGTCCTGCATGAGTTGAGTTGCAGGGAGCTAAATTTACATGGGTTAGTTGTTCAACTACCAGGAGCATGAGAGATTCTAGGATCGACATAATCCTAGTGGATAATGTTTTTATGGACAAATGGGAAGTTGTGACAGAGGTGGCCCTGTCCAGACATGGTTTCGATCATGCGCTTATTTTAGCTTCATGCAAGATGAATGAGATTGTCCCTCGACCGTTTCGTTTTCAAATCATTTGGCTCACTGACACAAGTTTCTTCATCATGGCAGAAACTTCATGGAAGAATTTTCTTTTTAGAGGAAACCCTTTAAGCATTTTTGTTGTGAAATTGAAAAGGCTTAAGGGTGATATCAAAAAATGGAACCAACATGAATTTGGAAACATTTTTGACTCTGTAGATGTGGCCATGGAATCGCTTAAAAATATCCAGATTATAATTGGAGAAGAAGGGGATAGTGAAGAGTTATTTTGAGAAGAGGTGGAGGCACACATTGAATTAAACAAAAGATTAGAGAGTAAACATCAATTCTTTCACAAAATAATCGAAACTCTTTGCTGAAGGATGGTGATAGGGATACAGAGTTCTTTCATCAATTCCAACGTATTCAACGTGCTAAAACAACTATCACATCTATGGAAGTGGATGGGGTTATTACGGAAGATATTGCTCAAATTTCACAGCATGTAGTAGGATATTACTCTAAAATTTTTGAAAAGTCGGGGGATTCAAAAAACTTTGGGGAGTTGGATTTTATAAATAGTTTTGTCAGTTCAGTTGACAATGCAAGACTCACGACTGTGCCTTCGATGGAGGACATCAAAGAAGCGGTCATGGAACTCTCGGGAGACAGTTCACCAGGACCGGATAGTTTTGGAGGCTCCTTCTTTCAAAGGTGTTGGCATTTTATCAGAGACGATCTTTGCAAGGCAAAATAAGAATAATTAATGTTAATAAAATAGAAAGAACTTGAATTATTCCCATATTGCCATGTTATCAATGGAGGAGAAGAAACTATCCACGTTAACAAAAGAAAAAATGTTATATAGATTTATTAAAAAAATAAAAATAAAAATAAAAATAGAAATTAAAATTATCTTATGCAGGGAAGTTTGTATAGAGAATACATATATATTTTTAAAATAATGTAATTTAATTTATATTAAAATTATTTTAAATGTCAATGCATAATAATGAAATAAAAAAAGAAGGTATTTGTCTTATATTCTTTTTAATAAAATAATGAAACGTATATTAAAATTTTAGATATAGATATTTATAAAGTACAAAATGCATAACCCTAAATGTCCAAAATACATAAATCATTATATGAATATATATAAAAGAGGAAAGTATATATGAAAAACTAATAAAATCAACTTATAACATAAACTAAAAGACTTATATATAATTTCAATATATATACATATAGAAACATGAAAAAGAAAAGAAAATTTGCACTAATAAAAACAACATATAAAATAAACACAAACGATTTCAATACAATATAAAAATTTGTGTGATCATGTATTTATATAGATATGTTGCGATAAATATGAATTGATTGGGATTATTAAATAAGATCACATTCTCTAAATATTCAATGAAAATTAATTCTCATAGAGTGAAATCAATATACACCAATTGATTAAAATTTAAATTTAATAATTAATAATTAAAGAAAAAAGAATAAGGAAACTTTAATTATGGAAAGTAAAAAAAAAATCAAATTAATAAGAAAATTACATCTCATCAGGTAGCTCAATGAGACATGCCACATCAGCGACATAAAACAGTCGTTTAGATGTATTAAGATTTGAGTATGTGAATTACTCTAGGAAACAAGATTTGGAGTCATTACGGAGAACTTGCATACACTGAACACGACATGTGTTTTTTAACTACATGTTTTCGCAATTTAAGAATAAAAGGTTGCCAGCTGGTGACGTCACATTAATCGTTATGCATTGCTTTGATTATTGAGAACTAGTTAATGGATTAAGTAATTCATCATGAAATGTGGAGACACATTACATTCTGTCATTATTGCTTTGGTATGAATTATGAATTTCGAATATTTTTTGTGTTACCATTAGTTTAATGTAAGGCATTTATGATCAAATTTAAATAGCGATGTGTACTGCTACATAATAAAGTTTTAAGATCAAATTGCTATACATACTTGTATAGCTGCCATTCGGGTTAAGGCTTACTGATGATGCATTTTAATTGTAAATTCATGGGCAGCAATTGTGATAATTATTAATTTGAATAAAGAATATTGGATTAATATGGATTCTTATAAATTAAGATTTGAAAATTTTTAATTAAGGTAAAAAATCTTTTATTATTTTTAAATATGTGGGAATCATCAAATATTCTAGAGAATTTTAATTAAATTAAAATTGGATAGACTTCTTTAATGTCGTTTAATTAAACATAAATATTTATTTTAAATATTGTTTAATTAGTTTAGTAATTTTCAATCTAGTCAATCAATGCAACAAGTTGCCATAGCACCATCTGTTTGTGGAGTGCGTCTTTATTGAAATTACATAGATAAGTATGAAATTATTTATGCATTCTGTGTTCGGCCCATAGGTAGACACAGTTTGACAGAATAATAACACATATGTGATATTAAATAGGTGATAATTAAGTTAAACTGTTCGTGTGAATATTAGCCAGTCCATAGATAGACTTTTATTTGACAGAACTTATTATCAGTACTTGATTATTATACCAAGATCACCCCTGCAGTTAATTTTTGTCCATAAACGAGGTTAATATTGCACAATGTGTCTTGTGATGGGTTCCCAATTAATAATGTTGTACAAGTGTATCTCTATGCGAGTATAGATCGGCCCAAAGGTATATTAATATTTGGCCCGAAATACACAAGCGCCTGTGGTGGTGAATACGTGACAATGATTTATTTAACATGTGAGTAATAAGTCGGCCCAAAGGAAGACTATTGCTTGACAGTTTTATTGTTAGTATTTGACTACTACGTAGAGGGTGTCACTTACAAGTTAGTATTGTTGTCATTGGACTTAAATTATTTAAATTTTGAAAGATTATAAAGTTCAGTGCAAGCATAATAATCATTTTGGATTAATTCTCTATATAATTAAGAAGTCTGCTAATTAAGTTTTAACTTATATCAACAATAAAATCATACATGATGAGAACGTCAACAATAAAGATGAGAGTAGTATGCTTCAAGAAAATTTGATCTCAATAAATTATAAGGGCAATACAAAAAAACTCATTACGAAAGCTGCTAAAGGCAACTAAAGTACAACCTTTTGTTTAATCCTAAAGGCTTGTGGAATTATTTTATAATACACCACATTAAGATTACTTAGCATGAATGGTGTTGTGGTTTAGTTAAAAGACAAAAATTGTACTCCACAACATATGGTTACTAATTGGAGAAATACTAAAGATTGCAGCTTATGGTCTCAATAAAGTTCCAACCAAAGTAGTTGTGAGAACTCTTTGAGTTTCACATATGGTGATGCCCAACTAAGACTTGATCATTGGGATCTACATAAAAAAATTAGTTCAAATACATACGTAATTGGTTCAAATATATAAGTTTATGATCCAATTAATTAGATCATATTTGAGACTGGTAATACAGAATTCTTTGAAGATGTTGATTTGGGGGGAAGAATAATATTAGAGACATTGTCCTTAAGGGGGTGACGATTCTATCCCAACTTATGCTTTAAAGAATTGGTGCAAATTCAGAATAACGATAGGACAGTGTCAATAATAATTAAAGAATAACAAATTCAACAACCTCAAGAATTAATGTCACTAAAGAAACCACTGAAATTGGGAGAAACACAATTCAGATGATTATATAGTTTTCTCCTAAATAATGAGGACACTATGGAATTAATGGTAGAACATTCCAACAATGTTCATCGAGCCATGCAAAGTCCATATACTCAAAAGTGGGTTAATAATATAAGTTATGAGTTTAAATCAATACAATATGATCATGTGTGCATCTTGGTAAAGGATTATACTCAAAATGAATGAAGCATTATTTAAGAAACTTTCTATACAGTTTCTAACTTTTAAGATAATTATGATATTGGTAGCACATTTTGATTTTGAATTAAATTGGATGGATGTAAAGTATGTGTTCTTTGATGGTAGCATTGAAATGAACTCAATGGTTTTAAGAAAATCCATCTATCAATTCGATCAAGCTTTCACATATAGGAAACACAACTATCTTCATGATGTAATTGCTCATTTGATTTTGAGACAAATGTAGATGATTGTGTGGTTCAATAGGAGAATATTTATGTTAAACTAATGGAGACAAGTGCAGTCTCAGTCAGGTACCCAAAAGTTAGACAAAAGATTTAAGAAATATAAAAATATTCTATACGTTTTGATTGTTGCAAGTTGTTGTATGATGAGGTCTGTACAAGACCTAATTTGGCTTCTGTTGTTGGTGTGTTAAGTGGACATTTAAGTAACTACAGTATGAATCTTTATAAAGTATTTATAGAGAACTAAGGATAACATGCTTGCACATCAAGGATCAGATTTGTTCGAGATCATAAGGAATTCTGATTCTGAGTTTGTTAGATGCCAATAAAGTAAAAGATCCACCTCTGGCTATATTTTCTGTTGGTCTGGAGAGCTATACATACAAGTAAAAGTGTTAAGCAAACACTTATAACTCATTAACCACGACAACTGAATTAGTAACACACTAAGGGGCATTCAAACATGAAAAAAGTTGCAAAGCTTTATCACATTAAGTTGATTGTGATAGTTAGTTCGCAGTAAAGTGTTAACGACAAGAGTACTTACAAGTCAAGCATATTGACATAGAATTCTTGGTTGTTAAATAAAGTGTTTTGTGTAGATAAAATTTTAGGAGAGCTTATTGTGATAGACTTCAAATGAGGATTCGCCACTTATGTATTGAATGCCCTGTATTTGAGCTAGCTACTCATTTGGGTATTATATGGTTTTAGAATACATTGGTTTTATTAGTCTTTAAAGGTTTTTAAGACACTTGGTTTTAAATAATTCAGTTTTCAGCATAATAAAGTTGATGTCTTTGAATTCATTATGAATTCACTAAAGTAATTTTTCATTTTGTAATATTTTGCATTATGGGTTGATCTCACTAAAGATAAAGTTGGACCAGTTGGAATTACATGATGTTGATCACATTTTGTATGTAATTTCCATGCTACTCACCATATTTGATCTATGTCATTGAGTGTACTGATATGGTGATTGTAGGGGTTTAACCACGATTTGTAATGTGGTGAATGCCGTGGTGATTCCATATTTGTATATGAGATGGACCAGATTGTTAAGTATAGCCTGAAGAGGAATAACATAAAATTGCGCAATTAAGGTCTCTTGATATAATTGCTTTGGAACAATATATAGCCCAAGTGGGAGATTGTTAGCAAATTTTTATTCCTATATAATCTAATTGTGGGCAATATATTATTATGTAATTATATTAGCTATTCAATTATTTTATGGATTTAATTAAGTGATCAAATTAAGGTGTAAAGTCCATGGGCTATAATATTTTGATATGAGCCAATTGAGTAGATACCCAATACTACATGACTGTGTGATAATGGGTGGCCAGTTGTGTAGTATATAAAGATTCCCAAGTTATGATCACCAATACACTAAGCAGAACATGGTCATCCAATCTTCCCATCGAGAGGGATTACGACGGTCCCCATAAAGGAACGAGGAGGCTTGGTTGAGGAAGGCCATTAAACCATTGATTTTCGAGTTCGTGTTCCGCCTAGAGGACTTAATGGATCAAGGTACTCTTCCGTGTTTCATTTTAGATTCAGTATATCATAATAGGGTTAAGGCTTTATGGATTTATTTCCAACAATGATCTCATACAAATCTTTTCCCTTTGTAAAAGTATATTTTTCTAAAAAAGTATCAGAGCCTTGTTGGCTGTGATACGAAAAGACAATTTCAAAATTTTGATTTCTGAATATTTGTGAAAATTTCATAAGTATTGATTGCTGAATTTAGGTTCTAAATATTTACCTAATTCTATAAGTAATATTTGCTGAACTTGGTAAGTTCGTTGGTAAGTGTGAATCCATTGGTCAGCCTGGTGATTGGTGGTCCCGGTAGTGTTCTCGAACATTATGGCAAAGCAAATATATACTTACTTTTGTTAAGAAATATTTTCATACCAATAGCAAAGCAATTATACTTATTATTGTTAAACAAATTATTCATGGCATCAAGATTTAGAAATTTATTTTCGAAACACAGTTCTAGTAGCTCTAATATTGTTCAATCTCATGAATTGCATATTCAGGATAATAACTACTCAAATTGGACTATATCTGAACAACAAATTAAAACTATGTATCATATCGGTACTCTTGATTTCAAAACTGCTTTTTCTGTTAAAACTCATGAAGAAACTATTTCAATTCAAAAGGAATTTCAAAGTTTACCTCTTTTATCCAAAGAATCTATTAAAAAGTATTTGGAAAAAGGTTACAGATATATTCATTTTGGTTTAATTCAAGTTGCTATTAAACCTCTTGTTCATATTGGTGTTGGTGCTCCTGTTTATCTCGCTCTTAGAGATAACAGATTAAAAAAATACAAATCTTCTTTACTTGCTATGATTCAAACGAATATTTGCAATGGTCCTATTTATTTCAATTGTGCTCTTGATTTCTCTGTTGATATTATAGATCCTTTATTAATGTATTCATTAATTCTTGATATTCATTTACAGAGTAACGAGTTCAAAAATCTTTGCAAAAATTTTGCTGTTATTTATCGTGTTTACTTTCGTGTTTTATCTTCACAGCTCAATCCAAAATTCATTTTGCATCCTACTTCAAAAGAAGAAACTGTTACGCTTCAAATAGAAGCAAGCAGTTCAAATTTCTTTGTTCAAAAAGACTCAAGTGGAATAAAATAACCATTCCCACAAAATTCATAATCAATAATCCTCAAATACCAAGAGGAATGGAAAGACACGAAGTCTCCGAAATAGAAGAAAATTCTGAAGGAAGAATATTCTCAGATTCAACTCTTTGAGACAGAATGATGTTGTTCCCAACATCAAGATTCAAGAAATCAATTCTCGTTCCTCCTTTTCTGATAACTCTGGTTATCAAAACTTCAAAGTCAATTTCAAAACTCCTATTCCTTCAAACCAGAAATCTATTTACCCAGGTTCCCCTACAACTTCTCAAATGGAAAATAGTATTTCAATGATTTCTTTTGAAAACTTTTATCCAAATTTTAAATACCTTGATTATTGTTTCAATGATCCTAATGAAAAGGATAGAAAAGATTGGTATTTAAAACTTGATGAAAATTTTCGAAGAAAATTGGGTATTTTATGGTTATTTCATTCAAACAAATTGAAAACAATAAGATTAGAATAAAACATACTTTGAATACTAGAGATATGAATTACAAAGGTAGGAATACAAGGATATGAAAATATATGAGAGGTTACAGTAGGAATGAGAAGGATCTAAGCTTAAGGATTTTCTTCGCTAAAACTTTCGATGCCTTTCAATGAAATGAAATGCCTTATTTATAGGCAAATTCTGCATTTGAATCCACATTTGAATTTAAATTTCATTAGCATTTGAATTTACGCTGAGTGCGGTTGATGAAATGTCTTCATCAGTAGTTGGAATAGAGACTGCTACAGTGCTTGTCAGCTGCTACAGTGATGTGAACAGTGACTTGTCGGCTGCTACAGTGATATGAATAGTGACCTTTGCTACAGTGAATGGCTGCTACATTTTTGAATAGTAGATGGCTGCTTTTGACAAATTTATCCAATATTTGACGAAGAGGAAAGTTGATGTTGAAATTTGAATGCTAACTTTTGACAATTGGGTACCGGCTTTTGAATAGATGACCAGGTTGATTGGCCTATTTTGAATTTATCAAAATTATTGAGTACTCATTTCACCGAGAAACTTCTGACTCAACATTTTAATAAATCTTTCTGCTGAAAGAAATTTTGAATTTTTCTTCTTTTCTTTTTCTTTTTCTTTTTGTCTTTTTCATTTTTTCTCGTTTTTCTTTCTTTCTTTTTCTTTTCTTTTGAATACTTCTTTTTCTTTTCTTTTGAATTATCCAAAGGTAGTCATAGATCAAATGGATCCTGATCACAAGGACCACCGAAAGGATCAAAGTCTGATTTTGAGTCGCCTGATGAAACTTCTTCAGTTTCTGAATTCATCTTTTTGAATTTACGGAATTGAAGATATTCTTTCATAAAATCTAGTTTTTTCTTCTTCATTTGAAATATTTCTTGAATAGATGCCTAGAGATGAAGCATCATTTTGGTGACCACCACGTAAAGTGATAGGGTTTGCAGATTTCTTTTGGACTTTGATTAGATCTTCTTTTCTATTGTTAATGCTTAGGAATTCTTCCATTGATTTCAGTAAAACTTTGATGTTCTACTATGTTTCTTGAAACTTCCCTGAAACATGAAATTTGACCTTGACATAGTACTTCTAATTGTTCTTCAAATGTGTAATTGCCACGAGCTAGTGTTTTCGCCCATGCTCTTTGATAACTATTTTGAAATCTACCGTTGACTTCAGCTTTCTTCTCTGTAATTTGTCTATACAGAATATTGTAATATTCCTGTATAGAGATATTTTCACTATCATAATAGTTAGGCCAAAATAATTTGTTGCTCCAATTTTGAATAAGACTAACAGTATTATCATGAAATCTAATAGGGGTTGGATTTTGAAGTGGATTTATATGGATACTTTCTTGTATATGAATGGTAGGTGGCTTAGTAATGGCTGTATTTTTATCAAAAGGTTTAGTGTAACAAGGTTTTGAATGTGAGCACTTGGGAATATTTGGACTAGATGATTTATCTAACTGACAAAATAAAGAGATTGATGAATTTGGAAAGTCAGAAATGATTGATGAACTTGGGAAGTCAGAAAGGACTTGAAATTGATTATGGTTAACAAGGGATTTGGAATAATTCTGAGAAGTCTGAGGTCTGAGTTTACTCATGGTTTTCTGCAAGATTTTGAAGAAATTCTCTGGTTAGGAAATCAGCAGGATTTTGAAGAAATTCTCTGGTTAGGAAATCAGGTAATGAATTATTATCTCCCTTGATATATTCAATATCAAAATCAAAACATGAAAGTATAGCCTGCCATCTGGCAAAAATTTATTTTGAAACAATATTTTTGACATCTTTTTGTAAAACTTCTTTTGCTGACCTGCAATCTTTTCTAAGAAGAAATTTTTTGTTGAAAATATCATCTTGAAATTTGGTAATGCATAAAACAATTGAATGTATTTCATTTTAATAGTAGAATAATTCTTTTGAGAATCATTCCAAATGCCAGAATGTAAACGAACAAGTTGTTCAATGAATGCATGAGATGTATGATCATTTTGAATGCTTTGTTTAAGGATACCTCCATAACCTTTATCAGAAGCATCAGTTTCAATATCATGAATTCCTCAGGTCTAGGTATTCCTAAACAAGGAAGTGACTTAACCTGAACTTTAATCTATTTAACAATATTAGTATGAATATCTGAACAAGGGTCGGGACTCTTTTTTAATCTTTGAAAAAGAGGTTGAAATAATTCTAAGTTTAGGAAAGAAATCAGAAACATAATTTTAACAACCTAAAAATCTTTGTAATTGATTTTTTTCTTTAATATCATTAGGAAATTTATCAACAAATTCTATAGCTCTTGAAATATATTTTATGGTACCTTTTGAAATGTCATAACCCAAAAATCTAACTTTTGTTTGGAAAAGCTTTATCTTTGGAGCAGAAATAACTAATCCATTCTTTTTACAAATATAAAGAAAAGTTTTGAGATGTTTGAAATGCTATTCCATATTTTGAGAAAATATCAAAATATCATCTATGTAAACAATAGAGAAATTTGAATAATCATTGAAAACATTATTCATAATATTTTGAAATTCAGAAAGAGCATTTTTTAGACGAAAAGACATTACGTTCCATTTGTAATGTCCAAAAGGAACTGTGAAAGCAGTTTTGTATTTGTCTTCTTCTCTGATCTGTATCTGCCAAAAGCCAGACTTAAGATCGAATTTTGAAAAAATGCATGCTTTATGCATTCTTTTGATTAAATCTCTTTTATTAGGAATAGGATATCTAATCCATTCTAGAATCTCATTGTGTGGTTTGTAATTAATGACGAGTCTGGGGACTCCTCTTTCATTCTCTACTTGATTATTAACATAGAAGGAAGGGCAACTCCAAGGAGACTTAGAGGGCCTTATGAATTTTTTGGAAAGAAGGGATTTGATTTCTTCTTTACAGATGTTAAGAAGATCGTGATTCATTTGAATAGGTTTTGCTTTGATAATAATAAACTTTTCATTGAAACCAATAATATTAGGTAGAGAAACAATATGCTCCTTTCTTTCCCAGAAAGTATTGGGAAGATCAGAGCATACTTCTTTTTTCAAGATATTTTCAAAATCTAAAATTTTGTTTTGAATATCCTTTTTGAGTAAATTTTCTTTAATACGAAAATAAGAAACTTCTTCTTTGAGGAAATTTAAGTGAGTCTTTTTGGACTTAATAACATTTATTTGAGAAATGTTATGATTTTGAAGAAGAGAGACTTCTCTATCTTTGATAGGATGAAGAAATTTGAAATGAATATCTTTTCCCATGATATTGGTAGTAATACCAGTAACATCAACTTTGAAAGGATAAATAGTAGTTAAAAAAGGATTTCCTAAAATAATATCTTGGCTTAAGTTTTTGACTAGAATGAAAGGGGTTTTGAAACAATAACCATCATTACAAATAAAAGCTTTTGAAAGTTTATATTTAATATGAAGAGGAGTAGTATTATCAGCTACAAGCCCTTCATTAGTTTTTTAATAATAAATTGAAGGAATAAGACCTTCTTTTATGCAATTTTTAACAGGTCCACTATCTATAAGACATGAAACATTGATCTTGAAATCGTTTATGATCAAAGTTTTGATAGAATTCCATTTTTGAAAAGCCATATGTTCGATACTTTGGATTGCTTCATTATTTGAAGTATCTGGGATAGCATCGATCACTTGATTTTTGAAGAGCTTTCAGGAATATCTTTTTCAGAAATATTTTTGAAAATAGATAATCTGGTTTCTTATTCAAAATCTTTGAGATGAAGATCGTCAATATCCTTATGCAGATTGCTTATCTCAGCTTTTAGAGTATTAATCTCTCGCTGAAGATCATTAATATTAATATCTGTTTTGATTAAGCATGAGGAAGGAGCCTTGTTGAAAAGCTTTGAAATGCTGAAAGGTTCTATGATAGCAGGAGATTTGTCTTTATTGGGAATGTCATTATTAAGGATTATATTCCTTAATCTAAGAAGATATTTGTGTTTTTCTTCTAGATCAGGAACTTTGTCGATGAGATCGAACAAGAGTGCTTGTTCAGTCTTCTCTTTTGAAATAACATTTATGTTTAATGGACAGAATCCTTGACAAGAGGACTTGTCTATTTCAGATCCTGAGCTTGTGTAAACTTCTTCTAAATTAGAACTTGAATCAGATTCATTTGAGTAATATTTTTGAGAATTATCATCAGAAATTAAAAGAGCAGAAATCTTATCTCTTAAAACTTCATCATCTTGAAAAAAATTATTAATCTTCTTTTTTAAAGGACAGACATCAGCTTTATGGCCTTTTCTGTGACATTTGAAATAAGTTATTTGAAAATTGTCAAAATTCTTTTTAAAAGACTTTCTTTTTGAAAATTTAGGTTTTTATAAAATTTTTCTCTGAAATTATTTTTATAGCGTTTTTTAGGAAAGTGCTTTGTTTATTTTTGAATCTTGAGGATTTTGAATATATTTTCACCGATAGGTTATCCACCTGTTCTGCTATAGTATGAAGAATCTGATTTGAAAAATTATTTTGTTCAATAACCTTTTTACTATCCTTAGCTACATCTCCCTCCCCCTGTTCTAAAAGGGGTAGCTGGGATTTTTCCTTTTTCCAAAGAAATTTTTATATTTTGTAAAGGAGGATGAACTGAGGAAACAAAGACACCATAGTCAAGTTCCCATTTTTTTGTGAATACTTTTTTGAACATTTATTTGGTTTGGATTGAGATGTGAAGACATAACACGAAAGTAAACATGATAAATAACATCAAAATTTTTGCAAAGATTTTTGAACTCGTTACTCTGTAAATGAATATCAAGAATTAATGAATCCATTAATAAAGGATCTGTAATATCAACAGTGAAATTAGGAGCACTATTGAAATAAATAGGACCATTGCAAATATTCGATTGAATCATAGCAAGTAAAGAAGATTTGTATTTTTTTAATTTGTTATCCCTAAGAGCGAGATAAACAGGAACATCAACACCAATATGAACAAGAGGTTTAATAACAACTTGAATTAAACCAAAATGAATATATCTGTAACCTTTTTTCAAATACTTTTTAATAGATACATTGGATAAAAGAGGTAAACTTTGAAATTCCTTTTGAATTGAAATAGTTTCTTCATGAGTTTTAACAGAAAAAGCTGTTTTGAAATCAAGAGTACCGATATGATACATGGTTTCAATTTATTATTCAGGTATAGTCCAATTTGAGTAGTTATTATCTTGAATATGCAATTCATGAGATTGAATAATATTAGAGCTACTAGAACTGTGTTTCGAAAATAAATTTCTAAATCTTGATGCCATGAATAATTTGTTTAACAATAATAAGTATAATTGCTTTGCTATTGGTATGAAAATATTACTTAACAAAAGTAAGTATATATTTGCTTTGCCATAATGTTCGGGAACACTACTGGGACCACCAACACCAGGCTGACCAACGGATTCACGCTTACCAACGAACTTACCAAGTTCAGCAAATATTACTTATAGAATTAAGTAAATATTCAGAACCTAAGTTCAGCAATTAATACTTATAAAATTTTCACAAATATTCAGAAATCAAAATTTTAAAATCGTCTTTTCGTATCACAGCCAACAAGGCTCTGATACCATTCGGGGATGGATCGGCGTATTCAGGATAATTGTATGCATGATGGACATTATATAAAATGATCGGAGTATAAATGAATGAAACAATAAATTGAAAACAATAAGTTTTGAATAAAACTTACTTTGAATACTGGAGATATGAATTACAGAGGTAGGAATACAAGGATATGAAAATATATGAGAGGTTACAATAGGAATGAGAAGGATCTAAGCTTAAGGATTTTCTTCGCTAAAACCTTCGATGTCTTTCAATGAAATGAAATGCCTTATTTATAGGCAAATTCTGCATTTGAATCCTCATTTGAATTTGAATTTCATCAGCATTTGAATTTATGCTAAGTGCGGTTGATGAAATGTCTTCTTCAATAGTTGGAATGGAGACTGCTACAGTGCTTGTCGGCTGCTATAGTGATGTGAAAAGTGACTTGTCGGCTGCTACAGTGATATGAATAGTGACCATTGCTACAGTGAATGGCTGCTACTTTTTTGAATAGTAGATGGCTGCTTTTGACAAATTTATCCAATTTTTGACGAAGAGGAAAGTTGTTGTTGAAATTTGAATGCTAACTTTTGACAATTGGGTACCTGCTTTTGAATAGATGACCAGGGTGATTGGCCTATCTTGAATTTATCAAAATTATTGAGTACTCGTTTCACCGAGAAACTTCTGACTCGACATTTTAATAAATCTTTCTGCTGAAAGAAATTTTGAATATTTCTTCTTTTCTTTTTCTTTTTCTTTTTCTCTTTTTTCTTTTTTTCTTTTTCATTTTTTCTCTTTTTTCTTTCTTTCTTTTTCTTTTCTTTTGAATACTTCTTTTTCTTTTCTTTTAAATTATCCAAAGGTAGTCATAGATCAAATGGATCCTGATCACAAGGACCACCGAAAGGATCAAATTCTAATTTTGAGTCGCCTGATGAAACTTCTTCAGCTTCTGAATTCATCTTTTTGAATTTACGGAATTGAAGATATTCTTTCATAAAATCTAGTTTTTTCTACTTCATTTGAAATATTTCTTGAATAGATGCCTAGAGATGAAGCATCATTTTGGTGACCACCACGTAAAGTGATAGGGGTTGCATATTTCTTTTGGACTTTGATTAGATCTTCTTCCATTGTTGATGCTTAGGAATTCTTCCATTGATTTCTGTAAAACTTTGACGTTCTACTATGTTTCTTGAAACTTCCCTGAAACATGAAATTTGACCTTGACGTAGTTCTTCTAATTGTTCTTCAAATGTATAATTGCCACGAGCTAGTGTTTTTGCCCATGCTCTTTGATAACTATTTTGAAATCTACTGTTGACTTCAGCTTTCTTCTCTGTAATTTGTCTTTACAGAATATTGTAATATTGCTGTATAGGGCTATTTTCAATGTCATAATAGTTAGGCCAAAATAATTTGTTGCTACAATTTTGAATAAGACTAACAATATTATCATGAATCTAATAGGGGTTAGATTTTGAAGATGATTTATAGGGATACATTCTTGTATATGAATGGTAGGTGGCTTAGTAATGGCTGTATTTTTATCAAAGGGTTTAGTGTAACAAGGTTTTGAATGTGAGCACTTGGGAATATTTGGACTAGATGATTTATCTAACTGAGAAAATGAAGAGATTGATGAACTTGGGAAGTCAGAAAGGATTGAAGAACTTGGGAAGTCAGAAAGGATTGATGAACTTGGGAAGTCAGAAAGGGCTTGAAATTGATTATGGTTAACAAGGGATTTGGAATAATTCTGAGATGTCTGAGGTCTTAGTTTACTCATGGTTTTCTGCAGGATTTTGAAGAAATTCTCTGGTTAGGAAATCAGGTAATGAATTATTATCTCCTTTGATATATTCAATATCAAAAACAAAACATGAAAGTATAGCTTTCCATCTGGCAAAATTTGTTTTAAAACAATATTTATGACATCTTTTTGTAAAACTTCTTTTGCTGACTTGCAATGTATTCTAAGAAGAAATTTTTTGTTGAAAATATCATCTTGAAATTTGGTAATGCATAAAACAATTGAAAGTATTTCTTTTTAATAGTAGAATAATTTTTTTGAGAATCATTCCAAATACCAGAACGAAAACGAACAAGTTGTTCAATGAATGCATGAGATGTATGATCATTTTGAATTCTTTGTTTAAGGATACCTCCATAACCTTTATCAGAAGCATCAGTTTCAATTATCATGATTGCCTCAGGTTTAGGTATTCCTAAACAAGGAAGTGACTTCACATGAACTTTAATCTGTTTAATAATATTAGTATGAATATCTAACCAAGGGTCAGGACTCTTTTATAATCTTTGAAAAAGAGGTTGACAAATAATTCTAAGTTTAGGAAAGAAATCAGAAACATAATTTAAACAACCTAAAAATCTTTGTAATTGATTTTTTCTTTAATCTCATTAGGAAATTTATCAGCAAATTCTATAGTTCTTGAAATAGGTTTTATAGTATCTTTTGAAATGTCATAACCCAAAAATCTAACTTTTATTTGGAAAAGCTTTATCTTTGGAGCAGAAATGACTAATCCATTCTTTTTGCAAATATAAAGAAAAGTTTTGAGATGTTTGAAATGCTGTTCTATATTTTGAGAAAATATCAAAATATCATCTATGTAAACAATAGATAAATTTGAATAATCATTGAAAACATCATTCATAATATTTTGAAAATCAGAAGGAGCATTTTTTAGACCAAAAGGCATTACGTTCCATTCGTAATGTCCAAAAGGAACTGTGAAAACAGTTTTGTATTTGTCTTCTTCTCTGATCTGTATCTGCCAAAAGCCAGACTTAAGATCGAATTTTGAAAAAATGCATGCTTTATGCAATATTTTGATTAAATCTCTTTTATTAGGAATATGATATCTAATCCATTCGAGAACCTCATTAAGTGGTTTGTAATTAATGATGAGTCTGGGGACTCCTCTTTCTTTCTCTGCTTGATTATTAACATAAAAGGCAGGGCAACTCAAAGGAGACTTAGAGGGCCTTATGAGTTTTTTGGAAAGAAGGGATTTGATTTCTTTTTTACAGATGTTAAGACGATCGTGATTCATTTGAATAGGTCTTGCTTTGGTAATAATAGACTTTTCATTGAAACAAGTAATATAAGGTAGAGAAACAATATGCATCTTTCTTTCCCAGAAAGCATTGGGAAGGTCAGTGCATACTTCTTTTTTCAAGATATTTTCAAAATCTAAAATTTTGTTTTGAATATCCTTTTTGAATAAATTTTCTTCAATACAAAAACAAGAAACTTCTTCTTTGAGGAAATTTAAGTGAGACTTTTTGGACTTAATAATTTTTATTTGAGAAATTTAATAATTTTGAAGAAGAGAGACTTCTCTATCTTTGATAGGATGAAGAAATTTGAAATGAATATCTTTTCCCATGATATTGGTAGTAATACCAGTACCATCAACTTTGAAAGGATTAATAGTAGTCAAAAAAGGATTTCCTAAAATAATATCTTGGCTTATGTTTTTTATTAGAATGAAAGGGATTTTAAAACAATAACCATCATTAAAAATAAAAGCTTTTGAAAGTTTATATTTAATATGAAGAGGAGTAGCATTAGCAGCTACAAGCCTTTCATTAGTTTTTTCATAATAAATTGAAGGAAAAAGACCTTTCAGGCAATTTTGATCAGCTTCACTATCTATAAGACATGAAACATTCATCTTGAAATCGCTTATGACCAAAGTTATGATAGAATTCCATTTTTGAAAAGCTATATGTTCGATACTTTGGATAGCTTAATTTTTTGAAGTATCTGGAATAACATCGATCACTTGATTTTTTGAAGAGCTTTCAGGAATATCTTTTTCAGAAACGTTTTTGAAAATAGATAATCTGGTTTCTAATTCAAAATCTTTGAGATGAAGATCGTCAATCTCCTTATGCATATTGCTTATCCCAACTTTTAGAGTATTAATCTCTTGCTGAAGATCATTAATATTAATATCTGTTTTGATTAAGGATGAAGAAGGAGCCTTGTTGAAAAGCTTTGAAATACTGAAAGGTTCTATGATAGCAGAAGATTTGTCATTATTGGGAATGTCATTATTAAGAATTATATTCCCTAATCTAAGAAGATATTTGTGTTTTTTTTTTCTAGATCAGGAACTTTGTCGATGAGATCGAAAAGAGTTCTTGTTAAGTCTTCTCTTTTGAAATAATATTTATGTTTAATGGACAGAATCCTTGATAAGAGGACTTGTCTATTTCAGATTCTGAGCTTGTGTAAACTTCTTCTAAATTAGAACTTGAATCAGATTCATTTGAGTAATATTTTTGAGAATTATCATCAAAAAATAAAAGAGCAGAAATACTATCTCTTTAAACTTCATCATTATGAAAAACTTCATTAATCTTCTTTTTTAAAGGACAGACATCAGCTTTATGGCCTTTTATGAGACATTTGAAACAAGTAATTTGAAAATTGTCAAAATTCTTTTTAAAAGATTTTCTTTTTGAAAATTTAGGTTTTTTATAAAATTTTTCTTTGAAATCATTTTTATAGCGTTTTTTAGGAAAATGCTTTGCTTTATTTTTGAATCTAGAGGAAGGAGCATGAATCTTTTGTAATCCAAAAGCTTCGCAGAATGTACCAATCTCCTCACTGTATCTATTCTTTTTAGATCGTATTTAGATTGTATTTTCAATTCTGAACACAAAGTTAGTCCTTTTTTAATGAAAGCAAATAATTGACAATATGTAATAGTTTCGAAAGGAATGTGACTTTGACCAGTTGCTTCCTTAAGCTTTTGATGAATTCTTTCACCGAAAAGTTTATGAAGCCCAACTATGAATCTTTCTTTCCAAAAAGAAGCATTGCAATCATTTCTTTTTAAAATATGAGTAGGGAAAACATCTTTGTACCATCTATAATCAGATAAAGTAGGACATCTGATATTACATAATAGAACTTGTGTTGAATCAAGTTCTTCTTTAGGATTACCAATGAAATACATGCCAATAGTGAGTATCAACATGTCACAAGCATCATTTTTTGAAATAATAGTACCATCAAGTTCTTCAACCTCAATGGTATGTTGAAGAATATTCTGTTTATCGTTGAGAGTAAGGGAGTTATCCCATCAGTTTTTTAACTGACCAGTGAAGCCAGTGACAATAAGAGCGGCGGCGCTCTCTTCTTTTTGTCCTTGGGCTTTATAAGCAATACGAGCCATGCCCATTTCTTGAAGAGTATTAAGTATTTCATATTCTGATTTGCCATCAATGTTCTTTTCATGTATTGAATGACCATCATGTTTGGTATTGTTTGTGAAATGTGCCCTTTCTTCGAATAGAATATCTGGAGAAGAATATCTATTATTATAAAAGGCTTTTGTTCTGGATTGGAAACAAATTTTATTAATCTCATTATTATTAGGTTCTGATTCGGATGAGATTTTTGATGAAATCTCTTTGGCTTTATTCAAACAATTAATGTTTGAATTATGAGTGGTAGAGGATATGTGAGGAGTATATGTTTTAATAATGTTTGTAACCTGAGAAGTAGAGGTTTCATTATTATGAGAGGATGAGGTTTTGTGAGAAGATGAAGTCTCAATAAGTCTTTTTGAGATTTTGTCAATGAGACTGGAACTAGCAGGGAGCTGCAAATTCTTCTCGATATTAGTGGGAAGGCTTCTAGGATTGAAATGAGGAGTGGAAGTGCTACTTGGAAATTTGGAATCAGAGGATTTTGAATCTATTTTCACCGATAGGTTATCCACCTGTTCTGCTATAGTATGAAGAATCTGATTTGAAAAATTATTTTGTTCAATAACCTTTTTAATATCCTTAGCTACATCTCCCTCCCCTGTTCTAAAAGGGGTAGCTGGATTTTTCCTTTTTTCAAAGAAATTTTTATATTTTGTAAAGGAAGATGAAAAGAAGAAACAAAGACACCATTGTCAAATTCTCATTTTTTGTGAATACTTTTTTGAACATTTATTTGGCTTAAAGAATAAACATCATCAGAAATATTATTTATTTTGCAATAAGCATCAAACCAATTTAAAATCATTATATTTGATTTATATTTATGATAAAGATCATTTCTCCATAAAATACCCAATTTTCTTCGAAAATCTTCATCAAGTTTTAAATACCAATCTTTTCTATCCTTTTCATCAGGATCATTGAAACAATAATCAAGGTATTTAAAATTTGGATAAAAGTTTTCAAAAGAAATCATTGAAATACTATTTTCCATTTAAGAAGCTGTAGGGGAACCTGGGTTAATAGATTTCTGGTATGAAGGAATAGGAGTTTTGAAATTGACTTTGAGGTTTTGACAACCAGAGTTATTAGAAAAGGAGGAATGAGAATTGATTTCTTGAATCCTGATGTTGGGAACAACATCATTCTGTCTCAAAGAGTTGAATCTGAGAAGTATTCTTCCTTCAGAATCTTCCTCTATTTCGGAGACTTCGTGTCTTTCTATTCCTCTTGGTATTTGAGGATTATTGATTATTAATTATGTGGGAATGGTTATTTCATTCCACTTGAGTCTTTTTGGAACAAAGAAATTTGAAATGCTTGCTTCTATTTGAAGCATAACAGTTTCTTCTTTTGAAGTAGGATGCAAAATGAATTTTGGATTGAGATGTGAAGACATAACACGAAAGTAAACACGATAAATAATAGCAAAATTTTTGCAAAGATTTTTGAATTCGTTACGCTGTAAATGAATATCAAGAATTAATGAATCTATTAATAAAGGATCTGTAATATCAACAGATAAATCAGGAGCACAATTGAAATAAATAGGACCATTGCAAATATTCGTTTGAATCATAGCAAGTAAAGAAGATTTGTATTTTTTTAATCTGTTATCTCTAAAAGTGAGATAAACAGGAGCATCAACACCAATACGAACAAGAAGTTTAATAGCAACTTGAATTAAACCAAAATGAATATATCTGTAACCTTTTTTCAAATACTTTTTAATAGATACTTTTGATAAAAGAGGTAAAATTTGAAATTCCTTTTGAATTGAAATAGTTTCTTCATTAGTTTTAACAGAAAAAGTTATTTTGAAATCAAGAGTACCGATATGATAGATAGTTTCAATTTGTTATTTAGGTATAGTCCAATTTGAGTAGTTATTATCCTGAATATGCAATTCATAAGATTGAACAATATTAGAGCTACTAGAACTGTGTTTTGAAAATAAATTTCTAAATCTTGATGGCATGAATAATTTGTTTAACAACAATAAGTATAATTGCTTAGTTATTGGTATGAAAATATTACTTAACAAAAGCACGTATATATTTGCTTTGCCATAATGTTCGAGAATACTACTGGGACCACCAATCACCAGGCTGACCAACGGATTCACGCTTACCAACGAACTTACCAAGTTCAGCAAATATTACTTATAGAATTAAGTAAATATTCAGAACCTAAGTTCAACAATTAATACTTATGAAATTTTCACAAATATTCAGAAATCAAAATTTTGAAATTGTCTTTTCGTATCACAGCCAACAAGGCTCTGATACCATTCGGGGATGGATCGGCGTATTCAGGATAATTGTATGCATGATGGACATTATATGAAATGATCCGAGTATAAATGAATGAAATAACAAATTGAAAACAATAAGATTTGAATAAAACTTACTTTGAATACTGGAGATATGAATTACAGAGGTAGGAATACAAGGATATATAAATATATGAGAGGTTACAATAGGAATGAGAAGGATCTAAGCTTAAGGATTTTCTTCACTAAAACTTTTGATGCCTTTCAATGAAATGAAATGCCTTATTTATAGGCAAATTCTGCATTTGAATCCTCGTTTGAATTTTAATTTCATCAGCATTTGAATTTACGCTGAGTGCGGTTGATGAAATGTCTTCATCAGTAGTTGGAATAGAGACTGCTACAGTGCTTGTCGACTGCTACAGTGATATGAACAGTGACTTGTCGGCTGCTACAGCGATATGAATAGTGACATTTGCTGCAGTGAATGACTGCTATTTTTTTGAATATTAGATGGCTGCTTTTGACAAATTTGTCCAATTTTTAACGAAGAGGAAAGTTGCTGTTGAAATTTGAATGCTAACTTTTGACAATTGGGTACCTGCTTTTGTATTGATGACCAGGGTAATTGGCCTATTTTGAATTTATCAAAATTATTGAGTACTCATTTTATCGAGAAACTTCTGACTCAACATTAATCTTTCTGCTGAAAGAACTTTTGAATTTTTCTTCTTTTCTTTTTCTTTTTCTCTTTTTTCTTCTTTTCTTTTTCATTTTTTCTCTTTTTTCTTTCTTTCTTTTTCTTTTCTTTAGAATACTTCTTTTTCTTTTCTTTTGAATTATCCAAAGGTAGTCATAGATCAAATGGATCCTGATCACAAGGATCACCGAAATGATCAAAGTCTGATTTTGAGTCGCCTGATGAAACTTCTTCAGCTTCTGAATTCATCTTTTTGAATTTACAAAATTCGAGGTATTCTTTAATAATACCTGGATCTTTTTCCATCATCTGAAATACTTCAATATGTTCTTTAGAAAGAGAACAGACATTAGTATTTATTTTCTTTTTATTCTTGCTGGTTGATGAATCATTATTGGCTGGTTTTTCCCATTGAGGTTTTTCTCCAGTGGCAAAGAAAGTTTTGACTACTTCAAGGTTGCAATATTTTGTTGAGTAATTTGACCACAATTTAACTTTGAATTCTCTAATAATGGAGAGAGGATTAGGAATAGGAAAAAATTGCTTGAAGGCAAAACTCCAACCAATTATCCATGGGACTTTGAATTCAGAGAAAAAGTGAATCTCTGTATGAGACTTTTCAACAAGAGTTTTTGAGGTTTTTGAATTGTAATAGGAATATGCTTCCATGACTTCAGTAGGTAGAATGGAAAGGATAGGACCAAAATCAATCCACCATTCTAATAACCAAATAGGAAATGTATTCTTTATGAAATCAAGATGGAAGGTAAAGAACCTTGAATGATCAAATGGCCTAAAAAGAAAGGTTCTGAACCAGGCCATTTTATAGTGAGGATAATTATATCCTCTGGGATTAAAAAGAACAGAGAAATGTTTCTCATTGAATGGGAAAGTCCATTCGTCTGATTTAAAAACTCTTTTGATAATGCATTCTGAATATGAAACACGATCTGGATTGGTAGGGTCAGAAGTATGAACTAGCTCAATAGATCCAGAATCAATTATAATAAGTTCATAAAACTTTTGAGTTTTTGAAGGATTGTCTGGATACCACTGGCATCCTTTAGGAAGGTATTTTGAAATGATATTCTTCAAAGTGGTTAAATAAGGAGTAGTATGATATCGGGTGAGGGTTAAGTTTTGAGTATTGGGTTTGGTAGTATAGGTCTTTGAAGGTGAGCTTTTGGTAATATTTGAATCGAGTAGGAGTTGTAGGTGCTCTTACTGCTTAGGAATAAGAAGGAGAAGGTAGGCTGGGAAATTCAGAAAGGGTTTGAAATTTATTATGGTTTAACAAGGGATTTGGAATAATTCTGAGAAGTCTGATGTCTGAGTTTACTCATGGTTTTCTGCAGGATTTTGAAGAAATTCTCTGGTTAGGAAATCAGGTAATGAATTATTATCTCCTTTGATATATTCAATATTAAAATCAAAACATGAAAGTATAGCTTGCCATCTGGCAAAAATTTGTTTTGAAAAAATATTTTTGACATCTTTTTGTAAAACTTCTTTTGCTGACTTGCAATCTATTCTAAGAAGAAAATTTTTGATGAAAATATCATCTTGAAATTTAGTAATGCATAAAACAATTGAAAGTATTTCTTTTTTAATAGTAGAATAATTCTTTTGAGAATCATTCCAAATGCCAGAATGAAAACGAACAAGTTGTTCAAAGAATGCATGAGATGTATGATCATTTTGAATTCTTTGTTTAAGGATACCTCCATAACCTTTATCAGAAGCATCCGTTTCAATTATCATGAATGCCTCAGGTTTAGGTATTCCTAAACAAGGAAATGACTTAACATGAACTTTAATCTGTTTAACAATATTAGTATGAATATCTGACCAAGGGTCAGGACTCTTTTTTAATATTTGAAAAAGAGTTTGACAAATAATTCTAAGTTTAGGAAAGAAATCAGAAACATAATTTAAACAACCTAAAAATCTTTGTAATTGATTTTTTTCGGTAATCTCATAAGGAAATTTATCAGCAAATTCTATAGCTCTTGAAATAGGTTTTATGGTACCTTTTGAAATGTCATAACCCAAAAATCTAACTTTTGTTTGGAAAAGTTTTATCTTTGGAGCAGAAATAACTAATCCATTCTTTTTGCAAATATAAAGAAAAGTTTTGAGATGTTTGAAATGTTGTTCTATATTTTGCGAAAATATCAAAATATCAATAGAGAAATTTGAATAATCATTGAAAACATCATTCACAATATTTTGAAATTCAGAAGGAGCATTTTTGAGACCAAAAGGCATTACGTTCCATTCGTAATGTCCAAAAGGAACTGTGAAAGCAGTTTTGTATTTGTCTTCTACTCTGATCTGTATCTGCCAAAAGCCAGACTTAAGATCGAATTTTGAAAAAATGCATGCTTTATGCAATCTTTTGATTAAATCTCTTTTATTAGAAATAGGATATCTAATCCATTCGAGAACCTCATTGAATGGTTTGTAATTAATGACGAGTCTGGGGACTCCTCTTTCCTTCTCTTCTTGATTATTAACATAGAAGGCAGGGCAACTCCAAGGAGACTTAGAGGGCCTTATGAGTTTTTTGGAAAGAAGGGATTTGATTTATTCTTTACAGATGTTAAGAAGATCGTGATTCATTTGAATAGGTCTTGCTTTGGTAATAATAGTTTTTTCATTGAAACCAGTAATATAAAGGTAGAGAAATAATATGCTTCTTTCTTTCCCAGAAAGCATTGGGAAGGTCAGAGCATACTTCTTTTTTCAAGATATTTTCAAAATCTAAAATTTTGTTTTAAATATCCTTTTTGAGTAAATTTTCTTCAATACAAAAATAAGAAACTTCTTCTTTGAGGAAATTTAAGCGAGACTTTTTGGACTTAATAACATTTATTTAAGAAATGTAATAATTTTGAAGAAGAGAGACTTCTCTATCTTTGATAGGTGAAGAAATTTGAAATGAATATCTTTTCCCATGATATTGGTAGTAATACCAGTACCATCAACTTTGAAAGGATAAATAATAGTTAAAAAAGGATTTTCTAAAATAATATCTTGACTTAAGTTTTTGACTAGAATGAAAGGGGTTTTGAAACAATAACCATCATTACAAATAAAATTTTTTGAAAGTTTATATTTAATATGAAGAGGATTAGCATTAGCAGCTACAAGCCTTTCATTAGTTTTTTCATAATAAATTGAAGGAATAAGACATTCTTTTATGCAATTTTGATCAGCTCCACTATCTATAAGACATGAAACATTGATCTTGAAATTGTTTATGACCAAAGTTATGATAGAATTCCATTTTTGAAAAGCTATATGTTCGATACTTTGGATAACTTTATTATTTGAAGTATCTGGGATAGCATCGATCACTTGATTTTTTGAAGAGCTATCAGGAATATCTTTTTCAGAAAATTTATGAAAATAGATAATCTGGTTTCTAATTCAAAATCATTGAGATGAATATCGTCAATCTCCTTATGCAGATTTCTTATCTCAACTTTTAGAGTGCTAATCTTTCGCTGAAGATCATTAATTTTAATATCTGTTTTGATTAAGGATGAGGAAGGAGCCTTGTTGAAAAGCTTTGAAATGCTGAAAGGTTCAATGATAGCAGGAGATTTGTCTTTATTGGGAATGTCATTATTAAGAATTATATTCCCTAATCTAAGAAGATATTTGTGTTTTTCTTCTAGATCAGGAACTTTGTCGATGAGATCGAACAAGAGTTCTTGTTCAGTCTTCTCTTTTGAAATAACATTTATGTTTAATGGACAGAATCCTTGACAAGAGGACTTGTCTATTTCAGATTCTGAGATTGTGTAAACTTCTTCTAAATTAGAACTTGAATCAGATTCATTTGAGTAATATTTTTGAGAATTATCATCAGAAATTAAAAGAGCAGAAATCTTATCTCTTAAAACTTAATCATCATGAAAAACTTCATTAATCTTCTTTTTTAAAGGTCAGACATCAACTTTATGGCCTTTTCTGTGACTTTTGAAACAAGTAATTTGAAAATTGTCAAAATTCTTTTTAATAGACTTTCTTTTTGAAAATTTAGATTTTTTATAAAATTTTTCTTTGAAATCATTTTTATAGCGTTTTTTAGGAAAATGCTTTGCTTTATTTTTGAATCTATAGGAACGAGCTTGAATCTTTTGTAATCCAAAAGCTTCGCAGAATGTACCAATCTCCTTACGGTATCTATTCTTTTCAGATCCGTATTTAGATTGTATTTTCAATTCTGAACATAAAGCTAGTCTTTTTTTAATGAAAGCAAATAATTGACCATATGTAATAGTTTCGAAAAGAATGTCACTTTGACCAGTTGCTTCCTTAATCTTTTGATGAATTCTTTCACCGAAAAGTTTAAGAAGTCCAGCTATGAATCTTTCTTTCCAAAAAGAAGCATTGCAATCAATTCTTTTTAAAATATGAGTAAGAAAAACATCTATGTACCATCTATAATCAGATAAAGTAGGTCATCTGATATTAGATAATACAACTTGTGTTGAATCAAGTTCTTCTTTAGGATTACCAATGAAATACATGCCAATAGTGAGTATCAACATGTCACAAGCATCATTTTTTTAAATAATAGTACCATCAGGTTCTTCAACCTCAATGGTATGTTGAAGAATATTTTGTTTGTCGTTGAGAGTAAGGGAGTTATCCCACCAGTTTTTTACTGACCAGTGAAGCCAGTGACAATGAGAGCGGCGGCGCTCTCTTCTTTTTGTCCTTGGGCTTTATAAGCAATACGAGCCATGCCCATTTCTTGAAGAGTATTAAGTATTTCATATTCTGATTTGCCATCAATGTTCCATTCGTGTATTGAATGACCATCATATTTGGCATTGTTTTTTAAATGTGCCATTTCTTCGAATAGAATATCTGGAGGAGAATATCTACTATTATAAAAGACTTTTGTTCTGGATTGGAAACGAATTTTATTAATCTCATTATTATCATGTTCTGATTCGGATGAGATTTTTGATGAAATCTCTTTGGCTTTATTCAAACAATTAATGTTTGAAGTATGAGAGGTAGAGGCTATGTGAGGAGTATATGTTTTAATAATGTTTGTAACCTGAGAAGTAGAGGTTTCATTATTATGAGAGGATGAGGTTTTGTGAGAAGTTGAAGTCTCAATAAGTCTTTCTGAGGTTTTGTCAATGAGACTGGAACTAGCAGGGAGATACAAATTCATCTCGATATTAGTGGGAAGGCTTCTAGGATTGAAATGAGGAGTGGAAGTGCTACTTGAAAATTTGTAATCAGAGGATTTTGAATCTATTTTCACAGATAGGTTATCCACCTGTTCTACTATAGTATGAAGAATCTGATTTGAAAAATTATTTTGTTCAATAACCTTTTTAATATCCTTAGCTACATCTCCATCTCCTGTTCTAAAAGGGGTAGCTGAGATTTTTCCTTTTTCCAAAGAACTTTTTATATTTTGTAAAGGAGGATCAACAGAAGAAACGAAGACACCATTGTCAAGTTCCCATTTTTTGTGACTACTTTTTTGAGCATTTATCTGGTTTAAAGAATAAACATTATCAGAAATATTGTTTATTTTGCAATAAGCATCAAACCAATTTAAAATCATTATATTTGATTTATATTTATGATAAAGATCATTTTTCCATAAAATACCCAATTTTCTTCGAAAATCTTTATCAAGTTTTAAATACCAATCTTTTATATCCTTTTCATCAGGATCATTGAAACAATAATCAAGGTATTTAAAATATGGATAAAAGTTTTCAAAAGAAATCATTGAAATATAAAAGTTTTCAAAAGAAATCATTGAAATACTATTTTTCATTTGAGAAGCTGTAGGGGAACCTGGGTTAATAGATTTCTGGTATGAAGGAATAGGAGTTTTGAAATTAACTTTGAGGTTTTGATAACCAGAGTTATCAGAAAAGGAGGAACGAGAATTGATTTCTTGAATCCTGATGTTGGGAACGGCATCATTCTGTCTCAAAGAGTTGAATTTGAGAAGTATTCTTCCTTCAGAATCTTCCTCTATTTCGGAGACTTCGTGTCTTTCCATTCCTCTTGGTGTTTGAGGATTATTGATTATGAATTCTGCGGGAATGATTATTTCATTCCACTTGAGTCTTTTTGGAACAAAGAAATTTGAACTGCTTGCTTCTATTTGAAGCATAACAGTTTCTTCTTTTAAAGTAGGATTCAAAATGAATTTTGGATTGAGCTATGAAGACAAAACGAAAGTAAACACGATAAATAACAACAAAATTTTTGCAAAGATTTTTGAACTCGTTACTCTGTAAATGAATATCAAGAATTAATGAATCCATTAATAAAGGATCTGTAATAATTTTTGCATACTTTCTTTGTAAATTATAAAGATAGTGTGCAAAAATTATAAGAACGGATAGAGTAATATTTTTTAGAAAAAATATATACATGCAGTTTAAATAAGAAAAGAATAATAGTAAATATAAAAAAGTTAAAATTATTCTCTTGAGATCATGTCATCAAAGAAAAAGGAAAGACATATTAAGTCAGGAATGAGATTGTGAAATAGACCATTTAAGTTAATAATAAATTAAAATCTATTATTTGTAAAATTAAAAATAGCTTAATATTAAAATAAAATAAAATATACTTAAAATTAACAACTTAAGCTTTTAATAAATTATTTAATAGAAAATATCAAAATTATATTCTAACTCCTCTAAAAATCTAATATTACAAATTGATGATTGAAGTTTTTAATTTTTACAGTTAAAATTTTTATAATAAAATAATAATTAAACTAAATATAATAAGACATTGGTAGAATTTAAAATTAAGTTATATAAACAATTTTTGAAAAATTATGGATTAATATTTAATAAATTATTTATTAAATATAAAATACCTCATATAATAAATGATGATTAAAGAATTTTTCAAATTTTAAATTAAAATATCATAAGTGTTAAAGTAATTTACCTAGACAGAAATCCCTGTAAATTACCCTGTAAATTATCTCGTAATTAATTGATTATAAAAATTAAAATCTTTAAGTTAGAATGTAATATCTTTGTTAAGACCTAAATATGATACAAATTAACCACTTAACCTATTTTTTAAATAAATATTTAAATAGTAATTGATCATGATTTAAAATTTAAATCAAATCATCTAAAAGTATTTAATAAAATTGATTGACATTTTTAGTTTGGATTGATGATAGAAATTAATACGTATACATTTTTTATAATAATTATAAATTTATTATTTTGAAGGTACTTAATTAATTGATTTATTATGAATTAATAGTAATGACTATATAATTAGTTAAAATATCATTTTACTTGTTGATTTATTATTATTACTTTAGATCCTCATGTTAATTCAAACAAAAATTATTAGATTTTTTTAAATTAATAATGATAGAAATATATATATTGCACAATCAAAAATAGAGAATTGATCAGTAACAATTATTATTCAACAATAAAAAAATAATTTAAAGGAATAAAATAAACAAATAAAATCAATAATTAAGTATAGACAGATTACCAATTTGAAACAATTATTTTACCAACCTATTTAAATTATTAACAAAATCAATGCGCACTCAATCAATAAATAAAGAATAAAATATTAAAAAAATATAAATTATACAAAATTATTACATCATGCATACTCAAAGTAGCGTACGGATGTCAAGATAGCTCGAAGTTCTATTTTTATAAGGATCCGTATGCAAACCCTTCTTTGAATCTTCAATGAAGCTTGTAAATTAATTATAATCTAGAATGTAGAAAATAAAGAATGAAAAAAAAAAAAAGAAGAGGAGATCCAATATAACAAAACATAAAACAGAAAATAATTTTTAGACAATAAAGAGAAAAACACAAACATTAATATAGACTACTAAACATTGGAAAAAAAAATTAGAACAACTATTTAAATGTAAGTATTTTTCAACATATACATGGTGCATTGAGTCAAAATTATTAAATTATGAGTACATCTAATCTCATAAATCTAAAATAGTAGATCATGTGCACATCTAATCTCATGAAATATGAAAATTAAATATAAATATTATTATGAGAAAATTTTTGATAATTGGGATAATTGGGGAATCAAATATTGCTAAACAAATTTGCATAAATTATATTACTATGTTTAAAAAGAAAAATAAAAAGAAAAATGGGAAGAGAATAGTGGAGATGAGAAATGAAATATTATAGTGAATTTTCATCTCATATATATACATACAAAATTAAATACCATTAAATTATAATTAATTCAACATTAAATTTAAATAGTAATATCTCTTCAAATCAGCCATTTATTTATTATAAATAAATTAAGAAATAAGAAACTGTCAGTTAAAAGAATAAACATATAATATGTTAACTTAAATTAGGAAATAAGAATAATTAATATTAATAAAATAGAAAGAACTTGAATTATTTCCATATTGCCATGTTATCAATGGAGGAGAAGAAACTATCCACGTTAACAAAAGAAAAAATGTTATATAGATGTAATAAAAAAATAAAAATAAAAATAGAAATTAAAATTATCTTATGCAGGGAAGTTTGTATAGAGATTACATATATATTTTTAAAATAATGCAATTTAATTTAAATTTAAATTATTTTAAATGTCAATGCATAATAATGAAATAAAAAAAGAAGGTATTTGTCATATATTCTTTTTAATAAAATAATGAGACGTATATTAAAATTTTAGATATAGATATTTATAAAGTACAAAATGCATAACCCTAAATGTCCAAATACATAAATCATTATATGAATATATATAAAAGAAGAAAGTATATATGAAAAACTAATAAAATCAACTTATAACATAAACTAAAAGACATATATATAATTTCAATATATATACATATAGAAACATGAAAAAGAAAAGAAAAAATGCACTAATAAAAACAACATATAAAACAAACACAAATGATTTCAATACAATATAAAAATCTGTGTGATCATGTATTTATATAGACATGTTGGGATAAATATGAATTGATTGGGATTATTAAATAAGATCACATTCTTTAAATATTCAATGAAAATTAATTCTCATAGAGTGAAATCAATATACACCAATTGATTAATATTTAAATTTAATAATTAATAATTAAAGAAAAAAGAATAAGGAAACTTTAATTATGGAAAGTAAAAAAAATCAAATTAATAAGAAAATTACTTCTCATCAGGAAGCTCAATGAGGCATGCCACATCAGCGACAGAAAACTGTCGTTTAGATGTATTAAGATTAGAGTATGTGGATTACTAAAGGAAAAAAGATTTGGAGTCATTACGGAGAACTTGCATAGACTGAACACGATATGTGTGTTTTAGTTACATGTTTTCGCAATTTAAGAATAAAAGGTTGCCAGCTGGTGACGTCACATTAATCATTATGCATTGCTTTGATTATTGAGAACTAGCTAATGGATTAAGTAATTCATCATGAAATGTGGAGACACATTGCATTCTGTCATTATTGCTTTGGTATGAATTATGAATTTCGAATATTTTTTGTGTTACCATTAGTTTAATGTATGACATTTATGATCAAATTTACATATCGATGTGTACTGCTACATAATAAAGTTTTAAGATCAAATTGCTATTCAGGTTAAGACTTACCGATGATGCATTTTAATTGTAAATTCATGGGCAGCAATAGTGATAATTATTAATTTGAATAAAGAATATTGGATTAATATGGATTCTTATAAATTAAGATTTGAAAATTTTTAATTAAGGTAAAAAAATCTTTTATTATTTTTAAATATGTGGGAATCATCAAATATTCTAGAGAATTTTATTTAAATTAAAATTGGGGAGACATCTTTAATGTCGTTTAATTAAACATAAATATTTATTTTAAATATTGTTTAATTAGTTTAGTAATTTTCAATCTAGTCAATCAATGCAACAAGTTGCCATAGCACCCTCTGTTTGTGGAGTGTTACTTTATTAAAATTACATAGATGAGTGTGAAATTATTTATGTGTTTTGTGTTCGGCCCATAGGTAGGCACAATTTGGTAGAATAATAACACATATGTGATATTAAGTATGTGATAATTAAGTTAAACTGTTCGTGTGAACATTAGTCAGTCCATAGATAGACTTTTATTTGACAGAACTTATTATCAGTACTTGATTATTACATCAAGATCACCACTGCAGTTAATTTTTGTCCATAGATGAGGTTAATATTGCACAAGGTGTCTTGTGATTGGTTCCCAATTAATAATGTTGTACAAGTGTATCTCTATGCGAGTATAGATCGGCCCAAAGGTATATTAATATTTGGCCTGAAATACACAAGCGCCTGTGGTGGTGAATACGTGACAATGATTTGTTTAACATGTGAGTAATAAGTCGGGCCAAAGGAAGGCTATTGCTTGACAGTTTTATTGTTAGTATTTGACTACTACGTAGAGGGTGTCACTTACAAGTTAGTATTGTTGTCATTGGACTTAAATTATTTAAAATTTTAAAGATTATAAAGTTCAATGCAAGCATAATAATCATTTTGGATTAATTCTCTATATAATTAAGAAGTCTGCTAATTAAGTTTTAACTTATATCAACAACAAAATCATACATGATGAGAACGTCAACAATAAAGATGAGAGTAGTAGGCTTCAAGAAAATTTGGTCTCAATAAAGTATAAGGGCAATACAAAAAGACTCATTACGAAAGCTGCTAAAGACAACTAAAGTACAACCTTTTGTTTGTCCTAAAGGCTTGTGGAATTATTTTATAATACACCACATTAAGATTACTTAGCATGAATGGTGTTGTGGTGTAGTTAAAAGACAAAAATAGTACTCCACAACATATGGTTACTAATTGGAAAAATACTGAAGATTGCAGCTTATGATCTCAATAAAATTTCAACCAAAGTAGTTGTGAGAACTCTTTGAGTTTCACATATGATGATGTCCAACTAAGGCTAAATCATTGGGATCTACTAAAGAAAATTGGTTCAAATGCATAAAAGCTACTTTATTGGTTTTAAATAAAGATAATAAGTTTATGATCCAATTAATTAGATCATATTTGAGACGGGTAATACGGAATTCTTTGAAGATGTCGATTTGGGAGGAAGAATAATATTAAAGACATTGTCCTTAAGTGGGTGTCGATTCTATCTCAACTTATGCTTTAAAGAATTGGTGCAAATTTAGAATAACGATATGACAATGTCAATAATATTTAAAGAATAACAAATTCAACAACCTCAAGAATTAATGTCACTAAAGAAACCACTGAAATTGGGAGAAACACAATTCAGATGATTATATAGTTTTCTGCTAAATAATGAGGACACTATGGAATTAATGGTAGGACATTCCAGCAATGTTCATCGAGCCATGCAAAGTCCATATACTCGAAAGTGGGTTAATACTGTAAGTTATGAGTTTAAATCAATACAAGATGATCTTGTGTGCATCTTGGTAAAGGATTATACTCAAAATAAATGAAGGCATTATTTTAAGAAACTTTCAATACAGTTTCTAAAAAGACTCTTTTAAGATAATTATGACATTGGTAGCACATTTTGATTTTGAATTAAATTAAATGGATGTAAAGTAAGTGTTCTTTGATGGTAGCATTGAAATGAACTCAATGGTTTTAAGAACTAAAAGAAAATCAATCTATCAATTCGAGCAAGCTTTCACATATAGGAATCACAACTATTTTCATGATGTAATTGTCTCATTTGATTTTGAGACAAGTGTAGATGATTGTGTGGTTCAATGGGAGAATATTTATGTTAAACTAATGGAGACAAGTGCAGTCTCAATCTGGTACCCTAAAGTTAAACTAAAGATTTAAGAAATATAAAAATATTCTATACGTTTTGATTGTTGCAAGTTGTTGTATGATGAGGTATGTACAAGACCTAATTTGGCTTCTGTTGTTGGTGTGTTAAGTGGAAATTTAAGTAACTATAGTATGATCTTTATAAAGTATTTATAGAGAACTAAGGATAACATGCTTACACATTAGGGATAAGATTTGTTAGAGATCATAAGGAATTCTGATTCTGAGTTTGTTAGATGTCAATAAAGTATAAGATCCATCTCTGGCTATATTTTCTGTTGGTCTGGAGAGCTATACAAACAAGTAAAAGTGTTAAGCAAACACTTATAACTCATTAATCATGATAACTGAATTAGTAGCACACTAAGGGGCATTCAAACATGAATAAGGTTGCGAAGCTTTATCACATTAAGTTGATTGTGATAGTTAGTTCGCAGTAAAGTGTTAACGACAAGAGTACTTACAAGTCAAGCATATTGACATAGAATTTTTGGTTGTTAAATAAAGTGTTTTGTGTAGATAAAATTTTAGGAGAGCTTATTGTAATAGACTCCAAATGAGGATTCACCACTTATGTATACAATGCCCTGTATTTAAGCTAGCTACTCATTTGGGTATTATATGGTTTTAGAATACATTGGTTTAGTGGGAGTCTATATTTATTGGTCTTTAAAGGTTTTTAAGACACTTCGTTTTAAATAATTCAGTTTTCTGCATAATAAAGTTGATGTCTTTGAATTCATTATGAATTCACTAAAGTAATTTTCTATTTTGTAATATTTTGCATTATGGGTTGATCTCACTAAAGATAAAGTTGGACCAGTTGGAATTACATGATGTTTATCACATTTTGCATGTAATTTCCATGTTACTCACCATATTTGATCTATGTCATTGAGTGTACTGATATGGTGATTGTCGGGGTTTAACCACGATTTGTAATGTGGTGAATGTAGCGGTGATTCCATATTTGTATATGATATGGACCAGATTGTTAAGTGTAGCCTGAAGAGAAATAACATAAAATTGCGCAATTAAGGTCTCTTGATAAATTACTTTGGAACATTATATAGCCCAAGTGGGAGATTGTTAGCAAATTTTTATTCCTGTATAATCTAATTGTGGGCAATATATTATTATGTAATTATATTAGCTATTCAATTACTTTATGGATTTAATTAAGTGATCAAATTAAAGTGTAAAGTCCATGGACTATAATATTTTGATATGAGCCAATTGAGTAGATACCCAATACTACATGGATGTGTGATAATGGGTGACCAGTTGTGTAGTATATAAAGACTCCCAAGTTATGATCCCCAACACACTAAGCCGAACATGGTCATCCATTCTTCCCATCGGGAGGGATTACGACGGTCCCCATAAAGGAATGAGGAGGCTTGGTTGAGGAATGTCATTAAACCATTGATTTCTGAGTTCGTGTTCGCCTAGAGGACTTAATGGATCAAGATACGCTTCCGTGTTTCAGTTTAGATTCAGTTTATCATAATAGGGTTAAGGCCTTATGGATTTATTTCCAACAATGATCTCATACAAATCTTTTCCCTTTGTAAAAGTATATTTTTCAAAAATATTATGGAGATTTTTTTATTTTTATAATAAATAAATGAATTAATTATTTTAAGATCAATGTGTTATAGAAGATTTACAAGGATTCACATGATCTACGCCGTAAATATGATTAACAGTTGATTAACTCAACTATTAAGGATTAAAATTAAGTAAAAACAACTCTATAATATTAAGTACGTGAAAATTTAATACTCCATTGGTTTTATAAAGCCGTTAATGTGTACTTTTCTATTTTATTTAAGAAAATTTATTATTTAGCTTTTTATTTATTTCTTAAGGTATTTTAGTTTTTAAGTAATATCAAATAAAAAATAAAATAATGTTATATGCTTAGGTGAGAGTAACAATTTTAAAATTAAGTGTTTTGAAGTTATTAGATGTAGGTATTGTTTTCTTTTTTAGGGTGTAAAGAGTTTTGTAGGACAAACAAGTGATAAAAATGTGAAGGATTCGATGAAACGGAGGAATTATATAATAAATATGATCATATATAAAATTAGTAAATAAATTAAAATTTTAAATATAAATTTTTATAAAATAAAATAAAAATATAAATTTAATATTTAAATATCATGTCAATTAACTAAAACTAGTGTTGTCTCCCTTCAACGACGCGGGTTCTATTATGTGTGATGTCTTTATTTTAAAAATATATTTCTATTATTATGTTTTATATTAAACCATATATATATATATATATATATATATATATATATATATATATATATATATATATATATATATATATATGTTTGTTTTTTTTTCCTCTTACTTTACTATTAAATGTATTTTTTACCTTCGTATTAAAATAAACATTCAATTAATATAAAAGGAAGCAATTATAGTAGAATATCTTCAATTCAAAACCTAAAAAGGAATAAACTATCAATTATTGCCTAATTATTTTTCCATCAGTTAGAGACCTTAAAATATATAAAATAAAAAAAATGGTAGCAATGTGCCATAATTGAAAATTTTTATCATATTTATATAATAAAAATATTAAATTTATGATTATTTGTAAATTTAATTAATAATCAAGTATCTCTTTTTATTTTTTAATTATTTTTTTATTGAATAACTAAACAAAATTATTAAAGTTAAAACTCAATTAATTTTTTTCATTCAATAACTTTATCAAAACATTATTAATTGTAAATTAATTAATAATCGATCCTCACTCCTTTGTTTTATCTTTTACTTTTATTTTTTTAAGTTGAATAACCCAGCTAAAATATTTAAATGTAAAAATATATTAAAAATCATTACTTCCTCTATCCCAAGAATACGTTCGCACTTTCTACTATGGTCCGTCCCAAGAATACTTCCACCACCTAAAAATGGAAACAATACATAATATCAATAACCTTACCATACTACAATATTATAAAAATTTTACATTCTTTTTATACGCAATCTAGTCAAAGTCAACTATATCATATATTTTATTCTACCCAATTACCCAAAATACCCCCTCTCTTTCTTACATCACATTAACAAAAAATTACTTTTCTTAAACTCCATTCAAAGAATACGCGAATGTATTCCTGGGACGGAGGGAGTATTATTTTTGGCTAATTATAGTGTGCACCCGGGTGCACCCTAAGATAGGGTGCACCCATATACAAATAAAAACAAAAACATATACATTATGAGCAAAAATATATACAATTTAATTATTCGTTTTAAATGAAAAATTGAGTGTAAAAAAATATACAATTATTTAAAAATATGCATACACTATTGAACAAAAAGTTATACACATATTGGTATTAGTTTTTTAATGAAAATTTTAGTGTTAAAAAAGTATACAGTTATTACTATAAATGTATACAAAATAGAATAACATGTATATATACACATATGAGTGCACCTTTGCACCAGTGTGCACCCAATATACACTCATTATTTTTTATTATTTTAAATATTACTGGTAAGTTATTAATTAGAGGACCTAATAAAATACTACACCCGTCCCATAGAAGTTGACACAATTTCTTTTTTTGTTTGTCCCATTAAAGTTAACATGTTTCCTTTTTAATACATGAGACCTACACAATAACAATTAATTCATTCTCATGTGGCCCACATACAACCTTTAAATATAACTACTCACTATACATAAAATATTATTTCTCTCACTTTACTTTACTTCACTTTACATTAAATTATTATACTTAATCTTCATACAAAAAATGTGCTAACTTCTCCAGGACGGAGGGAGTATTAGTTAAAATGTTAAATTACTTAATAAAAAATATTAATTGCAAGATTAAAAATTTTAAACATATTTATAATAACATTTTCATTAGAATTAAAATAATAGTTTTTCATTAAAAATACATAAAATATTCTTATTACATTAAATTAAATAATCATAAAAAATTATTTAAAATATAATATTAATTGCAAGATTATAAAATCTTAATTACTTTAAATATTAAATTACTTAAATAAAATATTAATTGCATTATGAAGATTATTAATGAGAGAGGTTAAACAAAAAAATATTTAAAAGGTAAAGACTTGTGTGAGACCATCTCACGTAAGGGTTTACGTGAGACGGTCAGAAAGTGATAACCTTTATATTGAAAAAGTTATACTAAACTAATGAAAAGTGATAATGTTATTTCATGAACAATTTATAGAGTCCCGACTAACCCAAGTGAACTTGGCTCCTAATAATTCAATATCATAGAGTCCCAACTCATCCATAAAGCTTTGAAACTCCACAGGCCCCAATGTCTCTCCCTGAATTCTGTAGTCTCTCATGACTGCCCAATACCGAGTTGAAATCCCCCACTAACATCATATTAGGTATTAAATTGACAATAATATCCACCCAAAGTTACCTACGAACAACACGATCCTTATGACCATGGACAAACCCAAAGTGATAATCCACAACATTGTATATAAAGTCAAAAATCATTATTTGTGAGGATGAGAATATTACTTGAACCTGTGTGATAGAATTAGCTCTGAAGAATACCCAAAAATTCGGACGTAATCCCTCCCTGTGATTGTGCCCTGATGCGCGTTTTCTTTGCACGCAAAATTAATCCCCAAGTATTAAGAATATCAGTTGCAGCTTAAGAAAGCGACCAAGTGAATTATCGAACCCAAAGGACGACGTATTATCAATTTAATTATTTACTAAATTAATTAAGACGAATTGACAATAAAGTTGTGAATTTATTATAAACTACTAAACAATGAATTAAAATAACAAATAAAATAAATTGGGAACTAGAAAAATGCGGAAGTGGATCAAATAGGAGAATAGGTAGCTCTAGGATAATTTGGTTTCACTCATTAATTTCCCTTCCGTGTGTTGATGTGCGATTATGTCTTATGGAATATGGACGCATCACTAAACCATGCATATCTACTCTATAGACACAAGTAAACATGCGTGTAACACGTATGAATAACCTCGGAGCAAGAGATATAATTCCACGCCCCTTTCTAGGTACTATCAATATCAATTATTTTCCTGGCCAATTGGTGCTCTAACCCGATGTGATCTCCCTTTATAGGTACTATAAAATTGTCCTCTTTATCCTACTTAATAACCCGAATTCAATTAATAAGTATTCATATATGATAGTTCTATTGAAGCTTCGGAGTCCCCTCACTTAGAATCATAACATGGAATCCTGTTCAGCGATGAACACACTCAATCTATAACCAAGATATATATTCAGACTCTATATACCAATTGAAGATGCACAAAACGACCGTGAATATGGATTAAGAAAGCACAATCATATATAAAATAAATCCACAAGTTGTGTTGTACAGAGTTTACACACGAAAGTTCAATTAATTCGTAAAACCTTCATAACCCTAGTTCTACAAAAAAGGCTCTAGCCCATGATGTTACGAAGAACAATCATGCGGTTTGGATAGATCTTACCCGAATGTCTGGAAAATTACAAGATAAATTAGGAAACGAAATAAACCCTAGATGTGGCGTCGTTGCGTCATTCTCCATCTTGAATTCTCCTCTTAGTTCTCCTCTTGATACCACCTAAAATATAACAAAACACCTCAAGTGCACCTTTTTTTCACATGTATGGAATATAAGATACTTGTGCTAATATATAACAATAATTCTCATCAATAAGGTGTTAAATTGGACAATCAAACACACTTATTTTCACTCTCATCATGCCCAGTAAACTAGAAACCCAAGTTAATCCACATATGACTCGACACTACATGAAAAAGAACCTTTGGCTTAGTTATAGCAAGCAACATCGGTTTGTGCTTTCTGCAAAACTCCTTAAAAGTTGCTTGGGCCTCTTTCCGCCCTATACCATGAACATTCCAGAATAGCACATTCATTTATTACAATTGTTGCGACCATGCTTCGGTGGTTTATTGACATTACTCCATTCCCTATTAGTAGTTGCATGCATGTGCTTGGGTGGATTTTTTGTCGGTTGTACAAGTTTGACACCCGGACAACCAGAATTTCTCAACCTGGTTAGGGGGGATCTGGCCTGTTATAGTGAGTGGCATTGTATTCCGTACCTATCACTGATGCCCTCCCCGGTTCATTAAGCTTGATATCTGATGTAGGACTTTTAGTGTAGGCTGGGCTCCGTACATCAAAAGGATGCTCCTCCACAATTGCTAGAGCATGTTCCTGTATATTTTCATCTTCTTTCCCCTCACTGTCCTCTGAACTTTCCTCCGAGGCATGATCATCTTCGTTAACCTCCTTTTTCCCCGATTCATATTCTTCCTCATCCGAGACTTGCTCCGCTCCTGAGACGTGCTCACCTTCATCCGAGACATGCGTATCATCATTCTTTTGTTGACTCAATTCCCCATGACCATCCTGCACATTAGCCTAAGTGTTCTGGGCACATTCTCCTCCTCTTCCTGGTCAAGATTATCAAATCTGTTATTGGTTTGGGTTGGTGCCACTGGATCATCTTTTTTCTTCCAAGATTTCTTTAGAGCAACGAATTCATCCCTTGTTTTAGTGTGCCCTTTTTACTTTTCCTTATGATATGCCTTTTTATCTTGTTTCTTCAAGCAATTCACCACACTATGGCCCAAAATATGATAGAACTTGTAATATTCTGGGACATACTCGTATCCAAAAGAAATCCGGATGACACTCTTAGAGGTGTCAATGTTCATGTGCCTAGGCAACTCCTCCTGCACATCCGCCTCCACAAGCACTCTCGCAAAATGCCCTGTCAAACCATCCAAAGATTTTGCATCGATTCTTAGGGGAGTACCGACCACCCGTGTAATACACTTGATAACCTCTTCATACCACAGCACCAGCGGCAATTCATATATACGAATCCAAATAGGAACAATTGATGATTTGATCTTATAAGGATTGAAGGTAGGGGTCCATTGCTGGATTCTCAGTTGAACCCCACCAACGACCATGAGTCTCATCTTCAGAAGGGATGCTTTGCGAATGTCATCTTCAATTAACACTGAAAAGTAACCTCTACCCAAAGGAATGCAAAGTAATTCTTTGATGCCAAAAATATTCATAAACATGCCATCGATTTCAGGCTGTGAGAGAGGTTTGGTTCCCTTTTCGTTTAGAACCCTGACAATTACAAATTGCGAGAATAGGTTTTTACATTTTTCATAGAAGTTTTTATTTATGGACAAAGTAACCATATCACCTGTTTGAGATAGCGACCTTCCCACAGGATCCGGGAAGGATCCCTTGCATATGGCCAATTTGAGACGTGCAACAGACCCACCAGTACCCCTAGAGGCCCTTTCCGCATACGAATCAAAGATATTGGGCCGGGGGTCGTTGATCTGGGAGCCATCATGCCCAGGCAGCACATTAGGGTTTTGTGCAGACCCTAGGTTTGATCTTGGCAGGCCCGATGGGCCATCGTCATAAGATTGCCATGGATTGCTGTCAACCCTACTACTAGAATTGGGAGGGTTCAGTATTGACTCGATGTGAATACGTCCAATGTTGTCCATGGGCGGGGTTGCTCCAGCAAAGGCGCTATTACGTGCTAGAAGCTCCTTAAAAGGGGGAAGGCCAGAAGCTCCTGATCCTGCCGTAGCAGAAGGATGACCGGTCTGACCTTTAATACCCACTATAGATCCTGATGAGATTGAAAATTCATGTATTTTCGGGTCCAATTGGATACCTCTTTCAGTGTTTTAATTGCTATTTTTTGCACAAATATTAATACTATAAATTATTATTGACTAAAAGGTGCTTGAGAGGTATTTTGTTGTATTTTGATATAAGGGATAAAAATTTACAAAATTGGAATGAAGGGTGAACTTTTGCTACTTGCAAGCAAACAGACGTACAATTTCCATAATTTTTTTGTGTTTGTGTGGAAGTCAAAACTGGTCGTGTGAGATATGGTTGTAAATCCACAGAAGATAGGGTCGCGTGGGCATAAAGAACACTTCAATTGGATTCCAAACGAGAAAGTTATGATCGAAGTGGTGACGTCACGCAAGCTGTGCCGAACAGAACGGCTGTGCCACATTGCGTGACTTGTTATACATACAAATATTACTTTTCAGAGAGTTCTTTATATGGATAGAAAGCCAAGGAAGAGAGAATCGTGTGGGCGTAAAAATCACTCAAATAGAAGGTCGAACGAAGAAGTTATGATCAAAATGGTGAAACCGCGCAGCTGCCAATGGGATGTACGAAATATACCAAGTTTTTATGATTGCTATTATTTGATCAAATTAGTCCATGAATTATCATCCCACATGTGAAGTCATGTGCACTTATCCCACATGTGAAGCCATGTGAAAGAATTGCTAAGCCATGTTGTGACTATGGGGCCATACAAACATGTTAGATCACATGAAAATACACATGTACCACCTAAGATCACATGGAAATACACATGTACCACCACCTTGCCATGTGTCAATGTATTCTTGATTCCATCTCACACATCTATAAATACCCAACTCCATTCAAGCCACACACACATATATTTTTCTACCCCAAATTCCTTCATGCTTCACTTATATTCTTTCCATTAACTCTTATAATTAGTGGTAGTGTGAGGAGTGATCAATTTAGAGGTAATTCTCCACTCTTTTCGTTATATATTTTCACACACACATATACAACTCACACATATATACATATATATATGTATGTATATACATATATGTATATATATATCAATTCTCACACACGACCTTTTTTGATTGTGTTCATTTTGTTGTCTTTCTGAAATGTTGTCAAATGTTAGAAACACCTCTGAATAGACAACAGCTTTTTGGAAGAATGTTGTCTTTGTTTTTTTGTTTTTCTGAAATGTTGTTTAATCCTAGAAACACTTCTGAATAGACAAAAGCTTTTTGGAAAAATATTGTCTTTGCTTTGTTGTCGTTCTGAAATGTTGTCAAATGCTGGAAACATGTTGTCTTTTCCATTTTTTCATCTTTCCTCCTTTTCTGATTTTTCCTCAATAAATAGTAATTTCAAAAGAGAGTTGGTAGTTTCGAAGTTTCGAAATCTTTAAAATCAACTGCACACAACATTCAAACATTATATATATTTATATTATATTATATTATATTTAATTTAGTTCTTTTTAAATATTAATTTTATTTCTATTTATTATCTTATTTTAACTCATTTTATTTAGTGATTAATTATTTATATTATCTTAAGTTAGTTAATAATTAGTTTATTTTAATTATACTATTAGAAATTAGTTTTAGTAATAGAAATCGTAGAACTCAGTTTAGTATACCCTTGCAGGCATACCTGAGACCGAAGAGCAAGTCTATTCAAACATATTATTCTCTACGAAGTTTAAGGTGGGGGTAACTTTCACTCTTTACCGAGTGCTTCATTTTATGTCATGATTGCTATGTTAAGATGTGATATGTGTTACTTATATGTCATGTTATGTGCCAAGTGAGCTTTTAGTTCGATGAAAAATATTTTCTACTAACACTTTTACGGGGTGACGACTCGGTGCACACATACCAACTAACACAAGTTACTGGCTACGTTGATTCAGTACTAAAATGTATTTCAAGTATGCTAACATTGTACTGGGGTGACGGCCTAGTGCACATATACCAACTAACACAAGTTATCGTACGACGGTTCGGTCTAAAATATTTTCAATGAGTTATCGAACGACAATGTGCAAAATATTTTTATTAATTTGGCATATGTTACATTTTATGGTATATTTGGCAAGCATATTTATTTTTAACTGTGCAATCATTAAAGTTAACCCGCTGAGTGTATTTTAGACGCTCACCCCTTTTTGATTTCAGAACAAGGTTTAGAAGAAGGAGAGACCCCTGCAGATGTTCCAAGCCCATAGAAGACTTTATATTATGTCTTATATATTTTATTAAGAACTTTATTTCAGATATATCATCTGAATGTACTCATTTTGGATATTTCACTCTACTTGGGTGAGTAGACGCTAATATGTAATAATCGTTATGCCACCTTTACTTTATTATATTATCGCTTTGAGGAATTTATTATAATATTTCCCATGTGCATACTCGACCCTTCTATTACTATATGGGGAACTGTATATCTAGTAGCGTTCCAACCCCATAGCGAAAATCCTGGGCGTTACAACGTGGTATCAGAGCGGTCTATCTAAGACTTGCTCAAGTACCTGACTTAGAATTTTATACCATACCCTAGAATTGACTATTCTATGACTATGACGTGACTACACTTTAGAATTTTATGTGTGTTTAATTTATATACTAGTATATAATATTAGTAATATTTTGACTAGATCATGAGCTGGAGAAGATCACAAAATCAACCTACAAATGAGAATCTAGAGAACATTTATGGTAACCCAGGAGATGATTTAGTAATAATTCTTCGAGGATTGGCTCAACAATTTCACGCAAACTAGACACGACCACCACCACCAAAACCTATTCCTAGAAACGAGCCAACATTGGTAATTGAACAATTCCGACATTTCAATCCACCAATATCTAATGGAACTGAGGATCCCGTGGAAGTTGAGAAATGGTTAAGATCGTTGGATAAGATTTTCACCTATCTCGATAGCAATGATGCACAGAAAATTGCGTGCGCTGTTTTCCAGTTCGTAGGTGAAGCTGATTTTTGGTGGGAGGCTTATGGATGTACCAAGACATCTGAGCAAAAGGCTAGGATGACATGGGAAGACTTCAAGGAGGTGATCATTTAGAATTGCATGCCACAGTCGTATCGAGATGACAAGGAAAGTGAGTTTCTTCACTTGAAGCAAGGAAAAATGAGTGTGCTAGAATATGAGAGAGAATTCAATTGACTTTCTAGATTTGCAACACATCTCGTTAATACGGAGAAAAAAAAGTCTAGACGATTTGAGAAGGGATTACGATCCAAGATCAACACTATATTAGCTGGACAAGGAACAATGACTTTTGCAGAAGCATTTTCCAGAGCTCAAGAATTAAGTCTCGACAGAAGAATAACAGTAACCAGAGCAAAAAGGCGATGGAAACACCTACAAAGCACAAGTGGGAAGGACCGATGAAAGTAAAAGGAAATCATAAGGTACAGAACAAGCAAATAAAAATCAGAGGACCACCACCACTCGGAACAAATTCTCCATGCCAGAAATGTGGTAAGAATCACCTTGGAGCATGCCTATATGGAACTGAAATATGTTATCGATGCCGTCAACTGGAACACACCATACTGGAATGCCCAAAGACTAAAGCAGGAGGAGGATCGAGTGCTAGACCAGTATGTGCATATGTTATGACACAACAGGAAGCTGTGGAAGAACCAGAAACAATGGAGGTATGTTAACAGTATTTGGCACTCCTGCCCTTATACTTTTTTATACGGGAGCCACCCATTCATTCATATCTCCTAAGATGTATAAGAAAGTAGAAAATAATTGTGAAGAGTTAGATAAATCAACTCTTGAGGTTAGTATACCTTCGGGTAACTCTATCCGAACCATGAAGTTGTGCAGGAATATGAAGATAGGGATGAATAACAAAATCCTACTTGCAGACCTTTACGTAATTGAGATAAAAGATTTTGATGTAATTTTAGGGATGGATTGGCTTAGAGCTAATCATACTGTAATAAGATGTCGTGAAAAAGAAGTACAATTCCAACTCCCAGGAAATAAGAAGTTTACATTTCATGGAGCGAAAGCCGGAGTAGTACCGCGAGTTATAACTACAATGAAAGCGATCAAAACGATGAAGAAGGATGGATGTCAAGCATTCTTAGTGAACATCGTGCAAAGTGAAGGCGAAAGGATGAGCATAAAGGATGTTCCTATTATGCGGGAATACGAAGATTATTTCCAGAAGACTTACCAGGATTGCCACCCGAAAGGCAAGTAGAATTTATAATCGATCTAGTAACGGTAGCAACACCAATCACAAAAGCACCTTATCGAATGGTACTAAAGGAGTTACAAGAATTGAAGATCCAATTACAAGAACTCTTGGAATTGAGTTTCATACGCCCTAGTGTTTCACCCTGGGGAGCACCTGTTTTGTTCGTAAAGAAGAAAGATGTTTCGTTTAGGATGTGTATCGATTATTGAGAACTGAATAAACTTACCATCAAAAATAAGTATCCATTACCAAGGATTGAGGATCTATTTGATTAACTATGTGGTGCTAGCATATTTTCCAAGATAGATCTGAGGTCTGGATATCATCAAGTGCGAATCAAGAAAAGCGACACTTCGAAGACTACTTTTAGAACACGTTACGGGCATTATGAGTTCGTAGTGATGCCTTTTGGACTTAGTAATGCACCAGCAATTTTCATGAATTTGATGAATCGTGTTTTCCACTCGTATTTGGACAAATTCATGATCATGTTCATTGATGATATCTTAGTGTATTCTAGAGATCGGGAACAACATGAAGAACACCTGAGAATCGTTCTAGAGACACTAAGAAAGGAAAAGTTGTATGCCAAATTCAAGAAATACGAATTTTGGTTAGAGAAAGTTGTCTTTCTTGGGCACATTGTGTCAGCTTGAGGAATCGAGGTGGATCCGACCAAGGTGGAAGCAGTAGAGAAATGGAAGACACCTAAGAATGTTGGAGAAGTACGGAGTTTCATTGGATTGGCTGGATATTACAGAAGATTTATTGAGGGATTTTCAAAGATTGCAGGGCCCTTGACGAAATTAACTCGCAAGGAAGTTAAGTTCTGTTGGACGGAAGAGTGTGAAAAGAGTTTAAACCTTCTCAAATAGAAATTGATCACTGCACCTTTACTAACAATTCCAAATGGGATAGAAGGATTTGTCATCTACAGTGATGCTTCAAAGTAAGGACTGAGATGTGTTCTGATGCAACGTGATAAAGTAGTTGCCCATGCGTCTAGACAACTCAAGATCTATGAACATAACTATCCAACTTACGATTTAGAATTGGCAGCTGTGGTACATGCTTTGAAAATTTGGAGACATTATTTGTATGGAACAAAATGTGAAATTTATACAGATCACAAGAGCTTAAAATACTTCTTTTAATAGAAGGAATTAAAATGAGGCAAAGGAGATGGTTGGAATTAGTTAAGGATTACGATTGTATAATACTGTACCATCCAGGGAAGGCAAATGTGGTAGCAGATGCTCTAAGTAGAAAAGAAAATGGGGAATTAGCCTGTTCTATAACAAACCAAGAATTATTAGTGGCAGAGTTCTTTCGGACGAGTTTGGAAGTCGTAATACCTCCAAGTAGCATTGAAGCAGTATTAACTGCGCTACTGATTAAACCCTCCTTAAGAGATTGAATCAAGTAATCTCAAGATGGAGACGATTTTCTCAGAAAGATTAAGGAACGCGTGAAGATTGGGGAAGGAAATGGATTTGCTCTCACTTAAGATGGGACACTCGTCTTTGGAAAAAGATTGTGTTCCTAAAATGAGAATCTTTTTGTCAAAAGCTCATTGTACTCCATACACGGTATATCCAGGAGGATTTAAGATGTATAAAGACTTGAAAAATGCATTTTGGTGGAGAAATATGAAAAGGGATATAGGCTTATTTGTCCAAAAGTGTATGACTTGCCAACAAGTGAAAGCAGAACATCAACGACCCTCAGGACACTTGAAGCCATTAGAGATTGCTGAGTGAAAATGGGAACATATCACAATAGATTTCGTTACTGGTTTACCAAGATCAGTGTGAGGAAATCAAGCTATATGGGCGATAGTGGATCGTTTGACCAAGTCTGCGCATTTTCTTCCAGTCAAAATGACTTACAGAATGGATAAGCCTGCACAAATTTATCTAGAAGAAGTTGGATTACATGGTGTACCAGTTTCTATAGTTTCGGATCGAGATCCAAGATTTACATTGTAATTCTGGCACAGTTTACAAAATGCGATGGGCACGAAGCTAAAGTTTAGCACAACGTTTCATCCGCAAACCAATGGTTAGTCTGAAAGGACTATTCAAACCTTGGAATACATGCTGAGGGAATGCGTCCTAGATTTTGGAGAAAGTTGAGAAAGATACATACCACTAATAAAGTTTGCTTACAACAACAGTTTTCAAGCCACGATAGGCATGGCCTATAATATCTTAGTTCAACTAGATTTTTTTTTTAGAAAGCCCAAAACCTATTTATTTATTTTATGGCCCAAAAGGCCAGCCCTATCTTAGCCCAACTAGATTTTGTTAGAAAGCCCAAAACCTAATTATTTATTTTTATGGCCCAAAAGGCCAGCCCAAATAAGCCCAACTATATTTTTTTTAGAAAGCCCAAATTTATTTATTTATTTATTTTGTGGCCCAAAGTTTCAGCCCACTTAAATGGCCTGATATATAATTATTAAGGCTAAAGTTAAAAAAAAAAAGAGAGAGAAGAACGGGAGAAGAAAAGCAAAAGAGGGGAAAGAATAGAGGAAGAGGAGAAACCCTTGTTGATCAAATTCTCCCTTACAACCCTCATCCTAGGTGGTTTTTAAGTTATTTTGAGGTAAGTGGTGTGTGAATTAAGCTTCCTTCTTCCATGATTTTGTAATTTTGTGGGGTTTTTCTTTTTGGTATGTGGGTAATTTGCAGACTGTTCGAACTGATTTTGACATAGCTATTACCCTTGAAAGTTTGCAAACTTAATTTCTGTACGTAGCTGAACTCGTTAGCTTTCCGTAGCCACTTGAAACGCCTCAATCCGATTATTCTACAATTAGTTATGATTTTTCCCGTAAACTGTCGCTAGCTGGAAAATTTCAGAATTTTATGTCGAATTCAAACTTATTTTCTATCGTTTCGTTTAGTTAATGTATTGAAACGGGTTATGTGGGATTGGGAACTGATGTTAAGGAGTTACATACCATTTTTATTTAATATCGACTCGTTCGAACTCGATTAGGATTTGCTTTTAGCAATGAAAGGGATGTTACCGCTAATAGTTAGTTATATTTAATTTGTCTTTAATTACTCATCTCCTTTCTAGGTAAAGAATCATCGACGAAGGGCAAGGGACCGACTTCAGATTCCGGAGAGAGTTAATCACTTCCTTGTGAGTTGATAATTCGGGAACGCCTTCTCTTGTGGGAAGTGTGGACCCTCGATAAATGTGCATTTATTTTAGTTTTAGTTAATTGATAAGAAAATTATTTGGTATTATGTTATGTGGTAAAGAGCCTGATTGGCTCGATTGCTCTGGTTAGAGTCATGTTAGCCATTTTATGAGTTTTATTGATTTCTGGTTATTCTTGTGTGCCAATTAAGACTCTAACTTGAGTCGTTATTCATCTTATGATGCACATGCATATGTATGTCTGGTACCAAGGTTAAGTAGCCCAAATTGGTCACGGTTCGGGTGAGTTGGAGCGACATTGATTAAGTAGCCCGAATTGTCGCGGTTCGGGTGAGTTAGAGTGACAACCAAGTTGCCCGTGATTGGCAAACCTGGGTGAGTTAGATCTAACGAGGCACCTGTCCATTTGCCAAATACTGTTACTCTGGAGGGTGATCGTTAGATGGATCAGTCTATTATAGGCTCAGTCAACGTCACCGGTGTGGGACATGCATGTCATATATGTTTATATGTTTGATCATTTCAAGTATTCACGTCGATATTGAATTGTGAACTTTAGCACTTGGCGTATTGAGAAAGAATATTAATGTGCATTTTATCTAGAGTAACGGTGACGGGCTTGGACTGTCTCTCGACGGAGAGCTCAGTTCGAGGAGGATATTGACTACCCACGCGTCTTTTATGTGATAACATGTTGTTTGAACTAATTGTGTTATTCATAAATGTGCACTAAGGTTTTTATTTTCATTAATATGTATACTGAGTGAGAAATAGTTATTGTGGGATGAAATGTGGGATTTTATGTTATGAACCGCGAGTGGAATACATGCTTCGTATAAGGGTCGGGGTGACCGGCTTATCACCTCACTGAGCTAGTGGTTTTGCTCACCCCCATCATTCTTTCCTTTTCAGGCTGTTGATATCGTTTTGGTTGGAGGTTTTCCTATCGTTTGCTCGTCATCCAATCCGTGTTTTGGGTACTTTCTCTTTTATGTAAATTGACGGATTCATTGGCGAGATTGTATAGTTTATATTTGGTGACCCCCTTGATGTTCTTTTTGTACCTTCGCGATGTTATATCGTTCATGTATATTTTCTTTAAGCTAAGTTACACCGTTGAATTTTGTACCTTTGTAAATCCTTGTTGATACTTTATGAGATGATGTCCTCGGGTTGTACCCGTTGTTATCAGTTGTTCAGTTCTACAGGTACTTGATAGCAAGCCTTACGTTTTCTATAAACTTTGTGGAGTGGAGTGCACCCATTTTGTGAAATTTATGGTTAACGTGGTGGTTGTCGCGCTTTGTCTGGGGTCGGGGCGTGACATGGCCCCTTATGAAACACTCCATGGAAGGAAGTGTAGATCTCCCCTCTATTGGAATGAAGTTGGTGAGAAAAAAGTTCTAGGACCAGAGATAGTATAAAAGACAGTGGAAGCGATTGAGAAAATCAGAAGAAGAATCTTAACAGCACAAAATCGACAGAAGTCTTCTGCTGATAAGAGACACAAAGATTTGCAGTTTCAGGAAGGAGATAAAGTTTTTCTCAAAGTCTCACTTTGGAAGGAAAGGAAAACTCAAGCCAAGATACATTGGGCCACACGAGATTTTGGAACGAATCTGCGAGTTGGCATAAAAATTTGCTTTACCACTTGAACTAGCTGGAGTACATGATGTATTTCACGTGTCCATGCTACTAAAATATATGTTTGATCCAATCCACGTTGTTAACCATGAAATCATAGTAGTTGATGACAGCTTGACATACGAGGAATTTCCTATAGTCATTCTTGACAGTAAAGTTCATAAGCTGAGAAATCGTGAAGTTACTTTAGTTAAGGTTCAATGGAGTAGACACAATAAAGAGGAAGCAATGTGGGAACGTGAAGACGACATACGAAACAAATATCCGATTCTATTCTTACCTAGTAAGTGAAATTTCTAGGACGAAATTTTTATTTTAGTAGGAGAGGATGTAATACCCACTATAGATCATGATGAGATTGGAAATTCATGTATTTTCGGGTCCAATTGGATATATCTTTCAGTGTTTTAATTGTCATTATTTACACAAATATTAATACTATAAATTATTATTGACTAAAAGGTGCTTGAGAGGTATTTTGTTATCCTTCGAAAATCCACTCAAACGGACTCAAACACACCTGATTCATGACTTACGACTATAACACACGATTTATCTTGACTTAAGACCAAATCATACATCATTATCACACGAATCAGAGCTTAAAACATGTGAATTTACACACTCATCAAACCCCCAAACATACATTTTGCTCATCCCGAGGCAACGAAATATAACCAAGAGTAAGTGTAAATTCCACAAGTCCACCTAGTCAAATACAAGTCATACTCACACATGCAAATCTATCAATTGAAAACAAGTATCAACCGCATCATACATATGATTCATGTAAAACATCACTCAATTATAACACAATTCGGAGTACTAAGTCATCTTGTTCACAAGATAAGTGTTTATTCTCGCTCTCAAGTGTAGAAAATGTACACTTAAAAATGTTAGTATATACGCTCATATTCAATTCATATTCCCGTATAACCATAAGCTTGGCAAAGGTCTCAAAAATCAACTTATGATCACTTTGTTACTAGGATCACAAAGGACTTGCTTTTGGGTTGTAACATTGGCTCTTTGGTAAAGGTAGGAAAATTTAAATTTAAGTGAGTAATTAACTAGTAGAGAATTACATTGAAGTTTTGCTTTTCATCAAACAGCTTCTTCCTCTCCATCTTCTTCTCATGATCTTGCATTTCAACTTTTCCTTCTTTACTTGGCATCAACATCATCTTTCTTCAAAGTACAAGGGTACCAGTTTCGGGCACTACTCTTCTAAGATTCAGAGTACTGGTTTCAGGCACTACCCCTCACAAGATTTAACCATATTTCTCTTTCGATTCATAACACTCAACCGATTTTTTCTTCCTTTTTCTTCTTCCTTCAAACTCAAGCTATCATATATTCACCTCAACTCTCTACTAATGAATAGGGTATTCAACAAAGCTCAAGTAAAGGATAAATAAGGCTCTATCACAGGCTTAGCAAAGAAAAAGCTTTTAAAGGCTCAAAAGGGCTTCCAATGATTCATATAATATAAGAGAAGGTAAAATTTGGCTAAGTAACTCAAATAAACAATAATGACCTAAGATCATGTCCTATTATCTAATCAATCATAATACGGTCATTTGAATGATTCTCTCAAGAATAAACTATCATGCATGAATGTAACATGATTTCGTAAGGCTCAAATTCTCAAATAGGTAAATAGAATCCTAAGTACTCCTTAAAGCGTATAACCAAAATCAATTTCACAATGAACTCCACATACTTAACAAGATATACATGCTTCTCATCAACAAAATTAACACATGCAACATTCGAATGCAACTTACTTAGCAAAGAACCCAACATATCAATCCAAATCAAATATCATCATCCAATCCAACCTCAAATATCAAGTATCACACATCCATCAAATCTCAAATCACTATACGTGCATGCCACTCACACCACAAATACCCATCATGTGAAGAGAAAAAGAGAAGAAAGATGAGATGAAACAGACAAAGATAAAAAATCTGACGTAATCTACTCCTCCGGAGCATCATCGTCGTCATCGTCATAACCATCACTCATCTCCGAGGTCCAATGATCAAAATCTATACGAAGATTATTCAGCTTTCTATCCAGCTCATGCTTATCAGCTTGCATCTTTCCTAATCTCCTATCCATCTCCACATAGTTAGCATGCAATGCATTATATCTCATGTCAAGCGCGGCATAACTAATGGTGAGCAAGCCCAGCTGGCGGTTCATCTCCTGCTGATTATTATTCAAGTTGGTCAGGTGCTCATTTATCAACATGAACTGCTCCCTAAAGTACTCATCAGGACCGCCCAATACTGTTGCAGTGGCACTGCTGGAATGGTTTGTGGTGGAATCTCTTGCTGTGGTGGCATCTCACACTGTTGTGGAACATCCATCTCAGGATGAATAAAATCCTCTCCGAGCTGCTGCGGATGTGGCTGATGATGTGGCTGCTGCTGATGCTGCCTTTCATCTACAATCCTTTGTAACTCCTGATACATCTCGACAGCATACATCTGCGCCACTGTCCTCCAATCACCACTCCTTAAACAGGTAATTGATATGGCCTCATGTGCCAATGAGTTCATCAACATATTATCATCACCCCGGACCGTAATCAACCCCTGTACATTGTATGGAAACATAAAATAGAAGGGCCTAGACCCCCTATTGTAAAACCAATCTCCATCACGATGGTAAGCAAATCCAGCCTTCACACAAGCGCTCATGACTAGATCCTAGTCCTCTAGGATAGGTGTAATACCAGTATAGTCCATGTGGTAGGACTCAGCAACAGGAGTAAGCAATCCTCCAATGTTCACTCGCTGGAATGTAAAACTCCTAAACTTGTAGAGCAGCTGAATCAGGTACGATCCTACATTGAACCTTACTTCATTCAACATGCACCAGATAACATACAACTCACCCCTCGATACACAACTCCCTTCAAACAGGGCGAACAGTGTGTTGCTAAATACTCGATCCATATATCGAATCACGGGGTTCTTAATCAAGGAAGCACGAGCATCTTTCATCTTGAAATCCATATCCTCTCCAGAAATAACTCTCCAAAAGTTATTTGCATTGAAATATCCATTCTCGTTTCTGGAGATCTCCCTCAGAGTCTCAAAAAGGACATTAAAATCCTTAGCAGACCAAGTTCTCATCTCGCCTCCCAGCTGAAATGAACACTCATCCCTTATTGATGGTAATCGAGCGCAACACTTCCACAGTCACATGAAAATACGTCGGCCTCTTCAGCTCCATGAAATGATGCATCCCTACTTGATCGAAAATCTACATAATATCCTCACGGATATTCATTGTCAACATAGCCCCATCATCCTGGTACCTTGTTTGGGAGATCTTGTCAGGCATATCACCCATCGCTCCTTAATCTCATCCCAATTCTCCATTTGAATCTTAAAGTCCCTAGGAAGCCTCTCTTTCAGCCTTAGCTTCTTGGTAACTTCATCCTCATGGGCTGACCTGTCTTGCCTCTTCTTAGACTGAACTTCGATCTCCTTTCCTTTTCCTACAAGAACAATATTTCAATACCAAACAAAACAAGAAAAGTAAACCAATATAGTTTAAACTAACTAGGCACTCAACTCTACTCAAGATATCAAGTTTTTCATGCATAATCAACTCCAATCAAGCATGCTTCCAACCTCATGAATTCAATGTCAAATCAATCCTCATGCTTATTCAATTTCACTCCACCATCAACTCATAAATAAGAACGATCAACAATGTTATCAACCACTAGCATGCATCCAACAATTCCAACAATTCAACTCAACATTCAACATGCTCACTTCACACTCAAACTACTCATCAATTTCACGTAAACATCAAGGTCTATCAACTAATTAACAATTAAAATCGGACCCATTGCTTGTTCATACGAAATTTCCAACACCCATTCAAATTGCACCATGAATTCTCATAAAATTGAGTTCAATCAACTTACCCACTTAAAATCAAGCAATAGAACTTCAATCCATCAAGAAAACATACCTTTCGATCCGGCCATGGCTTAAGATGAACAAGGGTGAAGAATCCCCAAATTCGACGAGAAACCCTAGTTTTGCAACTAGAACTCTCCAAATTTGTGACAAATCGAGTATAGGTAGTGTGGAATGTAGTTTAATAGGAGCAAAATTGAGTGAAAATGAAGTTTGGAAGAAGGAATTTCTGGTTCGGTGCAAAGTGATCGAAACAGGGGTGAAAATCCACTTAAAATCCCAACTTACCTGTGCAATTCGACCCGAATGAGGTGGTCGAACCATCTCGTCATGGTCGAATTGTGCTTCTGGACACATTCAGCACCTTGGTTCGACTCGAACTACAGGTGGCTGGTTCGATTCGAACTCTAGGTCGAATCACTATACTCGTGGTCGAATCGACCTGTAGAAAACTTTTTGCTTCACAAATCGACCCTGGTTTGACTTCCCACTTGGTCGAACCACACCCTTCCTGGTTGAATTGACCTGTAACACTGGCTTTGACTAATAGTTTGACCAGGCCTTGTGGTCGAACTTGCGATTCGACCAGGCCCATTTGGTCGAACCAAACACTTGCTTTTTCAAAATCCTTCATGCTTCGTCCCCTGCACACTTTAGTCTGGAAAAAGATCATTAGGCACCAAAACAGAGCAAAACTATACTAGAGAATCACAACTAAGACTAAAAGATCATGTGCATATACTCCGCATACGACTCAATAATTAAAAAACCACTAAACATTAGGTAAATTGCAAAAAATTGACACATCCAAACCGATTTAAATATGCCGCAAAAAATCAACTCCCCTAACAAACGTTACAAAGAAAAGATTATACTCTTCGTGCTACGATGAGGTAAGTACATCACACCCAAAACTTAGTAGAAATTATAGTCAAAACTAAGTTTGCAAGAGGATGTAATTTCCGATAAGTAAGCGCAATATAAAAATTTCTTACTCACACGAATGAAATAAAACAATCAAACAAGAGGGAAAGCACCCAATAATCGCTCTTGTTTAACATCGAAGAGTCACGATGGTACCAATTCAATGTAGGGTATCTTCACAGACGACGCAAGCATCATCCGTCGACTTATAATGCTTAAATCGATACCCATTCGCCGCTATGATGTCTCCAACTTTGTCCATGATCTTAAAACTCCCCCATCTGCAGGCTCTATGGATAATGAACGATCCCGTCCATTTTGATTTTACTTTTCCTGCAAAGAGCTTCAATCGAGAGTTAAAGAGTAATATCTCATCACCTTGCTTGAACTCCTTGTAAGAGATCTTCGAATCATGTCATTTCTTCGTTCTTTCCTTGTAGATATCCAAGTTCTTAAACGCTCAATTCATCCAATTGATTGATATGAGTCATCCTCAACTCCTTTTGATCTTTAAGAGACAAATTCAAGCTTTTCATCGCCTAAAATGCCCTATGATGAATTTCTATGGGTAAGTGGCACGGGTTTCCATAGACAATTTGATACGGTGACATATCAAGCACCGTCTTATAAGCAGTTCGGAACCCCCCATAAAACATCATCTAGCTTTTTAGCCCAATCTTTTCTATTGGTTCCGACTACTTTCTCCATGATTTGCTTCACTTGTCTGTTAGAGACCTCCGCTTGCCCGTTCGCTTGAGGATGATAGGGTGTAGTAACCCTATGCTTGACACCGTAATCCTTGAGCACTCTCTCAAGAAGCTTGTTGAGGAAGTGTAAACCTCCATCACTTACTAGTGCTCTAGGGACTCCATAGTGGGCAAAGATATGCTTCTTCAAGAAAGACAACACGGTCCTTGAATCATTCATACGGGTAGGAATGGCCTTCACCCACTTAGAAATATAATCCACAGCTTGAAGGATGTAGAGAAATCCATTAGATGGGGGAAATGACCCCATAAAATCAATTCCCCCCATACATCAAAGATCTCAACTACAATGCTCGGCTAAAGTGGCATCTCATCTCTTCTACTTATGTTTCCCATCCTTTGACATCTATCGCATGTCGCCACATAGAATTCACAGTCTTTAAACAAAGTAGGCAAATACCAGATTGTAGTACCTTAGCTGCTGTCTTTTGGGCTCCGAAGTGCTCCCCATTACGTTGTGCATGGCAAAAATCAAGAACACTCTCCATCTGCATCTCGAGCATACACTTTCGGATGATAGAATTTGTACAAATCTTATTGAAGAACGGATCATACCATATGAAAGTCTCAACATTCCTCTTAAACTTCGTAAGTTGATACCGAATGAGATCTCTTGGAATTTCGCCCACGGCAACGTAATTGCCATAATCTGCATACCATGGATGCACTCCTTGAACAGCTACTACACAAGCTCTTTCTGCTCATTCAGCAAACAGCGCCATGATCTTTTCATCAGGAAACATCTCTTCACTATAATCAAATGAATCATCACAATGCTCCCTTGTCACCTTGATAGGTGATCCACCAACACATTCTCCGTACCTTTCTTATCTGGGATCTCCATATCAAACTCTTGCAGAAGAAGGATCCATTTAATGATTCTTGGCTTTGCTTCCTTCTTTTCCATCAAATACAGGATTACAGAATAATCCGTGTATATAATGGTCTTCATGCCAACCAAATATTGTCGAAACTTGTTGAATGCATACACCACAGCTAAAAACTCTTTTTCACTGATAGTATAGTTCTTTTGTGTTGCATCAAAAGTCTTATTCGCATAGTAGATAGCGCAGAACTTATTCTATCTCAATTGCCCAAGCACCACTCCAAGTGCTTGATCACTTGCATCACACATAACTACAAACGGTTAGAGTCCAATTCAGTGTGATCAAGATAGGTGCAGCAATCAGTGCCTCCTTTAAAACCTGAAAAGCTGTTAGACATTCATCATAAAAAAATAAAAGGAACATCCTTTTCAAGTAAGTGAGACAACAGTTTGTAGTATTTTGAGAAGTCTTTGATAAATCTCCTATAAAATCCTGCGTGTCTAAGAAAAGACTGCACTCCCCTCTCATTCTTAGGTGGTGGAAGCTTCTCGATTGCCACCACCTTTGCTCTATCAACCTGTAATCCCTTAGCTGAAATATGATGCCAAATCTCATCTCTCACCATGAAGTGGCACTTCTCCTAGTTCAATATGAGATTAGTTTCTTGATATCTCTTCAAAACAGTAGACATGTTAGATAAATAAATATCAAAGGAGGAACCAAACACATAAAAACCATCCATAAGCACCTCTATGATCTTTTCTATCAACCCATCAAATATGGCCATCATGCAACGTTGAAATGTAGCAGGAGTTACACAATCCAAAAGGCATCTTTCTAAAGACAAAAGTTCCATAAGGGCAAGTAAAAATAGTCTTTTTCTGTTCCTCGGGTGCAATCATGATTTGAGTATACCCCGAGTACCCATCCAAGAAACAATAAAACTCATACCCTGCAAGACAATCAAGCATTTGATCCACGAAATGAAGGGGGAAATGGTCTTTGCATGTATTCTCATTTAGTTTCCTATAATTAGTACACACACGCCATTCTGTAGGAATCCTAGTGGCTAGAGTCTCACCGTCATCGCCTTTCACAATCGTCAAGCCCCCCTTTTTAGCTACAACATAGAATGGACTCACATGGGGACTATCACTTATTGGATATATTATTCCTACATCCAGCCACTTTAGGATTTGCTTCCTAATCACTTCTTGAATAGTGGGATTAACTCTTCGCTGATTCTAAATGCTAGTCTTAGCCTCATCTAAAAATCTTATCCTATGCATGCAATATGATATACTAATACCTTTCAAATCATCAAGAGACATACCAATTGCAGACTTATACTTCCTAAGCATATCTAATAATTCATCAAGTTGATCATTAGTTAGAGAAGAAAATACAATTATCGGATATGTTTCATTGTCACCAAGATAGGCATACTTTAAATGCTCCGGTAATGGTTTCAACTCCTCTTTCTTCTCTTCTTTCACGGTGCTCTCTCGATCCAATGGCAAGTACTTCCTAGTCCACTTCACCTCTTCAAGCTTAGTCCTTTTTTATTCATGCTTGTTATCACCCAAAGCAAGTAGATTTTTTAGAAATTCAATACATACCTCATTAGAGAGCTCATCTAGCTCCATGGTTGGAAAAGTAAAAGACTCCATCAAGCATGTCACCAAGGGATCCTTAGAAAGGATCAAGTACATATCTTATTTCACAATCTCCTCCACTACATCAATGTTGTGACGCTGAATCTCCATCGGCATCTGCATTGCATTATCTAGGTTGAACAAAACCTCTTTTTTATCCATTTACAACATTAACTCACCTTTTTGAACATCAATCATAGCTCCAACAGTAGCAAGGAATGGTCTCCCTAAGATAAGGGGGACTTTATCCTTGTCATCCTCCATCTCGCGTACAAGAAAGTCCACAGGAAAGACTAGTTTCTCTACTTTCACAAGAACATCTTCAATCATCCGCTTTGGAAAAGTCATAGACCTATCCGCTAACTGTAGAGCAATCGTTGTGGGAGTTAACTCCCCCAAACCAAGCCTTTAAAATACTGACAAGGGCATCAAATTGATGCTTGCCCCAAGATCGCACAATGCTCATTGTGCCGGTCCTTTTCCAATTTCACATAGAATAGTGAAGCTTCTCGGATCCTTCAACTCACTGACAGCCTCCTCTGTATGATCGAGCTGTAGTTCACAAACAAATTCACCGTTTTAATTCCATTCAACCTCCTCGTCTTCAACAGTATGTCCTTTAAAAAGTGGGCATAGTATGGCATCTCTAAGATTGCTTCCGAGAAATGAATGCTAAAGCTTAACTTGTTTATGATTTTTGAAAACTTCTTGAACTTCTCTTCCAACCCTTCTTAACTAGCTTGAAAGGAAATGGCAGAGGTATCTTAGTTTTGGGAATCCCCCATTTATCACGTTTCACCTTCTCCACTTTATCCTTCTTGGCTCTCAATCTCTTTGCTCTTTCCCATCTCTTTTCTGCTATAACCTCAGTATTCTGTTCTTTGAATGATACGAGAGTGGCATCAACATCATGTAAAGCATTCGACGCACAAAATGGTGCAGAATGACATGGTTCGGCCATGGTTCGACCAGGGGTACTTGTCGAACCAGGTGAGTAATGGTCGAACTGTGCGTCAGAAAGTGCTTTTTCTCCCGAACAGGGCGGTTCAACCACGGTTCGACCAACAGGGTTGGTCGAACCTGATGGTCATGGTCGAACCGTTCTTCTGAAAAACAAGGTCCTCTGGACAGGGTGATTCGACCATGGTTCGACCAACAGGTTTGGTTGAACCATATCGATCTTGGTCGAATCGACTGGCTGGGCTCTTCGAAGGTTGCCCACTTGTCTGGTTTGACCTCCTCTGCTCGATTCGACCAGCTATTTTGGTCGAATTGAGCTCTGTAGCTTTCGTAGTCATTTCCGGCAATATTAGTCCCTCATACTGCGTTCCAGACCTCAACGTGATGGTGTTGCACTGCTTCGGGTTTGCTATACTTTGAGATGGAAGCTTTCCTTTCTCAACGGTTTACGTTAATTGGTTCACACTCCCGGCCATCTGCCTCATCAACAACTTTAAGTCTTTCATCTGCTTAGATATATCCTCATGGTTAACATCAATCTTTGCTTCTAGCTTTGCCTCTAGGTGATCCACTCTAGCATCATTTCTTGCCATGTACCAATTCACAGTATCCTCAAAACCAGGTTTTCCTTCTTCGACCTTAGCACCCAGATCAATACCACTAGGAGGTTGTATTGCTGCATTAGGATCTCTCCATGAAAATTCCGGCCTCCTTGGTTGTTGATAATTCCCTGGGGGACCATAATTATTTAGTTCTCTTGATAATTCCGGTTTCCTTGATTTTGAACCTCGTTCCTTGAATACTTTGACCCATGGCATAGTTTGCCTCATCCAATTCCTCTTGGCTAGCTCCTTCATTACAAACATCCGCTACATAATTGGTACTCGCTAAGCTATGTCAGTAATCTGCTTTTGTTGAGACTCTAGTAGCTTGTTGATGTTAGTAACACTAGAGACGATTTCATCATCTCTACTTGACTTAACCATTGTGTGTTCCACATATGCTACTTTTCCAAGAACATAAGTGCCTCTCACTCTATCAGTTGGCAAATCTCTTGAATTCATCAAAATATCCTCAAAGAGCTTTTCGGCCTCTACGGATGACTTTGTAAGCAATGCTCCATTCGATGAAACATCTAGTAAAACTCAAGAATCGTAGTCCAATCTATTGTAGAATGTGCTGATGTATTGAGCTTTAGATATCCCATGTTACGGACAACTTCTAAGTATATCCTTGAATCTGCCCCAAGCTTCATGAAATTTCTCATTACCATTGATAGCAAATTGATTGATTTCTTGTTTCATCTTGAACACCTTTGAAGGTGGCATATATCGCTCCAAAAATTTCAATTTCAATTGCACCCAGGTAGTTCATTCAGCAGCATCAAGAGTATCGTACCAATCTCTCGCCCTTTCAGTAAGAGAGAACTTAAATAATATAATACTCCTTGCATCCTCATGAGCTCCTGCATCTTTTTGTGTACTTGCATAACTGAGGAACTTATTTAGATGTTGTTGAGGATCTTCAAAGGCTCCCCCTGAAAAAGGACTTCTTTCAATCATGCTGATTAGGGCAGGGTGAAGATCAAAATCAGCTCTGGCCCCCTTGCTCCTAATAGCCCCGCATTGCCTCATCCGTTGTTCTTAAAGACTTCACGGATGGCAAGATTATCCAGATTCACTGCTATGTCGATTGCTTCTGCTTCCAAATTAATGTCGGTTCCAGCTTCAGTCGCTTGCGAGATCAGCTCGTCAACTTCAACTCCTAAATTAAGAGTTTCAGTTGGTTCTACGTTCTTGTTCCTATTTTTCTTCTTCTTCTTTCTCGATGACGCACCGATCTCAGGATTAAAAGGTGCTAACTCTCCTTCCTTCGATCTAGTGTGCATATACATAAGAAAAATAAGGGTTAAAAAATTAAGACAAGAATAAAGTAGTCTCAATTAAACTAGAAATAATAAACTAATAATTAATGTCGTCCCCGGCGAAGGTGCCAAGAACTTGATGAGTGTTTTCTCAATACACAATATTAATCCCCAAGTGTTAAGGATGCTATTGTAGCTTTGATAAGCGACCAAGTGATTAACAAACCCAAAGGACAGATTATTATTAATCTAATTATATTTTAACTTATTTAAGACTAGTATAGAAATAATGGTTTGGTAATTGAGTAACTAATAATGAATAATTAAAAGAACAATAAAAATAAATAAGCAATAAAGATTAGAACGAAAGTGAATGAGTGAGAAGATATGTAGCTCTTTGGGCCATCCAGTTTAACTAGTTAATCTCTCTTCCGTATGTCAATGTCCAACTCTGTCTTATGGAATATGGATGTTTCACTAAACCATACATGTTTACTCTATAGACACAAGCAAGCATGCGTGTAACACATGTGAATCACCTCAGAGCAAGAACATAATTACCCCCTTTCTAGGTACTATCAGTATCAATTATTTCCCGTGCACTAAGTACTCTAACCCGATATGATCTCCCTTTATAGGTACTATATAATTATCCTCTTTATCCTACTTACTAACTCGAATAATATTCAATTAACAAGTATTTATATAAGATAGTTCTTATGAAACCTCGGAGTCCCCTCACTTAGAATCATAATTTATAATCCTGCTCAACAGTGAACACACTCAATCAATAACCAAGATATATATTAGGACTCTATATAACAGTTAATGATGCACAAAATAACTCTGAGTATGAATTAAGAAAAAGCATAGTTTTATATAAAGTAAATCCTCTAGTAGTGTTATACGGAGTATACACACGAAAGTTTAACTAGCTAGATAAAACCTTCAAAAACCCTAGAACTACCGAAGCAGTTCTAGCCCATGATTGATCGTAGAACAATCATAGTGTTTGGATAGATCTTACCCATTGTCTTGAAAATTACAAGATAAATTAAGATGCAAAGTAAACCCTAGATATGGGCGCCGTCACGTCTCTCTCCGTCTTGAATCTTCACTTGATTCACACTTGATTCGGCAGACGAATCTCTCTCCACAGCTCCATGGACGGTGGTTGGGTTTCGGATGAAATAGAATAAAGGTGGTGGTGAACTCATTTTTCCTTTTGGATCTTGGATGTGCTTTTTGAGCGAAAACACACGTTGAAGGTGTAAAAATACGGATCTGGACGTGTCCACCGCAACAGTTAGACCAAATGTCCTGGTCGAACCACTTTCTTCATGGTCGCATCACAAGTCGAATTTGTCTGTAAAGCACTTTCAGGTCGCCGGTTCGACTCGAATGGCCGATCGAATCAGATGCACCCCTGGTCGAACTGCAACTGCTTATCTTTAGGCTTCTGGTTCGACCATGGTTTGATCACCATGCTTGGTCGAAACACACTGTCGTGGTTGAACCACACTTGTGCCGCTTCTTCTCGCCTGGTTCGACCACAGGTTCTGGTCAACCAACTTTCTCTTGGTCGAACCAAGCCCCTGCTTGGTCGAATCGGGCACCTAAAACCCCTTTTTTTGGTTCCGATCACTTCTATCCCTTTTTCCTTCGAAAATCCACTCAAACAGACTCAAACACACCTGATTCATGACTTACCACTATAACACACGATTTATCTCGACTTAAGACCAAATCATACATCATTATCACACGAATCAGAGCTTAAAACATGTGAATTTACACACTCATCACATGGTTAGTCATTCAAAATAGAAAGGAGCAAACTTGTTACCTTCTGTGGGTGTAGATTACCCGATTAGGATTTCTCCACATACAACACTAATTTTCCGAGCAGCCGCAGTGGGAATGAAAGAGTGTGAAATGAATGGGATGTGGACTTTGGATGAATTAAATAGGGTTTCTTCTTTATATACCCCTTCCCATTGCCTAAGAAATTAATAGATTAAGGGTGGGACCGGGTGTGATACATACATAGAAAAGGAATATGAATTAGAATTTATTTATACTCCCTTAATTCAGTGCAGTAATTGGTTAAAATGGTATTTTTAATTCTATAAACGATACCAAACTGATTTACTGAATTTAGCGAACATTAAAACAAAATTCAAAATTATTGTATGGTATGTGAAGCGAAATATCATGTTCGATTAGGTGTGGTTTTTTGGTTTTAACCGATATTTGCTCACCCCTATATATATACATATATACTCCCTCCATCCCCTTGATACGTATTCATTTTGTCATTTTGGTCTGTCCCATTACAAAGTATCCATTTCCTTTTTTAGATTGATTTGACCACACATGACCCCACACTCAATACTAAAAGAACTACCCACTACACTTTAAAATATTATTTCTCTCACCTCAAAATACATTAAATTATTATACTCCTTAGTCCACATGCAAAAAGCAAATGGCTACATTTCAAGTGGACGGAGAGAATATATATATATGTATATATATATATGTATATATATATATATATATATATATATATGTATGGCCATCTAAATATAAAGAAAATTTTCTAGCTAATATTAAGGGTTATTCTAAATTTACCCTCATAACTGTCAAAAGAAATGACAAAAAATCATGGGGCCATGATTATACTTTTGTTGACCGCATCAAATGATGTTGGGTGGGACCACATTTAAAATTATAGGAAATTCTCAGAAAATTGATTATTCTATTCAGCCTAAATTTCTTCTATTCGGCCCAAAATTCCTTGTATTCGGCCTATACACATTTGCCTATTCAGCCTTTTTTTTCCAAAAAAAATTTAATGCGGATAAAATTTTTCTTCTATTCGTCCTACATGTCTTCTATTCTGCTCAAATGATTTTTCTATTTGTCCTTTTATTCCAGAAAATATTAGAAAAACATTTTATACTGATAAAATTTTTTTTCTATTCGACCTACATTTCATTCGGACTACATTTTTTCTATTCGGCCAAAATTTTTATTTTATTTGGCCTATATTTTTTTCAAGAAAAAATTAGATTTTCATAAGGATAAAAGTTTTCTTCTATTCGGCCCAAATTTTTATTCTTTTCGGTCTATATTTTTGTTCTATTCGACCTCTAATCCATAAAAAAATATATTTGAATATGGATAAAATTTTTCTTCTATTCGGCCCAAATTTTGTTCTATTGGCCATATTTTTTTTCTAAAAAAATTAGATATTCATACAAATAAAAATTTTCTTCTTTTCGCCCTATATGTCTTCTTTTCTGCCCAAATTTTTATTCTATTCGGCCTATATTTTTTTCTGAAAATTTTTCGTATGGATAAAATTTTTCTTACATGGCTTCTATTCAGCTTATATGTTTTTTCCCCAGAAAAAAATCGTAGAACACATTTTTTGTATTTAATAAATAAATATATTCATGAGGAATTAAAAGCAATAAATTAATGCATTCAGTAGACTGTAAAATAAAAAATATCAATATATAATCTTATACTCCCTCCGACCCCTTGAAACGTAACCGCTTGCTTTTTGAAAGTGGATTAAGGAGTATAATAATTTAATATATTTTGATGTGAGAGAAATAATATTTTAAAGTAGAGTGGGTAGTTGTATTAGTGTAAGTGTGGGGCCATGTCTGGTCACATCAATATGAAAAAGAAAATAGATACTTTGTAATATGACGGACCAAAATGGCAAAATGAATACGTATCAAGGGGACGGAGGGAGTATAATAAAATAATAAAATAAATATTGTATATATTGATTGATAATTAGTCAGATATGCCAAAAATATCTCAAATATTAACCAAACATATATTAATATAATTAATTAAAAATAAAAAAATCTATTATTTACATGAGTATGATCTTCAAAATTACCTTAAAATTAAATAATTCAAAAATATTGGATGAATATAAAAAAATTGTCAAAATACAAATCCCATGTAAATTAAATAAAATATAATTAATTAAATATTGATTTATATATTGATTGGAAATTGATATATTGATTGATAATTAGTCAAATATGTCAAAAATATCTCCAATATTTCCCAAATTTATATTATTATTATTAATTAAATATAAATCTATTATTGACATGAGTATGATTTCAAGATTACCCAAAACTTAAATAATTTAAATAAATTGGAAGAATATAAAAAAATATTATCAAAATATAAATCTTATGTAAATTAAATAAAATACAATTAATAAATAATGATTTATATATTAACTTAAATTAATATATTCATTGATAATTAGTCAAATATGGCAAAAATATCTCCAATATTTACCAAACTTGTATTATTATTATTAATTAAAAATTAAAAAAATTAGTTATGGACGTAAATAGTATTAATGGTTTAGATAAAAAAATATTAAATAGATGGTCAAGATTAAAATTGAGTGGTTTCTAAATAAAGTAAACTTTCTCTTATACACAAATCGAATGCTAATTTAATCAACATCGTCCAGAAAATTCATCAATTTCAAACAATCATTGCAATTCAATGAGTACAAATCGCAGGCTATGTTAGTCATTCAAATTTTCATAAACTCTTCCAATAATTCAAGATCAAACATGATTGATTCATTGTATCTTCAATAAAAACCCTCCAAATGTGTGCATAGATACTACCAAGATGGGCAGCCAAGTTTCAAATAGACATGGATAGTCATTCAAAATAAAAATAAAAAAACAAACTTGTTACCCTGTGTTGGTGTAGATTAGCCGATTAGGATTTCTCCGCAAGCAGCCACACAACACTCTTGTTCCGAGCAGCCGTAGTGGGAATGAAAGAGTGAGAAATGAATGGGATGTGGAATGTGGATTAATCAATTAGGGTTTTTTTCTTTATACACCCCATCCAATTGCCAAAGAAATTAATAGGTTAAGGGTGGGACCGGGTGTGATACATACATAGAATAGGAATATGATTTAGAATTTATTTATACTCTCTTAATTCATTGCGATAATCGGTTAAAATTATATTTTAATTCTATAAACGACACCGAACTGATTTACTGAATTTAGCAAACATTAAAACCAAAATTGAAATTATTGTATGGTATCTGAATCGAAATATCATGTTCTGTTCGGTGTGGTTTTACTGTTTTAACCTATATTTGCTCACCTATATATATATATGTGTGTGTGTGTGTGTGTTTGTGTGTGTGTGTGACCATCATTATATTTTTGTTGACCACATTAAATGATAGTGAGTGAGACCACATTTAAAATTGTAGAAAATTCTCAGAAAATTGATTTTTCTATTTGGCTTAAGTTTCCTCTATTCGGCTCAAAATTTCTTTTACTCAGCCTATAAGATTTTGCCTATTCGGCCTATTTTTTTATAGAAAAAAATTTCATATTTATAAAATTTTTCTTCTATTTGTCCTATATATCTTCTATTCTGCCCAAATGGTTTTTCTATTCGTCTTTTTTTTCCAGAAAAAATTAGGTAAAATTTTCATACGGATAAAATTTTTCTTCTATATGACGTACATTTTTTCTATTAGGCCTACATTTCTTCTATTCGGCCCAAATTTTTCTTCTATTTGGCCTACATGTCTTCTATTCGGCCTAAATTTTTATTTTTTTCGGCCTATATTTTTGTTATATTCGGCCTATAATCCATAAAAAAATATTTTTGAATATGGATAAAATTTTTCTTCTATTCGGCCTACATGTCTTCTATTCGGCCCTAATTTTTGTTCTATTCAGTCTACATTTTTATTCTATTCGTCCTATTTTTTTTCTAGAAAAAATTAGATATTCATACAAATAAAAATTTTCTTCTATTTGCCCTACATGTCTTCTTTTATGCCCAAATTTTTTTTCTATTCGGCCTACATGTCTTCTATTCGGGCTACATGTTTTTCCCCAGAAAAATCGTAGAACACATCTCTTTGCATTTAATAAATACATATATTAACAATGCATGTAAAAGCAATAAATTAATGCATTCAGTAGACAGTAGAACAAAAAAATCAATATATAAATCTTATATAATGAAAAAAAAATAAAATAAATATTGATTTATATATTGATTGATAATTGGTCAAATATGCCAAAAATATCTCTAATATTAACCAAACATATATTATTATAATTAATTAAAAAAATATATTATTTACATGAGTATGATCTCCAAGATTACCTTAAAATTAAATAATTTAAATTGATTGGAGGAATATAAAAAAATTATCAAAATACAAATCCTATGTAAATTAAATAAAATATAATTAATAAAATATTGATTTATATAGTATGATTTCAAGAATACCCTAAAATTAAATAATTTAAATAAATAGGAAGAATCTAACAAATATTATCAAAATATATATCTTATGTAAATTAAATAAAGTACAATTAATTAAATATTGATTTATATATTAATTGAAAATTAAATATTCATTGATAATTAGTCAAACATGGCAAAAATATCTCCAATGTTTACCAAACTTATACTCCCTCCGTCCCGAAAAACTTTTCACGTTTACTGTTTCACGTTGTTTAAGAAAAGTTGCACTTTTTGACCAACTTTATTGACTTGCGAGGGTATTGTAGTAGTTTTAGGTAATAAAAAGTATAAAGTAATGATATGTGTGTGAAAAATGAGTGTCAAATTTGAAATTAAAGCAACTTTTGAGATTGTTGGATAAAGTGGTGTTTCCTTTTTTGGGGTGTGAAAAGTTTTGTGGGGCAAACAAATGAGGAAAGTGTGAAAAGTATTATGGGACGGAGGGAGTATTATTATTATTATTAGTAATTAAAAATAAAAAAACTATTATGGACATAAATAGAGTTAATGGTTTAGATAAAAAAAATATTAAATAGACGGTCAAGATTAAAATTGAATGGTCTCTAAATAAAGTAAAATTTCTTATATACACTAATTACACACAAATTTAATCAACATCGTCCAGAAAATTCATCAAATTCAAACAATCATTGCAATTCAATGAGTACAAATCGCAGGCTATGTTAGTCTGTTCAAATTTTCATAAACTCGTCCAATAATTCAAGATCAAACATGATTGATTCATTGTATCTTCAATAAAAACCCTCCAAATGTGTGCATAGATACTACCAAGATGGGAAGCCAAGTTTTAAATAGACATGGTAGTCATTCAAAATTTCATAAACTCGTCCAGCAACCCAAGATCAAAGATGATGTCTTATCTTCAATAAAACCCCTGCGAATGTGTGCATAATAATTCTATCAATTGTATAGCTGGGTACTGCTAATTTTTAATCAGCCACGATACCACCAAGATGTTCAGCAAAGTTTCCACACATCCGTATCAAATTATCAACTCTCTTCCACTAGGGTACAGACTTACTATCAAAGCATTCACTTATAATTTTATTATAAAATTCTTCAGATTCTCGTTCAACCAATAATTTTCCATTTTTATAATAGTACTCCGTACAAAGATGCTTGATGATTTGAGGATATGTTTGTCTATGTGAACCCAAGAAGTCGTGGACCATCCTTCATAATTTCAGGACAAACTCTTAAAAGCCTGATGAAGCTCAGAACGTTTCTTGTCAGACAACAAACATTATTTATCTCTGAGGTTCTTGATGAACGCAAGTCGCTCATGGGGAGGGAAAACGACCAGGTCGTTTGTTACCAATTCATATTTTCTAAGGGAGATTGGATCACCATCTCCCGTAGTAATCCGGATTCTACAGTCTGTATATGACACAAGATTGAACATGTGACTAAAGTTGGGTTAATTCTTCAAGCACGTATTATCGTCCCAACCAAGCAAAAAGAGTTCAATAATAAACATTAATTTCTCGTAATCCTTTCTCCTCGACACTGGTGAGCTGGGTTTCTGGAACTTGAGTTTCCAGAACATCAATTAGTGGTCTTTCATCACAAAATTCTCGATTTTCAAGACTAAGCCCTTATAGATAGATATATATTTGACATACAGATAGTCCACGAAATGGAACATGCGTCTCACTAATCCCTTTAATCTTTTCTCCAACTGGAGAAATGAACAGTCTACTCCGAGGTCATCATGCCTTTCTATTGTACTTCGGAAAGCCTTATTCTTCACCACATACTAATCTTCAATGCATTTTTTCAAGTATACATCGAAACTTTCGTATGCTAAATTTTCTCCATCTTTTTTGTTAACAAACCTCGGACGAAGAAAATTTGGATAATCCAACATGAATGAAATGTTAGCATCTACTCAAGGATGTAGATAGTTCTGATCTAAATTTACACTTCCCGTGTCATTATCCATATTTTGCAAATCATCATCTTATTTACTAGTATATGTGAGTGTGACTTCTCTCTGAAGAGTAGGCATTGTACTCTGAATTTAAATAACATGAAACAGTGATAAATTAATCACTTTGCAAATAAAACTTTTTGCTTTAAAAGTCAAAAGAGAGCAGTGGGAAAGAATTTCAGCTGACTACTCCCTATACAAAACACCAAAAAAATGAGATCATTTTTGTTGTAAAGTAAATGATAAGAGAAACATAAAGAAGAGGAGAAGAATATAGAGAAGTAGGAGAAAGAGAGATTTTACTAACGTCATTAATCTGAAGTGCATAAAACCTGAATATTCTCACTCTTTAAAAAGAAAAGAGAAAGGGTACAATAGTAAATAAATTATTTTCCTATTCTAATGATATAAGGAGTAATTTCCATATAATATATTTCACAACACTCCCCCTTGGACATTATGACGTTACGACATCATATGCTGCCTCATTAAAAACCTCACTCGGGAAAAACCAGTCGAGGAAAAGAGTACATGATTATGATGTGTCATAATAGCGCCTCATTAAAACCTTCAACTAAGAAAACCTCATAGAAAAAACTTAGTTTAGGAAAAGAGTGCAGCTTGGTCTTCAGGATCCAATCTTCATGATCGTTCAGAATTGTTGCTTCCAATTGTCATGTGTTGCATTAGTTGTCTCATCAAAAACCTTAGACTAAGAAAACCCAATGGGAAAACTTTGTAATGGGAAAAAAAGTACAACTATCAGTCTTTAGGACTTAATCTTCTGGATTGTTTAGAAATTACCACTTCCCCTCAAATTAGCGGTATTTTGAAATATAACTGCTGATTTTTAGGATCAAAACTTCAGAATTTACATGGAATTGTCACTCCCCCTGAAGAAGACAATCTTTTGGGTCTACATAATACATTACTATAAGCAGATATTAAAATATAACTTGGGAGTAAACCAAAACAATGATAAATAATTTAGATTTTCATATGAGCAAATACTATGTGTAATATCTCACTGCTCTTTTGGAACATATAAAATAAATTTGTCATGTCTCGTATAATATATTAATTGCTCATCCACGAAACACATAATTTATTGTCTTATAAAATATTGGGGAAATGTATCTTTCATCATGCCCCATGGGCTATAAATTTATTATATCAGCAATCTTATCCTTACACCAGTCTGAAACTTTAACATTATGTGGATCATTTAATTAACATTCAAATCAATATTCCAATATCACTTTCGTTTCTTATAAGTAAACCAATATATTTTGTATCTACGAGATACTTGATGGTATGTTTAATTTCATGTAATTTCTCTTTATCCGAGAGTCATAAAATCTTGCTAGCAAGATAATCATAAGTGCATATCAGGCCTGATACTTTTATGAGAAAACAAGTGCTTTAAAAAACTTAATGGAGGGACTTCTAGTCCAAAATATCCTCATTATATACTTCAAGTATATAGATATTAGTTTTCCACTTCAAGGGATAAAAATGACAATTGGCATACAACATGAATTGATATATCGAAAATTCATTTGAAACAATCATCAAATAAATTAACTGGTATTTAAAATTTAAAATATTCTCAACTGTAGGTTAAGACAACTCTTTGGTTTATCCAAGTTCTTTCATTCTGAAAAATCCATCATCTTAGCAAATGGATGATGATATAGAAAGGAAACAAAAGAAAAATACAAGAGAGTAAAAGATGATAAAAGTCATGCCACAAGCGGCAGAAGCCACGCAAGGCTCGATCTACTTAAATCGAAAGTACTCAAAATTCAAATCATTAAAAATGTGATGTTGTACAAATTGTGGAGCGGTGTTGTGCCAATCATAATCACCACCAATATCTGACAAAGCATCTGCAACAGTATTTCCCTCACGGTAAATGTGAGAGACCTGAAAATTCATATTCATCAGCAAGTTCTTGGACCTTCTCCATCTCGTGATCAATCGCTAGGGAATTTTTTAACTAGGATCTCTAAAGGCATACACAACATATGTTGATTCCAATTCAAGCCATAGTGTGTGCCAATCCTTATCATATGCAACATCAATTGCTATGAAGGCCGCAGATAATTCTGATTCAAAAGTGTAGTAAGTGTCATAGCCACATGTGAAACATCCTCTCGCGAAACCCATATTCTTACGGAAAATTCCCGCCCCCCTGATATTACCACCGGGGCTCCTGCAGCGTGGCCATCCATATTGCATTTCATCCATCCAGGGGGTGGTGGCTGCCATTTAATTGAAGTAATCGAAAGAGCTTTCATGGGTACTCCTTTTACTCCAAAATACCGAAGGATTCTTAAATCCCCCACAGTGTTGTGCATCGTTCCAATAGTGAGCCTTCCTGTTTCCTTGATTAATGCAGCCAGCACTGAAATCACACCAGAATGCGTAAGGGCTTGTGATGTCCTTCTGAATCAAGTTCCAGGTTCATCATCTCATTTCTAGTACTCCAAATAATCTAGAAGTAAGAAACAATGGCTGCTCTGCATAAGTTGATCACTTGAGTACTGCCTGGCATGTGCATAACTTGTAGCAAAAAGCCCATAAAATCCTAGTCCAAAGGGATCAGACCCTCAAACTCAAAACCAGCCAACACAAAGTGCATGAATCAATGTATGAAAAGATGGTCCAAGGTCTCTGAATCCTCCTCACAAAGATGGCAGCGTTAAGGCCCAAGAGAACCTTTATTGATCAACACATCCCACGTAGTTAAGATGCCCCTGATGGCCTTCCAAAGGGTGATGGAACGACGAGCTGGTATGAAGCTCGCCCAAATCCAGGAACCTCTGTTTGTAGCTAAAAAAATATGTCGTGTTTGAGCATAGGCAAGCTTCGATGTGACCTTTCCATAAAGAGCTTTAGTCCAAAACCTTTGATCTCTTAGGTTTGGAGACATACGAGTAGCAAGTATGGCATCAACAATAAAAGAATGCATCAGTAAACTCAACTGTAAAATGCCAGCCTCCATCATATAAATAGTCCCCAATCTTTTGCTCGTACTGATGTCTGTGTTCTAATGGGATACCAATTATATCCGCTATGGGTTTGCCAATCCAATTGTCTAGCCAAAACAACACATTGGAATCATGCCCTACTATCCAAATCTACTCCTTCATGAGTCTTTTGATGTTGGTGTTACAAGCTGATCTTATACATGACGGGAAATAGGAATCCTTAAACTTACTACCTTCAAACCAGCAATTCTTAATTAGTTGCAAACATGTCTCGTCTCCAAGTATGTCTTAGGATAGCTTCATGAGATAAGCATTATTGGCTGCCGTGATTGAGCGAATGCCCAAATCCCCCTCATCTGTAGGACAACAAATACGACTCTAGGTAGCCATGAAGTGATGAGTTTTTGAAACATCCCAGTCCATATAAAGTTCCTGCATGCTCTCTTGATTCTACTGATATGGTTCTTGGGCCATCTATATATCATCATAACTTGAATTGTTGATGATATAATTACTGAATTTACGAGACAAATACGCCTTACCATTGATAGAGAGTTTCCCTCCGACCTTTAAAATTTGGAAAGTATAGCATCCGTTGAATCCTTGAAATGTATGCTTCTTGGAGCGCCTTTAAAAATTGGAACACCGAGGTACTTAAAGGGCATACTGCCCACCGAAATCATCAACTCATCTTTAATACGCCTTTTGATTGCTTCCCTTACATGCTTCCCAAAGAAAAGCTTTGATTTTTGTGGACTAAAGAATTGTCCAGAAATATTAGCATAACTGGAAAGTGCGTGCTTCAGTCCATTGATAGAGGTTCTATCTGCCTTACAAAACAACATGATATCATCAGCATAAAATAGATAATATGGTAAATAAAATCTCCTACCACCCCAGGCTCTTGAAATGAGCCCATCATTGGTGATTTTGATAATCCATAGGCCAAGGATCCCCTCAGCAATAAAGTATAGCACGGGGGATAGAGAATCACCTTGATGAGCCCATCTACCACATCCAAAGAAGCCCTTAGGCGCACCATTAAGCAAGACAGAAATTCTGGCAGAAAAAGAGAATATCTTTGATCATATTTATGAAGTGCCGCGAGATGCCCATACGATGAAGGACTTCCAGAAGGAAGTCCCATCTAATTGTGTCAAAAGCTTTCCGAATATCAATCTTATATGCCACACTGCTATCCTTCAAATTATCCAAACAGTTGAAGCTTTCCGATGCCAACATAGTGCAGTGATGTATACTACATCCAGGGACAAAACCAAACTGATAAGCTCCAAGTATCTTGTGAAGAATAGCACCAAGTCTGCTGGAAATTATCTTTGTGAAAATTTTGAAGAAAAATTTGTAAAGATTGATTGGTCGAAAGTCCTCAACTTTAGTAGCTCCTTCAACCTTTGATATTAAACCACAAAGTTACAATTTATCCCAGCAGAATATTTGCATGAGTGAAAAAATGTTGCACAACACTATATAAATCCTCCAATGATGTGCCAATATTTGTGGTAGAAGCTATCAGCTGATAAATCCATAGTCGCACCTTTAACTTCGTCATGTAAAGGTAGCCTGGTGAGAGAGTCATTGTCTGAAGCATTATTAATGGACTTCTCCACAAAGTCCAATACAGCGAAATTCGGAATATCATTAGGCTGCTGGAAAAGATTGGAGTAATAATTAACCACATGATCCCCGATTGCATCAATATTATCTGAACTAACGCCATCAATTAACATGGACTTAATGCTGGCTCTTGTCTTGATAACACGCTGACTTCGATGAAAAAAATCAAAGTTCCAATCCCCCTCTTTCACAAAGTAGTTCTATGTTCTGAGCATAAAATCAATGTCGATCTAGCAACTTATCACTGAGATTTAGATGAGCCTGAACTTCCTCGGAGAAAAGTTCATGATTATCTCCCTCACAATCAATACGACATTGAATATTCTGAAGACGATGAAGAGCTGCCTCAACCCCCATCACAAATATTACCGAAATCCCTCGAGTTTTAATTTTTAATATCAAGCTTTAACCTGCAAAGTTTAGAAGCAAATTTAGAAATCGGGTTGTTGCAGTGTATGTACCTTTGCTAAGAAAACTAGTGTCAGAAAGCCACATTGATTGAAAACGTAAAGGCCATAGAGTGTGTATGCTGAGTCCGCAATTCATAATAATAGGGTTATGATTGGAGCTATGTCGAGCATATGCAGTGGAGGTAAACTGAATCCCATCCATCTAATCTCTCAACCGCAACTAAGATTCTGTCAATGCTTGAGGCTCGCATGCCTCGAGTTAAGGCCCTGCTCACCCAGGTGTACTTAAAGGCCGTGAATAGTGAGATCATGAAGTCCTATAACTTCCAAAAACTCTCGAAATTCAATTGAGCTTAGAATGTCATGTCTGGAAGCATTTAGTCTCTCATGAGTTCCCACAGTTATGTTAAAATCCCCTAGGACAAACATAGTTGCCCCATGTGAAAAGAAATATCCAACCATAGTTCCCTTCTTCGAATGTAATCATTATCGCATGGACAAAACCACATCTGAAGTCCATTGCATCAAAAGTGAAATCATAGATGATGATTTGAGAGGAGCTAAAAACCCACCTTCTAATGTTAGTGATGAATTTAGCATTGCAAAAAATCCGTAAGTTGGGTCTGAGATCATCACATTCATTAGAACCACGAACAAGAGGCGCAAGCTATGACAATAGTGTGAGAGGATGGAGGAAAATAAAACTTTAGGTTCAGCAATACCCAACCACATCGGATTGTGGCGCAAGCAAAGCTCTTTAAGAACTACTTGTGAATCATCACTGCCAATCCCTCTAATATTCCAGAAAAGAGCTTTCATTACTTACGATACCCCTTCCCGTGCTTCAGTTGCACTCCTGGATTTCGTGACCTGGTTACAGGAGCCTCCTCCTAACAAAATGAGATGCACTCTGTTTAGTTCCAATCACCGAGGCAGGAGGATCGAGAGTAGACAAAGTTCACTCTGTATCCTTTGAAGGACTAGGTACTTCTTGAGTGAGAGGATCTTTCTCTCCATCCTTTGCAGGACTGGCAACTGCATGAGGAATAGGTTCTTTCTCCATGATAACAAGTGCCAGTTCATCAATTTTGCTGACATCATCATCTTCTAATCCATTGTCATCAAAGGCCTCATGCACAGAGCCCTCATTAATATCATTAGGATTGTTCATCCTATCATCATCAGTGTCATCATTATCATCCGCAGCAGCCTCCTTAGTCCCCACAGTTTTATCACTATCGACAGCTGCAGTGTTATGTGTCTCAATTTGTTCCTTCTGATGTTCTTCACCCTCCACCACATCTAAATCTTTGAAGGGGTTAGAGATATTCACTGGTTCAGAAGTAGGGTCCTTCCTTGTCCACATTTTATTCGGAACAGTAAAGCCATCTGGACCCATATGCCTTTTCACGCTCTTTCGAGCTTCATGTTTCCTCTTTTTGTTTGTTTGTTTCTTTTTCTTTTTTCAGACATGATTCAACATCATGTCCAAAAATCTGACAGAACTTGCAATACTCTGGGATATATTCATAACCAAAGAAAATATGAATTACAGACTCTAAGGTATCTATATTCATGGATTTAGGAAGCTCCTCCAGAATGTCTGCCTCCACCAAAACCCATGCAAAATAGCCTGTTGAGCCATTCAACGCTCTGTCATCTATACGAATCGGAACACCAACCACAGAAGCAATTTGCCGAATTACTTCCTTATGCAATAATTCCATTGTGAGTTCATATATTCGCAGCCATATAGACACCAGAGATGATTTAATCTTAAAAGGATTAAACATCGGCGTCCATTGTTGCAGACGCAACTGTGTGTTCCCATCCTCAAAGAACCTTCTCTTTAAGATTTTAACCTTGATATCATCGTTTGGGATATATACAGTATAATACACTCTTCCAAGAGGTATTGCCAGCACCTCTTTGAGCAAGAAAACCTTCCCAATTAATAATTCGATCTCTCTCTGGGAGTGCGGTTTGGATCACTTTGAGTTAAGCACCCTAACAATAACAAGTTGCGAGAACAACTTTTTACGACTTTCGTAAAATTCATTAGAGATTGAAAATATAGGAATATCACCTATTTTGTCGATTGGCCTTGCCATAGGACCATTAAAGGGCCCCTTGCATATGGCCCATTTGATGTGAGAAAATGGGTCGGCAGAACTGCCAACTTAAGAAGCATACGACTGGGGTCACTGTGATTTCTGATCGGTGATGAACGACCAGTAGTAGATTTCTCAGCTTGTTGATGATCGCTGGGAACTCCATGATATTGGGGGCAGGATTCCCCTGTAAATTAGGGTTCCCTGGTTGATTCTTGTCGAAGAAGTTAGGGTTTGACAGCTGTGTGCCTATCGTAGCGTAATCAGGATGAGTCAGTCGTTTAGTATTCGTGCGCGATCCAAGGTTGAGGTGATCAGGAACCTCCCTGGGCGGCGGCTGAATTTTTGCATATTATCGATTGCGATTTAATAATTCATCAAACCAAGGGTTTGAGATGAAAGCAGGCTGATCAATGAAGGGATCAGACGGAGGGATCAATGGTCGGGAGGTGCCTTCAAAAGGCGGTGCCCCATGCTGGAAGGAAAAACGAAAGGGATCAAACAGAAAGTTTTGAGAGAAGACAGAGAAAAAACATAGAGAGAGAAACATCTTTTGGGGAAGACATAACAAATTAAAATGTAGCATATCCATATTAATTGTTTCAAGGTCGTAATGACAAATACTGTAGCTATATGTTGTGATATTATTATTCTCATCCAAATTGAGAAGATTTAATCCTACGTGGATTTTCATATAAATCATAAAATAATGTGTATTTACTACATATCTAAATATATTGAAACTGTCATATAAAGTAAATAGTGAAACGTAACGTACAATGGGAGAGTATGTATCATTTATATAATAGGTCTCTGCAAGAACCCTTTGAGCTTTAACCGATCACTACTTTATCATACATAAGTCCTTTAGGGAAAATATTTATATCTCATCAGAGAACATTCAAATAAATATTTAGTGAGTTAAACTCAACCTCAATACTTTATATTATCTTACAAAATATTCGTGTTTTTGGCACATTGATATCAAATACAAGTTCTAGATCCAGATTACTATTTAAGATAGTAAAAGCAATAAAAAAGGCAATGTGTTGTCGACAACTTTCTATTTCAAATCATATTTTTCTTCCAACTTTTATAATGATTTCTACATTTCTATGTTTATGTAACTAGATCCTCGTCATTTCCCAATATGTTTAGATCTAGTCAATTCGCATACCCAGTATTTTAGTTATTTTGATGTACTTACGAATTTACTGGATATTTATCTTCCAGAAAAATCAATTGAAAAGAGTATTTTATTTTCTAAACAAACTTTTCAGATAATTTTGGAAATGCTATTTATTCTTAAAATTAATTTCCACGGATATTTAATTTTCAGATCATAAAACCTTCCATGCTTCTAGCGTTGACAAATAATTGTTTAAAGTATTATGTTCCTGGGGAACTCCACTTCCAGTAGTGCGTTGATTATAAATTTAAGGGACTTTGTCACTTCATCATGATAGTTCGACAATTTATTTATTGTTGCAAGCTAATAATCTTTTGAACTTCTGGTTCAGTCAATCTAGTGCAAAATAATATAATTTCTAGGCATTCACATAAATATTGGGCTTAAATCTCCCCCTAATGCCGTGAAATGATCTTTATTAAATGTGCAATTAGCGTACTAGAATATATATTGATCCCCTACTTTTGGACTTTATAAAAATTGACGAATAATTATTATTAGAATGCTATGGTGGTGATATAAAATACAAATGGCACAATTCAAAATTTGCAGATGGGAAATGCTTAAGACTTCTTGTCATTATTGAGCAGCACTAGTTATAAAGGGGTATAATTATGATATACATGAGCTAGATTTGTGTTTAGTTATTCCAAATTCGCCAAATATTAATTGTTGGAATTTTATAATAAAACATTCAGTGAGTGTGAACATAAGACATTAGATGTTCCACTCTTTCAATAATATCAATTGATGTCAATTTCAGTTGATTAAATCAAATATTCAATATTTGAGCCCTTCATATAAATTTCATTTGTATTAGTGCACTTGAATAAGAATATATTTATTCAGTGGATACATCAATAAAATATTTTGGTCATGAATTTAATAAAAATTGACCAAATTTTCTCCTTGAATATCTTAAACATATTAGAAGAAATAATTCCAACTTTAGTATGTAAATAACATACCATAAAATTTCCATACAAACTTCATAAGTGTCATTTCATATCTCATGACTAAATTTAAATTATCTGGCTCATCTGTTTGCCCAAAAAACCCAATCACTCATGCTATATTTTAAAAATATTGGGTTTCAAATATCAATATAACAAAATATGTATATCCAACTATCAACTTATAAGATATATGTATGATCTAGATAAAATCATTTAACAAATAGTATAATCTAACAACATATACTCCCTCCGTCTGCTTCTAAGGTATCTGGTGTGCTGTCGACGACACTCAAAAATATTATTTATAAATTACCGAACAAACCCACTAAATATAGTAGGACGAGTATGGGTCAAACCCAAAGGAGTAATTGAATTTTAGTTGAATCAATCGTGTTTTCAAAAGAGTAACTGGAGGGGAGGATTGGATTGAATTCTAACAATTAATAAACATGAAAATAAAAATAATTTGAAAATGTAAAATAATAAAATTGAGACAACAAATAAATAGAAAACCTAATCCAAGGATTTGATTCCCTCCCATATCCTAATTCATAAAATCGTAAGAATTAAACATGCAAACAATTATACAAACTCAAATCCCTAGGCTAATGGTACGATCAAATTAACCCGAATGTTCTTAAGATCATGCATTATCATTAGCTCTAACTCCCTTTTGAGTGTTTGCATAACCAAGAAATCTTCTAAGGTGCTGACATGGATCTTCAAAACAACCTCAGAAAATGGATTATTTTTCACCATGCTGATAAGAGCGGGATGTATCTCAAAATCATTATCTTCCCCCCTTGCTCCTATCAACCCAATGTCACCAATTCCATAGTTCGTGAAAATTTCACGTATGGCAATATTATCCGAATTCTGTCTTGCTACGGCTATGTCTAGCTCAATGTGTTATTTTTTCTTTTCCTTCCTTTCCTTTTCCTAGGTATTAAGGATATCAATTGTAGCCGTCCCCGGCAACGGCGCCAAGAACTTGACGCGCGTTTTCTTTGCACGCAAAATTAATCCGCAAGTATTAAGGATATCAATTGCAGCTTAAGCAAGCGACCAAGTGAATTATCGAACCTAAAGAACGACGTATTATCAATTTAATTATTTACTAAATTAATTAAGACAATATGGCAATAAGATTTGAGATTTAATTATTAAGCTACTAAACAAGTAATTAAAATAGCAAATAAAATAAAATATCACTCGAAAAATATGAAAGTGGATCAAGTAGGAGAATAGGTAGCCCTAGGATAATCCAGTTTCACGCATTAATTTCCCTTCCATGGTTTAATGACCGACTCTGCCTTGTGGAATATGGACGCATCACTAAACCATGCATATTTACTCTATAGACACAATTAAACATGCGTGTAACACGTGTGAATTACCTCGGAGCAAGAGATATAATTCCACCCCCCTTCTAGGTACTATCAGTATCAATTATTTCCCTGGCCAATTGGTACTCTAACTCGATATGATCTCCCTTTATAAGTACTATAAAATTATCCTCTTTATCCTACTTAATAACCCAAATTCAATTCGATTAATAAGTATTCATATACGATAGTTCTAATAAAGTTTCGGAGTCCCCTTACTTAGAATCATAACATGGAATCTTGTTTAGCAGTTAACGCACTAATCTACAAACAAGATATATATTCAGACTCTATATACCAATTGAAGATGAACAAAACGACCATGAATATGTATTAAGAAAGCACAATCATATATAGAATAAATCCATAAGTAGTATTGTACAGAGTTTACACACGAAAGTTCAATTAATTCGTAAAAATCTTCACAACCCTAGTTCTACCAAAAAGACTCTAGCCCATGGTGTTACGAAGAACAATCATGGGTGTTGGATAGATCTTACCCGAATGTCTAGAAATTTACAAGATAAATTAGGAAACGAAATAAACCCTAGATATGGGAGTCGTCGCGTCCTTCTCCATCTTGAATCCTTCTCTTGGTTCTCCTCTTGATTCCACAAACGAATCTTCAAAGTGATGGATGGATAAAGGAAGAATATGGATGATGGTTGGGGTGATCCTCCCTTGTGGGGTGTAATATTGTTGTGGCCTCTCTACAATCCAATATGACTAATCTCCTTTCATATGATGTGCTCTAAATTAATTTTTATACTTGTAAAGTGCTCCTCACAGACCTTGGATGGGCTTTTACTTGAGACATACGCCAAATTTGGTAAAAGAAACCCAAAACTACCAAAAATAGAACCTAGCGACATTTTGTTAGACTAAACCTTCTTGGTCGAACAAGTCCCCCTTGGTCGAGCAATGATCGAGCAAACCTTCTGTAAGAATTTGGTCATTTTGCTCGACTTGACCTCTTCCGTTCGACCAAGACAATGCTAGTTACCCGTTGCTCGTCCCGAGATAATAAAATAAAAATAAAGAGAGAGAGAGTAAGAAAATTAGCGGGGAAACAAGGATTATAACAAATACCCCATTCAAAATAGAATTGTCCTCACCTTAGGTCATGCACTCTTATTACATGTAATAATCAATTCATAGCATACATGTTAAGACAATCACTACCAATTCAAATGCTCCATTGACATGTTCTCATGGGAAGTATATATCACTCGCACTAAAGTGTAAAAGATGTACACTTATGGGTTAAGCTGTTTACGCTCAGATTCAATTCAAGTGCATGCATAACCATAAGCTTGCCAGATATCTCAAACTCTCCACCACTAAAAGTATGATTCGACAATAGGATCAAAAAGGACTTTTATTTTGGATTTAATGTTGAATTTTTGGTTAAGGTAGGAAATATATGGATAAGTGACTCAAAACTCGGATCAATCAAGCGCGCATATCATGATCTTTCATTCTTCCTCTTCACTTCAATTAAGTTCAACATCCTCCTCAACTCTTTCACTTTTTTTCTTTCAAGCACAACATTTTTTTTTCCTTTTCTTTTTTTTCCTTCTCTCTTTTTTCTCTAGAGGTACCAGTTTCGGGCACTACCTCGTCCATCCTCCATAGGGTACTAGATTTAAGCACTACCCTAGGGTGTTTGATTCTATGGAGTACAATATTTAAGCGCTACTCCATACTTTTCTTTAGATGCATTATCAAACTCAATCACTGTTTCAACACAAATTCGTTCCTTCCCAAGTTTTTATCAAGCTCCATCAACACAATTTAAAAAGCCATTAATTCTATTCTAGAAGGACAATCAAGGCTAAAAAAATTCAGATGCTCAAAATGGTTATTTCTCGTAGGTTGCCAAAGAATAAGGTTCTTAGGCTCAACAGGGCTAATTACGGATAAACATCATTAGGTTGGGAATTATTTAGCTAAGTGACATATAAATTCAAAGATAGCCTTAAATCATCTCCCATCATCTAACACACATGTAGTTTCAAGTAAGATAAGAGACAAGTTCTAGAATACACACACAAGAGCAATACTCACCAGAAAAGAAATATCATGTGATTATGTACATGCTCAACGAGGCGACCACTAAATTGAACTATTTACGAGTGACCCTATAATTCGAACTCACAAATGCGTTAAGACTCCAAACATAGAATTACTAGGCTATGAAAATCAGCTAGGAATCATACAACCTAGATCTTATTACACCTAGAGGGTATTTCTCTATTTCGCTACTCAATTCAATCCTCACAAAAATTACGAATCATGGATCAGGAAATAGCAATAAATAATTTAACAATTAATCTAGATGGCCAGTCTAAAATAATTATCAAACTATTATAAAATCGATTCAGTGAATGCAATAAGATAAATTCATATAAAAGTTTGCAACATAAAATTCTTAACAATCAAATAAATAATTCATGGGAGGTTCACAACCCTCAAACTAGAAATGAAATTATATAATCGAAATTATAAAATTAAATAAAAGAACCAATGTTCTTCATGTTCTTGATGGTGAATCTCTTCCCCCAATCTACGTGAGATGCAGAACAGTCTGCATAGCGTGGGATCCTGATGTATATATTCTCCTTATTTATCTTCTTGTCCCCCAAGAAATCTAATTGATTTTTCCTTCTTGAAGAGTGTCTAGGTTCATTGAATCCTTTCCAATTTGGTAAGTTTCCTTATGCTTTTCAAATCAAATCTCTCTTTAATTTACTTGGTCAAATCTTTATTTCCTGCGATAAAGACTATTGTAGCAGTCACACAAAAATAAATTAATGTGATGGCACAATTTATCTCTATTTTGGCATGTTTTAATAAGAAATAAAATAATTAAAGTTCAAGTGTGAAAAATATAAATAAGTCGTAATTACACTAAATAATTCCTAATTCACATAACAATATATATGAATTCATCTAAAATAATGATGTAAAATTACGACTTATGAGTATCCATTTTACTATTTTTTGCGTCCGCTTCAAATGTATCCATTTTTCCTATTTAGTAAAAAAGTACACAATATGACCCACCACTTCCCTCTAATACAACTACCCACTTTACATGTAATAATAATACTCCTTAATTCACGTGCAAAAAGTAAATGGATACCTTAGAACCAGGCAGATGGAGTATATATGAACAAAAATAAGCACAACAACAAAAATATAATGTCATAGAAAAGAAATCATGTTTGAACAAATACTTTTGCAAATATGTAAAGTTCTTTAAAAAGATATGTAATGTAATATAGCTAAAGTTTTTAGCATTTTAAAAAAACTCAATAATTAAAATTATACTTGGTCACAATGATTTTCAAGTTTAGGTCCCAAATTGTCATCATTGACTGGGTCAATATTTTTATTTGCTTCAGGCAAATATTTTCACCATTTTTATTTCACAAATATCCTTTTTTTCATATATTTTGATATTCCACAACTAAGTGATTTGGTATGTTATATATACAAGGCCAACAATCCTCTCATCAACATCAATGAAAATTTTTCTTCTGTTGGAATGTTTGTTTAAATTTTCAACTTTTATCACCTTGTGGAGTCAAACTTTGAAAAGATTCTTAATAAGATCAATTTAAATTTTCTCGACCACTACAAGGAGGCAAAATATAGTTCTTTTTGGAATATATACCATGTGCTTTAGGCACAAGTTTGAATAAACTAGTCTAACATTATGATTTTTTAATTTACTACTCCATCCGTCATACTTATCTGCACCGATACTATAGATACGGAGTTTAAAAAGAATATTTTTACCAACTTTATTGACTTTTAGGGGTATTGTGGTATTTTTAGGTAATAAATAAATTATATAGTATGTTATGTGTGTTAGGTGGGAGTGGTATTTTTGAAATTAAGATAACTTTTGAGGTTGTTGGTTAATGTGAAGTTTTCTTTTTTGGGTGGTGAAGATAAGTGTGGGACGGACGAACACGGAAAGTGTGAATATAAGTGTGGGACTGAGGGAGTATTAATTATACTTTTCTACAACCATTAGTGCAAAAATAAGCTCTAAATACTTAGTATAATTTTTAACTCTGTACTGCTTCTGGAGTATGAGGTTGTTGGCATGAAAGACAAAAATGATTTTATCAATATAATCTGTAATGTTCTGCTTACAGGGTTTTAGTAAATAAGGTGTAGAACATAATAGTATTCTGTTATGAATTTAAAAATATGGTATCATAGGAAAAAAAATCATCATGTTGCAGATATCTAAAAATCTTAATATGTTCAAAGTAATAGAATTAAAGTGTCTAACATTTAGAATTTTATTATTTTGAAAATTGAAATCATGTTTGGTCTCCATAATCTTCGAGCTCAAGTCCCAACAAGTCATTATTGTCATGTTCAAAATCTTTATGTGCTTCTAGAAATTTTATATGATGTGCTTCTCCATTACCGTTAAATTCTCGACCTCGCCCACCTTGTGTGTACGAACTTGAGTTACCTTGATTGTCTCTTTGAGGCCAATTAATATTGTCTTGACCATTACGACGAGTTCAATTTAAACTCCCTCGTTTACTACCTCTTGCTTTTACTCTACCTCTTCCACGCTAAGTAAAATTCTTCTTGAATGTACTATGTGCTTCAGGCACAGGTTTTGAACCAATTACTCTAACATTATGATTTTTCATTAAAAATTGATCATGTTTTTATCCTTCAAATAATGCATAAATAATTTCTTGAATGCTAAGTATAATGTTTCACTCTGTACTATTGCTGGAGTACAAGGTTGCTAGTGTGGAAGGTGGAAATAATGATTTTCTATCAATTCACATTCTATAATCTTCTATTTATAGAGTGTAGTTGTGAGACAATACAGAGTAACTGAATTATATATTGTTATAGATTTAAAATCTTGAAATTCTAGTTTTAGACAGTCATATTGAGCTTGAGGAAGGATTATAATAGTTTGATGATCAAAACAATCCTTCAAGGATTGCCATAAAATTAAAGGATTTTTTTTAATATGAGATACTCATTTTTTAGGACTTTGTTCAGATGAGCGAATAAAAATTAGTGTTTTAGCCTTCTGGGCAGCAATATATTAAGCTTTTGAAATAGTTTCACTTAATTTAAATCTCAAGAGTAAGAAATTCAACGTCTAAAGTTTATTTTAATAATTATTGTCATTAAAGACGAGCTTGAAATATCTACTCATACAATTATTTAAGAATAAGTGCAAGTTATTTATTTATGTCAAATTTCATATATCTGTATCAAAAAAAATATTGGATACTGTATATAAATATAAACTTTACAAAATTTGCTTGTGAAATATATCATATCAGAATTATATGATAATCATAAGATTAATATAAATAATTAATGAATTTTATAGAATATACAGTATGATTGTCAAATTAAAAATATTTTCCATACATGAAAATTTTGAATTGGTATCAATTTATGACAAGCATATCATTATAACATCATATAAATATCCTACCTACAATAATTTAGGATTGTATATCCCAACTTAAAAATATCTCTACTTAAATCTTTAAAAATAATTTTTTATTCTAAAAATAATTGTGGTAATGATCAATCTTAGAAAAGATTACCTACAATAATTTAGGATTGTATATCCCAACTTAAAAATATCTCTTCTTAAATCTTTAAAAATAATTTTTTATTCTAAAAATAATTATGGTAATGATCAATCTTAGAAAAGATTATCATCAATTCACGCTACGCATTCTAACGTATTAAAATAAAGAGTTGATATTAGGTGCACCTAGGTGTCAAGGGTGCATCCATATGTGTATAACTTTTTATTCTATTTTATGTACATGTTATTCTATTTTGTATAGGTGTTTCTTAATAATTATATACTTTTTTTCACATTAAGTTTTTTATTAAAAAATTAGCATCCATATGTGTATAACTTTTATTTAATAATGTATACATTTTTTTAATAATTTTATATTTTTTACACTCAATTTTTATTAAAAAATTAACAATTAAATTTTATACTTTTTTGTTTATAATTATACATGTTTTTGTTTATATTTGTATGTATAATTAGGCTATATATTCCTTAATTATGACAATTAGGAGCAAAATTCGAAACAATACTCATTGATCATTTCATCGGATTCATTACCAAAAAAGTTGTTCAAACCACTAAAGACTCAATTACTTTTTACCTTATTAATTAATTCCAAAAAAATTAAATTTAATACATGAAAAAAAATCACAGATTAATGACTTTAAACAATTCAATTAAAAATTTATGAATCTATATAATTTGAACGCATGTTTAAATCATAAAAATTATCGATTTACCTCAAAGAAAAGATACGATTCTTTTCTAGGGTCTCCCTTAATTTATATAGCTCAATTGAATAGATCAATTGGCTTGAGTATGCTGATAACGTGTTGTAAAGTAAATGAAAAGAGAAACATAGAGAAGAGGAGAAGAATACAAATAAGCAAGGGAAAGAGAGATTTTATTAATAACATTGATCTGATGTGTACAAAACCCAAATATTCTCACTCTTTAAAAAGAGAAGAGAGAGGGTACAATAGTAAATAAATTCTCTACTTATTTTAATTACATAAGGAGTAATGTCCATATAATATATTTCACAACAATTTTAATTTTTTTCATCAAAATAGTCATACAACGTGAAATCCATGTAAAACCATTATATTTTAGAAAAGATGACAAAAAAGATAGAAACCAAACAAATAATATAGAAATAGTTCACCACTACCCCATCATTATATAATAGATGTTGACCTGTACTCATGGATGTTGTAATGCTAGATACAAAACCATATTGAGCCTCAAAAGCACAATGTCCAACCCCTTAAAAAATAAATATTGGTTGAAGTAATCTCAGGCATTTAAATTTGATTGGATACAAACGGTTTGACCTAAGTTTCATCATCAGCAATACTGAATGCATTGAACATCGACTACAAGAAATTTGACCGATACCCACATATAAAATACCCACACATGAGATGTGTAGCTAAATGTTGACATATAATATTTATATGTGTGGGTTATGTAACATCTTAATTGTGACATTTAAAATGTGTCACTAAAAACAAATCATGACATTTTAATTTTACGGATTATTTTAGATAATAAGAATACCCACACATGATCAAAGATATTAAAATTGGGTTACAAATAATATATTATTTATCTACATGTGTGACTAAAACAAATCTCATGTGACGATATGATATTCTATTTGACGACAATTAATTAATTAACACTCCCTTCGTCCCATACTTATTTGCACCGATACTGTAGATATGAAGTTTAAGAAAAATTATTTTTTGACCAACTTTATTGATTTTTTAGGGGTATTGTGGTAATTTTAGGTAGTAAATAAATAATAAAGTATGTAATGTGTGTTGGATGAGAGTGGTATTTTTGAAATTAGGATAACTTTTGAGGTTGTTAGTTAATGTGAAGTTTCCTTTTTTGGGTGGTGAAGATAAGTATGAGACGGACTAAAATGAAAAGTGTGAAGATAAAGTATGGGACGGAGGGGGTAGGAAATACAAATTAAAAATTTTATTTTTTAAAAAATATTATTAAATTAAAATAATATCTAGATAAAATAGCTTATTTTGGAATATATATATATATATATATATATATATATATATATATATATATATATATATATATATATATATATAATTATCAAAATATTAAGTGAAATATTTATATAGTCAAATAGTTAAAGCTTCACGTCCACAGGTACATATTAGAATATATTAAGGAACAAAAATAGATAAAATAAGATAAATAAAATATAAAATAATTAGAAGATACACTCACCATATATATTTTATGACAAAGACTTTAATAGGCCCGTCTTTTTTTCTAATTCTGTACAACCAGATCTAAGTATTATAGAGTGAGACTTCTGTGCACCCGGGCGCACAGAGCATATTTTGTGTGTCTTTGCAATTTCTATGTCCCTTTGCAATTTAAATCTCTAGCAATATATAGGTTTAAACAGAATTGGAGGGGATGATTGTGTTCACATGTGAACACGGAGTATACCTTTGTGTCACATGGGCACATGCCCCGGAGCTTTTGTCATATTATAATTGGGTAAAACCCATTTCCAATGAGAGACAGCTGACATTTCCTCTTTCATTCAATCGTATCTTAATAATAAGACAAAGACTAGCATGGGCCCCCTCACCCTTCTCTTTCCTCCTCTATCGACGACATCTGCTTTCTATTTCTCTCTCCAATTTTCCCACTATCTCTACCGCCAAATCCAACTAGGTCTGCTACCACCGAAACCCACCCCCTCTTCAAATCCAGATCCCCATCCTCCATTGCCATGGGAGATTTAGTGCTCTCACATGGTTTACTGTTCACATTGCGCTGTACTGAGTCTACGATTAACTGCACCGACACTCCAAATATCAAGCTAGCGTACTGCCCGAAATGAGCTACGGCGGAGATCCGACAGCACCATCGGCAATCGCACCACCGTGGAAGCCTACCCCTCCGGTAGAATTACGGCCTCTGCCTCCGTTGATAGCTTTATTCGAGGCTCTGCCTTCTGAAGTCTGGCAACTGAAATTCAATCCCAGGTAATGATTTCTTGTTGTTATTTAATGTCTTTGCTCACCAATTTGTGTGATGATGAATATGCTATTGTATCTGTGTGAAAGATTACGACAAATTTGATGACCACCATTTAAGAAGAGTACGGATGGTGTTTGATGAATTGCGTGTGAGACGAATTAGCCTTTAATGTGGGCTTCGAAGAAGAATCGTTTACACCAAACATGATTATCCCAGAATTGGAATTCCCCTTAGAGAAAAATGAATGCTCATTACACACACACATACCTACAATCTTGGCCATGTGGGCGATTATGGAGATGGGAGTCAAGAAAAAAGTTGGAGCTTTCTTGAGATGACAAGGTCAAGGCTGTGGGTGGTCTAGAAGAGGAGAAGTGAGGGTACAGATAGTGGGGTTCAGAGGGAAGATAAGCAGAAGGTGTGTTAGTCTGTTGGTGATTGATGAAGTAGTGGGAATGGAATTAGGGGGTGACGTGAGTGTGGGTAGGTGAAGGGGTGTGGGTGATGGGGATAGAATTGGAATTTCCACAGGCTTTCTTGAACATTTTCTGCCTCTGTGCATGCGCCTCTCACAGTACTTGGAATCTGTGTTTTGGATTTATATTGCTTATTTAGGTCTGAATCTTTTCTAATATGTTTTGTATACAAATTTCAATATTCAATTGTTTAATATCTTAAATATGGAGTAGTAAATTTTTTTCAATTTCAAGAAGTAATCTAATTATTTTTTTAGAGTAATCTAATTAATTTAAAAGAGTAATCTAATCACTTTTATATAGTGATATATTAATTTACTTTTTTAGTATAAAATTTACATTGTTATATTTGGTCAATATTTTTTAGGTTATTTTTTATTACTAATTTGACTACAATTTGTAATAAATTAAGTTGATTTGAGATTTGATGATCCACATTTATTAGGTTACTCTATTAATTATTTGAATTAATCTTTATAATAAATTAGATTATTATATAATTTGATATTCTAGTTTTTTAAAAATGAAGTGATTTATTGTAAAAGAATTAAATTATATTGTGCCTAGTTCATAAAATAAAATTTTAAGAAAGGTTAATAAAAATTTAATGTGTCAAACATATTTTAGATTATTTTTTTCTATTAATCAGTTACTTTATATAATGAATTGAATTACTCTAATTTTCTAAAAATAAAATTTGAAATTTTTTTTTTTGATTTACACGGCTATTCTTTCTTGTTAATTAGGATACTCTTTTTAAAGAATTGGGTTGCTCTTTCTTATTAATTAGATTGCTCCTTTTAATGAATTGAATTACTCATTTCTTATTTGGTGGGTTACTTTTTCTTATTAATTAGATTACTCTTTTTAATGAATTGTGTTATATTTTGAAATTTCAAATTTTATACAATTTATAAATTTATAGATCACTCTATAAAAGTAATTAAATTACTCTTTTAAATTTATTAGATCACTCTTCCTAATAAGTAGGATTATTCCTTACTTGTTAAATGAATTTATAGTAATTTTATTGTATGAAAATTATTAAAATGGGCTCCACTACCAATGCCAACACATCATCAATAACAGATTAAATAACTTCCACAAAAAAATACTACACCAATGTAAGCAATCCAACATGAATCCTACTTGGAAGGTTTTCCTCCCATCTTTTCAGCTGAATAGTTTTGAGCAGCAGCCTTGGTTAGAGCAGTATGCTTCAAGACAGCTTTTGGGTGAGGAGGGCATGCCGGATCTTAAACACAAGCAGTAAGCAATTCCAATTCCCATGTATTAACATTCTATTGTAAATTCCCACTTATTAAATTTTCCTGCAACTCCAGTAGATCACATGCTATGCCGCCCTGTTCCTCCTCTATGTCGTCTTCATCCTCACCCTCCTCGTCGGAAAATGCAGTCGTCCCTCCTCGCTACCCAACCCATTCCACTCCCCCTCATCGGCCACTTACACCTACTGGGCCCAAGGCTGCACCAAATGTTCCATGAACTCATTTTCTTCGCCCAACGCTACGGCCCAATAATCCAGATCCGGCTGGAGTCCATCCGTGCGTCGTAGTTTCGAGCCCAAATCTCGTGAAGGAGTTCCTCAAGACCCACGAACTCGTTTTCTTCGCCTGCAAACACTCCACTGTCATAAAGAATGAATTTACCAGAGGAGAGATGACAACGTGAAATGGGAGAGCGGCGGCAGATTCAACGACTGAGGTGATGAGATTGGCGGCTGGACTACTAAATCACGGTTGTATTTCCTTCCTTGGTGGGTGGGACAACAGCGCGGCTGGATTTCGGCAACTAGTGGTTGTGATGGAAGGTGGTGGGTTTGTGGGAAGGGGCATCACTTTAAGAGAGAGGAGAGAGAAAATTAAATGGCAAAATATAGAAATGAAAGTGCATGTTAGGAGAGATTTTAAGCAAACAGCGAGATTTTCTTCTGTTGCATCCGGAAAAAAAGGCTGAGGATCCACGAATTTAATCCTTTATGCTGTGGGATCCGGTTGTAGGCTAGTCATTCTCATATTTTATATATTCTCAAAAAATAATCACACATAAGGAAAATATTTTTCCACACATATATGTATGGATAAAGGATAAAGATTTACCTACAAAATTTATTTGTGTAAGTAAAAATATTTATCAACACAATTATGTGTATGTAAAAATATTTATCAATACAATGCCCACATAAAAAATAGATTTTACCCTCATATGTGATGGGTGAGTAAAATCAAAATTTCTTGTAGAAGTGCTGGTTCTGTTATCATATGTATAGAATGGTATCATGACAACAATCACAAATATCTGTGTAAATTTTACACATCTAAATCCATGGAAGAAACCCATTAACCAGTTATTAGGTTTGCTTAAACTATAGACCAAACTTTCATGATATGGACAACTCGAATTAATGCATGTGATCAGCAATCACCTGAACATGATTGGCCAACTACAAGCAATTATTAATTTGCAATATATAGCAGATTTGTTCTGTTATAAAATGCTTTAGAACAATTTTCTGCTAATAAATGAAAATGATTAATACATCAAATCACATTAACATCTTCCGTGATGACTACAATTGTAACACTGTGACAATCCAATTTCGGATGGTAATTCCCATGACATATTGTTATTAATAAAATTCTATAAAAGAAAATATAAATGTTCATAGATTAAAAATATTTGCCGCTTGTAAATTATTCTATTAATAAACTTGTTTTCTTTTTTTAAAATATGAATGAAATATCTAAATTTCTAAAATATTAAAATTACTTTTATGACTTACTTAGGTAGGAAATAATATATCCACTTGCCATAAGTATAAATAGGGGACTCACTTGTGTAATTTAATGCCACTAAATAGTAAATGAATTAATTTAAGTTAAGAGAAAATTATATATATGATAATAAACATATAAATAAAATGATTAATAGATAAACACACATCGTGGTAACAATTTTAAGAATAATCAAATTAAGATTTAAAATTCGTAAGCATATACTGACCTGTCGTGAAAAATATCTAAAAGTTCAAAATAAAAAATTATAAAAGTCTACGGGGACAGATTCATTACTAAAGATTTAGAGAATACAAGATTTAAAGAAATAAGTAAATATCAATAAGAATATCAATTTATTAACTTTTTTGGAAAATTGTCAGCATTTAGGAAAATATACGCAAAATCCTTGCCTAATAGCTTATAAGAAAAGAAACGTATAGTGAATTTTCATTAAGGATAAGCATTTAGATTTCATCTGTCATACCTCGTCTTGCTCCTTTACTTCTCAACCTTTGAAAGTAATTTATTTGGAAAGGGTGAGTAAACAATGACACAGTGGGAAAAATAATTACGTCTACTACAATATGCACACGTATTCACATAAATATAATCATACATCTTGAAATATTCCGTGAATGTGATGATCGATCATAGAACTCTGCGGGCGTTACCCGAGGACCAATTAAGAATCCCGATACCTGAAAGTGCCCTGGTTCATATAACTGTGATAATACTACAAGAGCACTCTATGACTGTGGGACTATGAAATAATACAACAAATGTAAACACGTAACACATACGGTAAACAAAAAAGGTTTTAGAATTCTCTACCTGAAGATTTTACAAAACTGAATAGATGTGATGCATGCCCTTTATCTTAATGCTCACAATTAACATTACCTAATAACAATTGTAGGCATAATAAAAAAATGAATAAGCATATGGATGATTTTATATAAGACAGTAATCGAGATCTGAGATGTGTTAAGGTAGAAAATTAGGAGACGGGTTTCAAAATTCAAAGTCGATAAAAGTGAGATAATATGGAAGTGGGTTAATCGAAATTAGGACATCAATATATATACTTGCGCTCATATGTTGGGTAAGGCAGAATACAATTTTCACTAATATTTACTACTTCATCCAAAAAGCTGTTGCCTCCACGTAATCACCCATTAATGTCTTCCATTAAGAAAACAAAAATGACCACTCTGGAGATTAAACCCATAATATATACACACACACACACATATATATATATATTTTCTCGTATATATACACATACTCATCTTCATATTTCCTAAAATAAAATAATCTATCTAAATGAACGAGTATTGTATACTTTCATGGGAACTGTAGTTTCTTATATGAGAAAAGAAGTATTCATGAATAAGAAGAAAAGCACGATCGACACTTACTACAAAAATTGTGGAAAGAAATACTCTTAGTTAACAAAACTATGAGTAAGGAGACCTTTACTGTCAACAAAGCAGGTGATAACAGATCCAAACTCAACCCTTGTAAACCACAAACACGTCGCTTTCCAGATGTCGAGATTTGCGTGGGTGAAAGTTTGCATACAATGAGTGTGAAACATAATTATAAGTTGTGTAAAGAGTATTCATACTCTATGATTCCAAAGAGCATACTTTTATTCACTGGATGTAAAGTGGATGGAAAGGGGATGCAGAGTTCATAGATATGGACGTAAAGGGAGAATGATTGATGCACAACTAAGTAATAGATATAGGACCTGAGTTTTCTCCCATTTCTGTTACGTATTGACACGTTGAAGAGATCATGGGTTGAAAAGGAAAGATAGGGTATAGAATTTAAAATCTCTTTCTGCACTGATGTAGTTGTAGCGGATATGTAGAGAGAAGTTAAAATAGTAATTAATAATAATACTTAAATAACGAATATTCAAAGATTCCTCCACCTCGTAACATAAATCAAATCTGATAAAATAACCACACTAAAATTTTATGTAGAAGGGTGTGGTTGTTACATCCCACCCTCCTAATAAATAATTTCGTCCTCGAAATTTAAATTACTAACTAAACTGGAAGAAGTCTGGATACTTGGCTTTTATTTTAGTCTTCACGTTCCCATGTTGCCTCTTCCCCGCTATGATGGCCAAAATGAACTTGATCGAGGCAATTTCTTTATTCCTCAAATGATTTATCTTTCTTTCCAATATCTCGACAGATGTCTTCTCTTAAGACAAGTCTTAATTAACTTCTAACATTGAGTAGTCTACCACATGACTTGGATCATGCACCTACTTCCGCAACATGGATAGATGGAAGACATTGTGTACTACGGAGAGATGAGGTGGCAAAACCAAAACAGTAGGCTTTGCTTTTTTTATTCCTTCAAGTATCTCGAAAGGTCCAACATATCTCAGTTTCAATTTTCCTCTTCTCCCAAACCTTATCACTCATTTAGTCGGTGTCACTTTTATATTCTCTCGTGTCTTCTCAAACATTTCAACTATTTATACAATAACTTCAAGCCCAAGCAACTTCTTCTCCCCCACTTCATCCCAATAAACTGGTGAACGACATTTTCTACCATACAACACCTCGTAAGGTGCCATCTGAATAGTTGAGTGATAGCTATTGTCGTATGCAAACTCCACCAATGGTAGGTAGTTTTTCCCAACTACTATCCATGTCAAGCACACAAGCCCTCAACATGTCTTCAAGAGTTCTTATAGTCCTTCCCGATTGTCCATCTGTTTGAGAGTGGTAAGATGTGCTAAAACTCAATTAGCCCCCATAGCTCTTTGTAGGCTCTTCCAAAATTCCAAAGTAAAATGAGGATCTCTAGCTGACACAATAGAGACTGACACACCATGTAATCTCACTATCTCACGAACATAAATCAGTGTATACTGATCTGTTTTATAAGTAGTCTTAACAGTGAGAAAATATACAGATTTAGTCAAACGATCTCAACCACAACCCATACGGTGTTGTTACCCTTTACTGTCTTTGGCAAGCCTACGACAAAGTTCATAGCGATATACTCCCACTTCCATCCTGGAATGTGAAATAGCTGAAGCAATCCAAATGGCCTCTTATGTTCATCTTTTCACTTGCTGACACGTCAAATATTCACTCACGAACTTCGCAATGTCACTCTTCATTCCATTCCACCAAATGTCCCATGTAAATTCTAATACATCTTATTTCTTGGGGGAGCAGTGTAGGGTGTAACCTGAGCTTCCTCCAAAATGATTCTTCTTATCTCAGGATTCTCGAGAGCACAAATTCTTCCTTCATAATACCATGTTCCATCCGTGTCAACAACGAACCCTTTATCATCTCCTAGCAGTGTTTTTTTTCTTTTAGATTGGCCAAGAACTCGTCCTCCTTTTGTCCTTCTTGAATCATATCTTACACAACAAATTGCACAACCATACTGGGCTAAAATTGCTTTACATCCTTAGGCCCATCAATAATTTCAATTCTCAACTCCACAAACTCTCTCACCAACTGCCATTATTCAATGTGTAGGCTTGCTAACTTGATACTTGTCTTACAATTTAAAGTATCTATAACCACATTGCTTTACTGAGTTGGTAATGTATAGTGCAATTATAACCTTCATCAATTCCAACCCTAGTATTTGTCTCATGCTAACTCTATCTGATTGAAGAGATATTCAAAACTTTTATGATCTAAAAATATCTAACATCTCCCTCCACATAAATAATGCCGCCACTTCAAAGCATGCACCACTGCAGTCATTTCTAAATCATGAGTCAGATAGTTCATCATGGAATTCAACTTCCTAGAAGCATATGACACCACTTCATATGTGGCATTAAGACGCAACTCGAATTTAACTTAGATGCATCACCATAAATCACAAAGTATTGAGTAGGATCAGGGATCGTCAAAAATTGGTGATGAAGTGAGTCTCCTCATAAGCTCTTGAAAACTATTCTTATACTACTCATTTCATAAGAACTTCTCTCCTTTTCTAGTGAGTCGTGTTATCTATGCTGCTATCTTTGAAAAGCACCCTATGAATCTTCGATAGTAAACCAACCCTAAGAACTACATACTTCATGCTCATTATTAGGTGAAATTCCACTGATTCACTGTTTCTACTTCTGTTCACGAACCCAACGACATGTCCCAGAAACACAACTTTATCAATCCAAAACTCACGTTTCTTGAACTTTGCAGAGTTTCTCATTCCGTAAGAAATGACCATAATGACGTAGGAAAAGTTTCATCTTGATGAAGGAAATATATATCATGATGAAGGAAATGAGCATTATGATGAAGGAAATGAGCATCATGGTAAAGGAAATATGAATCATGATGAAGAAATGAGAATCATGATGTAGGAATTGGGCATCATGATGAAGGAAATACGCATTGTGATGAAAGAAACATGCATCATGATGAAGAAAATGAGCATCATAGTGTAGGACATACGCATCATGATGAAGGAAATACGAATAATGATGAAGATAATTAGCATCGTTTTGAAGGAAATGACCATAATGAAGATGAAGGAAATGAGCATCATGATGAAGGAAATGAGCATCATGAAGATGGAAATGGGATTCGTCATGTAAGAAATAAGCATAATGATGAAAGAAATGAGCATCATTATGATGGGAATGAGCATCATGAAGATGGAAATAGGAATCATGATGTAAGAAATGAGCATCATGATGAAGGAAATGAACATCATTATGATGGAAATATTCATCGTGACGTAGGAAATGTGCATCATGATGAAGGAAAATATGCATCATGATGAAGGAAATGAGCATCATGATGTAGGAAATGAGCATCATGTTTGAATAAAACATGTATTATGATGACGAAAATGCGCATCAGGATGAAGGATTTCTGTATCATGATGAAGGAAATAAGCATCATGTTAAGGGATTATGCATAATGATGATGAAAATAAACATCATGATGAAGGAAATGAGTATCTTGATGAAGAAAATATGCATTATGATGATGTAAATGAGCATCATGATGATGTTTGCATCGTGATGTAGGAAATTAGCATCATTATGAAGTAAATATGCATCATGATGAATGAAATGAGTTTCATATGTAGGAAATGAGTATCACAATAAAGGAAACATGTATCATGATGTAGGAAACCAGCATCATGATGAAGGAAATATGTATCATGATGAAGGAAATCAGCGTCATGATGTAGAAAATGTGTATCATGATAAAGGAAATACACATAATGATGTACGAAATTAACATCATGATGAAGTGTTTATGCATCATGAAGATGGAAATGAGTATCAAGATGAAGAAAATTTGCATCATGATGAAGAAAGTGATCATCATGATGTTGGAAATAAGCATAATGTTTAAGGAATTATGCAGCGTGATGTAGGGAATGAGCATCATGATAAAGAAAATATGCATCATGATGAATGAAATGAGCATCATGATGTAGGAAATTATCTTCATGATAAAGGAAATACACACCATGATGAACGAAATTAGCATCTTGATGATGGACATGAGCATCATAATGAAGAAAACATGCATCATGATGAAGGAAATGAGCATATTGATGTAGGAAATGAGCATCATGTTGAAGGAAACGTGCATCATGATGATGGAAATTTGCATTATGATGTAGGATTTCTGTGTCATGATGAAGGAAATAAGCATGATCATGGTAAGGGATTAATGCATGATGATGATGAAAATAAGCATCATGTTGAAGTAAATGAGCATCATAATGAAGAAAATACGCATCATGGTGAAGGAAATAAGCATCATGATGATGTTTGAATCGTGACGTAGGAAATAAGCATCATGATGATGGAAATATACATCATGATGAAGGAAATGAACATATTGATGTAGAAATGAGCATCACGATGATGGAAATTAGCATCATGATGAATGAAATGGGCATCATGATAAAAGATATGACCATTATGACATAGGAAATGATCATCATGATGAAGGAAATGAGCATCATGATATAGGAAATGAGCATCATGATGAAGGAAATATGCATCATGATGAATGAAATGAGCATAATGATGAAGAAAATGACCATAAAGACTTCTAAATTAATAATCATGATGAAGGTAATGAACATCATGATGTTGGAAATGAGTATCATGATGAAGGAAATACACATATGGATGAACGAAATGAGCATCATTATGAAGGATTTATGCATCATGATGATGGAAATGAGGATCATTATGATGAAAATTTGTATCATGATGAAGGAAATAATTATCATGATGTTTGAAATGAGCATAATGATGAAGGAAATATGCAGCATGATGTAGGAAATTAGCAACATGATGTAGGAAATGAGCATCATGATGAAGGAATTACGCATCATGATGATAGAAATTGGCATCATGATAAAGGAAATATGCATCATTATGAATGAAATGAGCATCATGATGGAGAAAGTACGCATCATGTTGACGTATATTAGCATCATGACGATAGAAATTAGCATCATGATGAAGAAGACATGAAGGAAATGAGCATAATGATGTAGGAATTGAGCATTACGATGAATGGAATTATCATCATGATGATGGAAATGAGCATCATAATGAAGGAAATTTGCATAATGATTTCGGAAATGAGAATCATGATGATGGAAATATTCATCAAGATGAATGAAATGAGCATCATGATAAAAAAAATGACCATATTGACACAGGAATGATGATCTAGATGAAGGAAATATACATCATGATGAAGGAAATGAACATTATGATGAAGGGAATGGGCATAATGATGAAGGAAATATGAATCATGATGAAGGAAATGAGCACCATGACGTAGGAAATGAACATCATGAAGAAGGAAATGAGCATCATAATGAAGGATTTATGCATCATTATGAAGGAAATAAGCATCATAATAATGGAAATGAGATCATGATAAAGGAAATAAGCATCATGAAGAAGTAATAAGCATCATGAATAAAGAAATTTGTGTCATTATGATAGAAATGAGAATCAGGATGCAGGAAATGACCATAATGACGTTGAAATTAAATATCATGATGAAGGAAATGAACATAATGATAGAGGAAATATGTATAGCGATGAACGGAACGAGCACCATGATGAAGGATTTATGCATCATGATGATGGAAATGAGTATCATGATGAAGGAAATGAGTATCATGATGAATGAAATAGGCATTATGATGGAGGAAATGAGCATCATGATGAGGTAAATGAGCATTACGACGAAGGACATATGCATCTTGATGAAGGATATGAGCATCATGATGAAGGAAATATGCATCAAGATGAAGGAAAAGAGTATCATGACGAAGGAAAAGAGCATCATGATGAAGGAAGAGAGCATCGTGATGATGGAAATATGCAAAGTATGCAGGAAATGAGCATTATGATGAAGGAAAATATGCATTATGATAAAGGAAGTGAGCAGCACGATGAAGGAAACATGCATTATGATGACGGGAATGAGCATCATGATGGTGGAAATATACATCGTGATATAGGAAATGAGCATTATGTTGAATGAAAATATGCATCATGATGATGTAAATAAGCATCATGTTGATGAAAATATGCATCACGATGAAAAAAATGAGCATTATGATGATGGAAATGGGCATCATTATGAAAATAAAATTGCGTTATGATGAAGGAAACGATCATCATGATATTGGAAATGAACATGAAGATAAAGGAAATGTGCAGCACGATGTAGGAAATGAGCATCATGATGAAGGAAATATGCATCTTGATGAATGAAATGAGGATCATAATGATGGAAATGAACATCATGATGAAGAAAATATGCATCATGATGAAGGAAAAGAGCACAATGATGAAGGAAATGACCATTACGATGAAGGAAATGATCATTATGATGATGGAAATGAGCATCATGATGAAGGAAATATGTATAATGATGTAGGATATGAGCATAATAATGAAGGAAATATGCATCATGATGAATGAAATGAGCATAATGATTAAAGAAATGACCATAAAGACGTAGAAAATGATCATAATGATGAAGGAAATATACATAATGATCAAGGTAATGATCATTATGATATAGTAAATGAGCATCATGATGAAGAAAATACGCATCATGATGAAGGAAATGAGTATCACGATATAGGAAATGGGCATTGAGATGAATGAAACATGTATCACGATGAAGGAAATGAACATCATGATATAGGAAATGGGCATTGAGATGAAGGAAATGAGCATCATGATGAAGGAAATATGTGTAATGATTTTGGAAATGAGCATCATGATGAAGGAAATATGAATCAACAAGAATGAAATGCGCATAATAATAAGGAAACGACCATAATGACGTAAGAATTGATCATCTTGATTAAGAAAATAAACATCATGATGAAGGAAATTAGCCTCATGATGAAAGAAATGAGCATCATGATAAAGGAAATGAGCATCTAGATTTACAAAATGAGCATTATGATGAAGGAAATGAGCATCATGATGAAGGATTTCTATATCATGATTAAGGAAATTAGCATCATGATGAATGATTTTTTCATCATGATGATGGAAATGAGCATCAAGATGAAAGAAATAAGCAATGAGGAGCATGATGAAGGAAATAAGCATTATGATGTAGGAAAGAGAATCATAATGAAGGAAAAATGCATCATGATTATGGAAATGAGCATCAGGATGATGGAAATGAGCATTGGAATGATGGAAATGAGCATCACGATGAAGGAAATGAGTATCATGATGAATGAATTGAGCATCATGGTGAAGGAAATGAGCATCATCATGTAGGATTTATGCATCAAAATGTTGGAAATTAGAATCATGATGGAAAAAATGAGCATCATGATGAAGAAAATAAGCATTATGATATAGAAAATAAGCATCATGACGAAGGGAATACGCATCCTATAGAAAGAAATGAGCATCATGATGTAGAAAATGAGAATCATGATAAAGGTAATGAGCATCATGGTGACAGAAATGAGCATCATGATTAGGGACTGGGCATCATGATAAAGAAAATACGCATAATGTGAACGAAATGAGCATCATGTTGAAGGATATATGCATCATGATGATGGAAATGAGCATCATGATTAAAGAAATGAGTATCGTGATGAATGAAATATACATCATGATGAAGGAAATGAGCATCATGATGTAGAAAATGAGAATCATGACGAAGGACATATGCGCCTTGAAGAAGGAAATGAGCATCATGATGAAGGAAATGAGCATCATGATGAAGGATTTACGCATCATAATGATGAAAATGAGAATCATGATGAAAGAAATGAGAATTATGATGAAGAAAATGAGCATTATGATATAGGAAATAAGCATCATGATGAAGGAAATACGCATCATGATGAAGGATATGAGCATCATGATAATGAAAATGAGAATCATCATGAAGGAAATATGCATCATGACGTAGGAAATGATTATCATGATGAAGGAATTATGCATCATGATGAATGAAATGAGCATCATGATGTAGGAAATTAGCATTAACATGATGGAAACAAGCATCATGAAGAAGGAAATTAGCATAATAGTGCAGGAAATTAGCATTATTATGATGAAAATACGCATCATTATGAAGGAAATGAGAATCATGATGAAGGAAATGGCCATAATGATGTAGGAAATTATCATCATGATAAAGGATATATGCATCATGATGAAAGAAATGAGCATCATGATGTAGGGAATGAGAATCATGATGAAGGAAATAAGTATCATGATGATGGAAAGGAGCATCACGATGAAGGAAATAAGCATTTCGATGAAGAACTTATGCATCATGATGATTGAAATAAGCATCATGATGTAGGAAATGAACATAATGACGTTGGAATTAATCATCATGATGAAGGAAATGAGCATCATGATATAGAAAATGAACATCATGATATAGAAAATGAACATCATGATAAAGAAATACGCATAATGATGAATGAAATGAGCATCATGATGAAGGATTTATGCATCATAATGATGGAAATGAGTATCATTATAAATAAAATTTGCATAATGATTAATAAAATGAGCATCATGATGTTTGAAATGAACATAATAATGAAGGAAATATGTAGCATGATGTAGGAAATAAGCATCATGATTAATAAAATATCCATTAAGATGTATGAAATGACAATCATGATATCATGATGAAGGAAATAAGCATCATGATGAAGGAAATGAGAAACATGATGAAGGAAATAAACATCATGATGTAGGAAAGAGAATCATGATGAAGGAAATATGCATTATGATGATGGAAATGAGCATCAGGATGATTGAATGCATCACGATGAAGGAAATGAGTATCATGATGAATGAAATATGCATCATGATGAAGGAAATTAGCTTCATGTTGTAGGAAATGAGCATCATTATGATGGACATATGCATCCCTATGATGGAAATGAGCATCATGATGAAGAATTTATGCATCATAATGTTGAAAATTAGAATCATGATGAAAGAAATGAGCATTTTGTTGAAGAAAATAAGCATCATGTAGAAGGAAATGAGCATCACGATTTAGAAAATGAGCATCATGATCAAGGAAATGAGCATCATGATGATGGAAGTGAGCATTATGATGATAAAGGAAATATGCATAATGATGAAGAAATAATCAACATTATAGAGGAAATATGCATCATGATGAAGAAATGATCAAAATGATGAAGAAAACATGCATCATAATGAAGGAAATGAACATTATCATAAGGAAATGAGCATCATGATGAAGGAAATATGCATCATGATGTAGGGAAAAAACATCATGATGAAGGAAATATGCATCATGAAGAACGAGGAAATTTGCATTTTGATAATGGAAACATACATCATGATGATGAATATGAGCATCATGATGTAGGAAATGTGTATCATGATGAAGAAAGTATGCATAACTTTTTTCTGACGTAATCTACTAAATATGATGTAGGAAATGAGCATCATGATGAAGGAAATGATCATCAAGGTGATGGAAATGAGCATCATGATGATGGTAATATGCATCATGATTTAGGAAATGAGCAATATGATGAAGGAAATGTGCATCATGATGAATGAGGTAAGCATTCTGATGTAGGAATTGTACATCATAATGTTGAAAACATGCGTCATGATGTAGGAAATGAGCATCAAGATGAAGGAAATATGCATTATGAGAAAAGAAACATGCATCATGATAAAGGAAATGAGCATCATAATATTGGAAATAAGCATCATGATGAAGGAAATACGATTAATGATGAAGGAAATTTGCATCTTAATGAAGGAAATGACCATAATGATGTAGGAAATGATAATCAAGATGAAGGAAATGAGTATCATGATGAAGGAAATATGCATAATGACGAAGGAAATGACCATCATGATAAAGGATATATGTATTAGGATGAAGAAAATGAGTATCATGATGAAGGAAATGAGCATCATGAAGATGGAAATATGCATCGTGATTTAGGAAATGAGCATCATGTTGAAGGAAATATGCATCATGATGATGGAAATGTGCATCTTGATGAAGGATTCTGCATCATGATGAAGGAAATAAGCATCATGATAAGTGATTTATGCATTATGATTTTAAAAATAAGGATCATGAAGAAGGAAATATGCATCTTGATGATGTTTGCATCGTGAGGTAGGATATAAGTATCATGTTGAAGGAAATATGCATCATGATGAATGAAATGAGTTTCATGATGTGGGAAGTAAGCATCATGATGAAGGAAACATTTATCATGATGTAGAAAATGAGCATCATGATGAAGGAAATATGTATCATGATGAATGAAATGATCATCAAGATGAAGGAAATGACCATAATGATGTCGGAATCAATCATCGTGATGAAGAAATAAGAATCAAGATGTAGGAAATGAGTATCATGTAGGAAATACGCATAATGATTAACGAAATGAGCATCATGATGAAGTGTTTATGCATCATGATAATGGAAATGAGCATCATTATGAAGAAAAATTGCGTTATGATGAAGGAAACGATCATCATGATATTTGAAATAAACATAAAGATAAAGGAAAGGTGAAGCACGATGTAGGAAATGAGCATTATGATGAAGGAAATGTGCATCATGATGTAGGGAAAAGAGCATCATGATGAAGAAAATATGTATCATGATGAACCAAATGAGCATCATGATGTATGAAATTTGCATTATGATAATGGAAACATACATCATGATGATGAATATGAGCATCATGATGTAGGAAATGTGTATCATGATGAAGAAAGTATGCATCACTTTTTTTCTGATGTAATCTACTAAATATGATGTAGGAAATGAGCATCATGATGAAGGAAATGATCTTCAAGGTGATGGAAATGAGCATCATGATGATGGTAATACGCACCATGATGTAGGAAATGTGCATTATGATGAAGGAAATGTGCATCGTGATGAATGAGGTTAGCATTCTGATATATGAATTGTGCATCATGATGTTGAAAACATGCATCATGATGTAGGAAATGAACATCAAGATGAAGGAAATATGCATTATGATAAAAAAATATGCATCATTATGAAGGAAATGAGCATCATAATATAGGAAATCAGCATCGTGATGTAAGAAATACGATTAATGATGAAGGAAATTAGCATCTTAATGAAGGAAATCACCATAATGATGTAGGAAATGATCATCAAGAAGGAGAAAATGAGTATCATGTTGAAGGAAATATGCATCATGACGAAGGAAATGACCATCATGATAAAGAAAATATGCATCAGGATGAAGAAAATGAGCATCATGATGAGGGAAATGAGCATAATGAAGATGGAAATATGCATCGTGATTTAGGAAATGAGCATCATGTTGGAGAAAACATGTATCATGATGATGTAAATGCGCATCTTGATGAAGGATTTCTGCATCATGATGAAGGGCATCATGATAAAGGATTTATGCATTATGATTTTAAAAATAAGCATCATGATGAAGGAAATGAGCATCATGAAAAATGTTCACTTCAAGGAGTTCTTGAGTTGGCTCATGGAGTAGAATCAGTTCTACACTGTGAGTTTTTAGTGACTCTATGACGCAAGCTTCCTAGAATTTTTATACTCTGAAAACATGTTCTCCAACTATATTCTCATTTCTAATTACTAATTTGACCATAAAATGGCAAGAAAATGCTCCCTTCAAGGTGGTCTTGACCTGGCTCACGGAGTAAAATCAGCTCTGCACTATGATTTTTCAGTGACTATATGGTACAAGCTTCCTAGCATGTTATACTGGAAAAACATATTATCTAACTATATTCTCATGTCTAATAACTAATTTGACCACAAAAATGGCAAGAAAATACTCACTTCAAGGAGTTATTGACCTGGATCACAAACCAGAGTCAGCTATGCACTGTGAGTTTTTAGTGACTCTATGGCGCAACCTTCCTAACATTTTTATACCTTGAAAACATGTTCTCAAACTATATTCGCATGCCTAATAACTAATTTGACCATAAAATTGGCAAGAAAATACTCACTTCAAGGAGTTCTTGACCTGGCTCACGGAGTAGAATCAGCTCCGCACCGTGAGTTTTTAGTCACTCTTTTGTGCAAGCTTCGCGGCATTTTTATACAAAGAAGACATATTCTTCGACTATATTCTCATGTCTAATAACTAATTTAACCATAAAATTGGCAAGAAAATGCTCACTTCAAGGAGTTCTTGACTTGGCTCACAGAGTAGAATCAGCTCTGCACTGTGAGTTTTTAGTTATTCTATGGCGGAAACTTTGTAGCTTTTTTATAATCTGAAAATATGTTCTCCAACAACATACTCATGTCTAATAACTAATTTGAACATAAAAATGGTAGGAAAATATTCACTTCAAGGTGTTCTTGAATTGGCTCAGGGAATAAAATCAGCTCTACATTGTGAGTTTTTAACGACTCTATGGCGCATGCTTCATAACATTTTTATACTCTGAAAACATGTTCTCCAACAATATTCTCATGTCTAATTACTAATTTACCATAAAAATGGCAAGAAAATGCTCCATTCAAGGTGGTCTTGACCTGGCTCACGGAGTAGAATCAGCTCTGCACTATGAGTTTTCAGTGACTCTATGGTACAAGCTTCCTAGCATTTTTATACTCTGAAAACATATACTCCAACTATATTCTCATGTCTAATAACTAATTTGACCATAAAAATAACAAGAGAATACTCACTTCTAGGAGTTCTTGACCTGGCTCACAAAGAAGAGTCAGCTATGCACTGTGAGTTTTTAGTGACTCGATGGCGCAACCGTCCTAACATTTTTATACTCTGAAAACATGTTCTCAAACTATATTCTCATGTCTAACAACTAATTTGACCATAAAATTAACAACAAAATGCTCGCTTCAAGGAATTCTTGACCTGGCTCGTGGAGTAGAATCAGCTCCGCACTGTGAATTTTTAGTGATTCTTTGGTGCAAGCTTCCTAGCATTTTTATACTCAGAAAACATGATCTCCAACTATATTCTCATGTCTAATAACTAATTTAACCTTAAAATTGGCAATAAAATGCTCACTTCAGGGAGTTCTTAACCTGGCTCATAGAGTAGATCAGTTCTGCAATGTGAGTTTTTAGTTATTCTATGGTGGAAACTTTGTAGCTTTTTTATACTCTGAAAACATGTTCTCCAAGAACATACTCCTGTCAAATAACTAATTTGAACATAAAAATGGTAAGAAAATGTTCACTTCAAGGAGTTCTTGAGTTGGCTCATTGAGTAGAATCAGCTCTACACTTTGAGTTTTTAGTGACTCTATGGCGCAAGCTTCCTAGCATTTTTATACTCTGAAAACATGTTCTCCAACTATATTCTCATGTCTAATTACTAATTTGACCATAAAATGGCAAGAAAATGCTCCCTTCAAGGTGATCTTGACCTGGCTCACAGAGTAAAATCAGCTCTGCACTATGAGTTTTCAGTGACTCTATGGTACAAGCTTCATAGCATTTTATACTCTAAAAACATATTATCAAACTATATTCTCATGTCTAATAACTAATTTGACCATAAAAATAACAAGAGAATACTCACTTCAAGGAGTTCTTGACCTGGTTCACAAAGTAGAGTCAGCTATGCACTGTGGGTTTTTAGTGACTCGATGGCGCAACCTTCCTAACATTTTTATACTTTGAAAACATTTTCTCAAACTATATTCGCATGTCTAATAACTAATTTGACCATAAAATTGGCAAGAAAATGCTCACTTCAAGGAGTTCTTGACCTGGCTCACGGAGTAGAATCAGCTCCGCACCGTGAGTTTTTAGTGACTCTTTTGTGCAAGCTTCCTGGCATTTTTATACAAAGAAGATATATTCTCCGACTATATTCTCATGTCTAAAAACTAATTTAACCATAAAATTGGCAAGAAAATGCTTACTTCAAGGAGTTCTTGACTTGGCTCACAGAGTAGAATCAGCTCTGCACTGTGAGTTTTTAGTTATTCTATGGCGGAAACATTGTAGCTTTTTTATAATCTGAAAATATGTTCTCCAACAACATACTCATGTCTAATAACTAATTTGAACATAAAAATGGTAGGAAAATGTTCACTTCAAGGTGTTCTTGAATTGACTCAGGGAATAGAATCAGCTCTACACTGTGAGTTTTTAACGACTCTATGGCGCATGCTTTCTAACATTTTTATACTCTGAAAACATGTTCTCCAACTATATTCTCATGTCTAATTACTAATTTGACCATAAAAATAGCAAGAAAATGCTCCATTCAAGGTGGTCTTGACCTGGCTCACGGATTAGAATCAGCTCTGCAGTATGAGTTTTCAGTGACTCTATGGTACAAGCTTCCTAGCATTTTTATACTCTGAAAACATATTATCCAACTATATTCTCATGTCTAATAACTAATTTGACCATAAAAATAACAAGAGAATACTCACTTCAAGGAGTTCTTGACCTGGCTCACAAAGCAGAGTCAACTATGCACTGTGAGTTTTTAGTGACTAGATGGCGCAACCTTCCTATCATTTTTATACTCTGAAAACATGTTCTCAAACTATATTCTCATGTCTAATAACTAATTTGACCATAAAATTAGCAACAAAATGCTCGCTTCAAGGAATTCTTGACCTGGCTCACGGAGTAGAATCAGCTCCCCACTGTGAATTTTTAGTGACTCTTTGGTGCAAGCTTCCTGGCATTTTTATACTCAGAAAACATGATCTCCAACTATATTCTCATGTCTAATAACTACTTTAACCTTAAAATTTGCAAGAAAATGCTCACTTCAAGGAGTTCTTAACCTGGATCATAGAGTAGAATCAGTTCTGCAATGTGAGTTTTTAGTTATTCTATGGCGGAAACTTTGTAGCTTTTTTATACTCTGAAAACATGTAATCCAAGAACATACTCCTGTCAAATAACTAATTTGAATATAAAAATGGTAAGAAAATGTTCATTTCAAGGAGTTCTTGAGTTGGCTCATGGAGTAGAATCAGCTCTACACCGTGAGTTTTTAGTGACTCTATGGCGCAAGCTTCCTAGCATTTTTATACTCTGAAAACATGTTCTCCAACTATATTCTCATGTCTAATTACTAATTTGACCATAAAATGGCAAGAAAATGCTCCCTTCAAGGTGGTCTTGACCTGGCTCACGGAGTAAAATTAGCTCTGCACTATGAGTTTTCAGTGACTCTATGGTACAAGCTTCATAGCATTTTATACTCTAAAAACATATTATCCAACTATATTCTCATGTCTAATAACTAATTTGACCACAAAAATGGCTAGAAAATACTCACTTCAAGGAGTTATTGACCTGGCTCACAAAGTAGAGTCAGGTATGCACTGTGGGTTTTTAGTGACTCGATGGCGCAACCTTCCTAACATTTTTATACTTTGAAAACATGTTCTCAAACTATATTCTCATGTCTAATAACTAATTTGACCATAAAATTAGCAGGAAAATGCTCACTTCAAGGAGTTCTTGACCTGGCTCATGGAGTAGAATCAGCTCCGCACCGTGAGTTTTTAGTGACTCTTTTGTGCAAGCTTCCTGACATTTTTATACAAAGAAGACATATTCTACGACTATATTCTCATGTCTAATAACTAATTTAACCATAAAATTGGCAAGAAAATGCTTACTTCAAGGAGTTCTTGACTTGGCTCACAGAGTAGAATCAGCTCTGCACTTTGAGTTTTTAGTTATTCTATGGCGAAAACTTTGTAGCTTTTTTATCCTCTGAAAATATGTTCTCCAACAACATACTCATGTCTAATAACTAATTTGAACATAAAAATGGTAGGAAAATGTTCACTTCAAGGTGTTCTTGAATTGGCTCAGGGAATAGAATCAGCTCTACACCGTGAGTTTTTAACGACTCTATGGCGCATGCTTTCTAACATTTTTATACTCTGAAAACATGTTCTCCAACTATATTCTCATGTCTAATTACTAATTTGACCATAAAAATGGCAAGAAAATGCTCCATTCAAGGTGGTCTTGACCTGGCTCACGGAGTAGAATCAGCTCTGCAGTATGAGTTTTCAGTGACTCTATGGTACAAGCTTCCTAGCATTTTTATACTCTGAAAACATATTCTCCAACTATATTCTCATGTCTAATAACTAATTTGACCATAAAAATAACCAGAGAATACTCACTTCAAGGAGTTCTTGACCTGGCTCACAAAGCAGAGTCAGCTATGCACTGTGAGTTTTTAGTGACTAGATGGCGCAACCTTCCTATCATTTTTATACTCTGAAAACATGTTCTCAAACTATATTCTCATGTATAATAACTAATTTGACCCTAAAATTAGCAACAAAATGCTCGCTTCAAGGAATTCTTGACCTGGCTCACGGAGTAGAATCAGCTCCGCACTGTGAATTTTTAGTGACTCTTTGGTGCAAGCTTCCTGGCATTTTTATACTCAGAAAACATGATCTCCAACTATATTCTCAAGTCTAATAACTACTTTAACCTTAAAATTTGCAAGAAAATGCTCACTTCAAGGAGTTCTTAACCTGGATCATAGAGTAGAATCAGTTCTGCAATGTGAGTTTTTAGTTATTCTATGGCGGAAACTTTATAGCTTTTTTATACTCTGAAAACAAGTTATCCAAGAACATACTCCTGTCAAATAACTAATTTGAATATAAAAATGGTAAGAAAATGTTCATTTCAAGGAGTTCTTGAGTTGGCTCATGGAGTAGAATAAGCTCTACACTATGAGTTTTTAGTGACTCTATGGCGCAAGCTTCCTAGCATTTTTATACTCTGAAAACATGTTCTCCAACTATATTCTCATGTCTAATTACTAATTTGACCATAAAATGGCAAGAAAATGCTCCCTTCAAGGTGGTCTTGACCTGGCTCACGGAGTAAAATCAGCTCTGCACTATGAGTTTTCAGTGACTCTATGGTACAAGCTTCATAGCATTTTATACTCTAAAAACATATTATCCAATTATATTCTCATGTCTAATAACTAATTTGACCACAAAAATGGCAAGAAAATACTCACTTCAAGGAGTTATTGACCTGGCTCACAAAGCAGAGTCAGCTATGCACTGTGGGTTTTTAGTGACTCGATGGCGCAACCTTCCTAACATTTTTATACTTTGAAAACAAGTTCTCAAACTATATTCGCATGTCTAATAACTAATTTGACCTTAAAATTGGCAGGAAAATGCTCACTTCAAGGAGTTCTTGACCTGGCTCATGGAGTAGAATCAGCTCCGCACCGTGAGTTTTTAGTGACTCTTTTGTGCAACCTTCCTTGCATTTTTATACAAAGAAGACATATTCTCCGACTATATTCTCATGTCTAATAACTAATTTAACCATAAAATTGGCAAGAAAATGCTTACTTCAAGGAGTTCTTGACTTGGCTCACAGAGTAGAATCAGCTCTGCACTTTGAGTTTTTAGTTATTCTATGGCGAAAACTTGGTAGCTTTTTTATCCTCTGAAAATATGTTCTCCAACAACATACTCATGTCTAATAACTAATTTGAACATAAAAATGGTAGGAAAATGTTCACTTCAAGGTGTTCTTGAATTGGCTCAGGGAATAGAATCAGCTCTACACCGTGAGTTTTTAACGACTCTATGGCGCATGCTTTCTAACATTTTTATACTCTGAAAACATGTTCTCCAACTATATTCTCATGTCTAATTACTAATTTGACCATAAAAATAGCAAGAAAATGCTCCATTCAAGGTGGTCTTGACCTGGCTCACGGAGTAGAATCAGCTCTGCAGTATGTGTTTTCAGTGACTCTATGGTACAAGCTTCCTAGCATTTTTATACTCTGAAAACATATTCTCCAACTATATTCTCATGTCTAATAACTAATTTGACCATAAAAATAACCAGAGAATACTCACTTCAAGGAGTTCTTGACCTGGCTCACAAAGCAGAGTCAGCTATGCACTGTGAGTTTTTAGTGACTAGATAGCGCAACCTTCCTATCATTTTTATACTCTGAAAACATGTTCTCAAACTATATTCTCATGTCTAATAACTAATTTGACCATAAAATTAGCAACAAAATGCTCGCTTCAAGGAATTCTTGACCTGGCTCACGGAGTAGAATCAGCTCCGCACTGTGAATTTTTAGTGAATCTTTGGTGCAAGCTTCCTGATATTTTTATACTCAGAAATCAAGATCTCCAACTATATTCTCATGTCTAATAACTACTTTAACCTTAAAATTTGCAAGAAAATTCTCACTTCAAGGAGTTCTTAACCTGGATCATAGAGTAGAATCAGTTCTGCAATGTGAGTTTTTAGTTATTCTATGGCGGAAATTTATAACTTTTTTATACTCTGAAAACATGTTATCCAAGAACATACTCTTGTCAAATAACTAATTTGAATATAAAAATGGTAAGGAAATGTTCATTTCAAGGAGTTCTTGAGTTGGCTCATGGAGTAGAATCAGCTCTACACTGTGAGTTTTTAGTGACTCTATGGCGCAATCTTCCTAGCATTTTTATACTCTGAAATCATGTTCTCCAACTATATTCTCATGTCTAATTACTAATTTGACCATAAAATGGCAAGAAAATGCTCCCTTCAAGGTGGTCTTGACCTGGCTCACGGAGTAAAATCAGCTCTGCACTATGAGTTTTCAGTGACTCTATAGTACAAGTTTCATAGCATTTTATACTCTAAAAACATATTATCCAACTATATTCTCATGTCTAATAACTAATTTGACCTCCAAAATGGCAAGAAAATACTCACTTCAATGAGTTATTGACCTGGCTCACAAAGCAGAGTCAACTATGCACTGTGAGTTTTTAGTGACTCGATTGCGCAACCTTCCTAACATTTTTATACTTTGAAAGCATGTTCTCAAACTATATTCGCATGTCTAATAACTAATTTGACCATAAAATTGGCAAGAAAATGCTCACTTCAAGGAGTTCTTGACCTGGCTCACGGAGTAGAATCAGCTCCGCACCGTGACTTTTTAGTGACTCTTTTGTGCAAGCTCCCTGGCATTTTTATACAAAGAAAACATATTCTCCGACTATATTCTCATGTCAAATATCTAATTTAACCATAAAATTGGCAAAAAAATGCTCACTTCAAGGAGTTCTTGACTTGGCTCACATAGTAGAATCAACTCTGCATTGTGAGTTTTTAGTTATTCTATGGCGGAAACTTTGTAGCTTTTTTATACTCTGAAAATATGTTCTCCAACAACATACTCATGTCTAATAACTAATTTGAACATAAAAATGGTAGGAAAATGTTCACTTCAAGGTGTTCTTTAATTGGCTCAGGGCATAGAATCAGCTCTATACTGTGAGTTTTTAACGACTCTATGGCGCATGCTTCCTAACAATTTTATACTCTGAAAACATGTTCTCCAACTATATTCTCATGTCTAATTACTAATTTGACAGTAAAAATGGCAAGAAAATGCTCCATTCAAGGTGGTCTTCACATAGCTCACAGAGTAGAATCAACTCTGCACTATGAGTTTTCAGTGACTCTATGGTACAAGCTTCCTAGCATTTTTATACTCTGAAAACATATTCTCCAACTATATTCTCATGTCTAATAACAAATTTGACCATAAAAATAACAAGAAAATACTCACTTCAAGGAGTTCTTGACCTGGCTCACAAAGCAGAGTCAGCTATGCACTTTGAGTTTTTAGTGACTCAATGGCGCAACCTTCCTAGCATTTTTATACTCTGAAAACATGTTCTCAAACTATATTTTCATGTCTAATGACTAATTTGACCATAAAATTAGAAACAAAATGCTCGCTTCAAGGAATTCTTGACCTGACTCAAGGAGTAGAATCAGCTCCCCACTTTGAATTTTTAGTGACTCTTTGGTGCAAACTTCCTGACATTTTTATACTCAGAAAAAATGTTCTCCAACTATATTCTCATGTCTAATAACTAATTTAACCTTAAAATTGGCAAGAAAATGCTCACTTCAAAGAGTTCTTAACCTGGCTCATAGAGTAGAATCAGCTCTGCAATGTGAGTTTTTAGTTATTCTATCGTGGAAACTTTGTATTTTTTTATACTCTGAAAACATGTTCTTCAATAACATACTCCTGTCAAATAAATAATTTGAACATAAAAATGGTAAGAAAATGTTCACTTCAAGGAGTTCTTGAGTTGGCTCATGGAGTAGAATCAGCTCTACACTGTGAGTTTTTAGTAACTCCATGGCGAAAGCTTCCTAGCATTTTTATACTCTGAAAACATGTTCTCCAACTATATTCTCATGTATAATTACTAATTTGACCATAAAATGGCAAGAAAATGCTCCCTTCAAGGTGGTCTTGACCTGGCTCATGGAGTAAAATCAGCTCTGCACTATGAGTTTTCAGTGACTCTATGGTACAAGCTTCCTTGCATTTTATACTCTAAAAACATATTATCCAAATATATTCTCATGTCTAATAACTAATTTGACCACAAAATGGCAAGAAAATACTCACTTCAAGGAGTTATTGTCCTGGCTCACAAAGTAGAGTCAGCTATGCACTGTGAGTTTTTAGTGACTCGATGGCGCAACCTTCCTAACATTTTTATACTTTGAAAACATGTTCTCAAACTATATTCGCATGTCTAATAACTAATTTGACCATAAAATTGGCAAGAAAATGCTCACTTCAATGAGTTCTTGACCTGGTTCATGGAGTAGAATCAGCTCCGCACCGTGAGTTTTTAGTGACTCTTTTGTGCAAGCTTCCTGGCATTTTTATACAAAGAAGAAATATTCTCCGACTATATTCTCATGTCTAATAACTAATTTAACCATAAATTGGCAAGAAAATGCTCACTTCAAGGAGTTCTTGACTTGGCTCACAGAGTAGAATCAGTTTTGCACTGTGAGTTTTTAGTTATTCTATGGCGGAAACTTTGTAGCTTTTTTATACTCTGAAAATATGTTCTTCAACAACATACTTATGTCTAATAACTAATTTAACATAAAAATGGTAGGAAAATGTTCACTTCAAGTTGTTCTTGAATTGGCTCAGGGAATAGAATCAGCTCTACACTGTGAGTTTTTAGTGACTCTATGGTGCAAGCTTCCTAGCATTTTTATACTTTGAAAACATGTTCTCCAACTATATTCTCATGTCTAATTACTAATTTGACCATAACATGGCTAGAAAATGCTCCCTTCAAGGTGGTCTTGACCTGGCTCACGGAGTAAAATCAGCTCTACACTATGAGTTTTCAGTGACTCTATGGTACAAGCTTCCTAACATTTTATACTCTAAAATCATATTATCCAACTATATTCTCATGTCTAATAACTAATTTGACCATAAAAATGGCAAGAAAATACTCACTTCAATGAGTTATTGACCTGGCTCACAAAGCAGAGTCAGCTATGCACTGTGAGTTTTTAGTTACTCGATTGCGCAACCTTCCTAACATTTTTATACTTTGAAAACATGTTCTCAAACTATATTCGCATGTCTAATAACTAATTTGACCATAAAATTGGCATGAAAATGCTCACCTCAAGGAGTTCTTGACCTGGCTCACGGAGTAGAATCAGCTCCGCACCGTGAGTTTTTAGTGACTCTTTTGTGCAAGCTTCCTGGCATTTTTATACAAAGAAGACATATTCTCCGACTATATTCTCATGTCTAATAACTAATTTAACCATAAAATTGGCAAAAAAATGCTCACTTAAAGGAGTTCTTTACTTGGCTCACAGAGTTGAATCAACTCTGCATTATGACTTTTTAGTTATTCGATGGCGGAAACTTTGTAGCTTTTTTATACTCTTAAAATATGTTCTCCAACAACATACTCATGTCTAATAACTAATTTGAACATAAAAATGGTAGGAAAATGTTCACTTCAAGGTGTTCTTGAATTTGCTCAGGGAATAGAAACATCTCTACACTGTGAGTTTTTAACGACTCTATGGCGCATGCTTCCTAACTTTTTTATACTCTGAAAACATGTTCTCCAACTATATTCTCATGTCTAATTACTAATTTGACCATAAAAATGGCAAGAAAATGCTCCATTAAAGGTTGTCTTGACCTGGCTCACGGAGTAGAATCAGTTCTGCACTATGAGTTTTCAGTGACTATGGTACAAGCTTCCTAGCATTTTTATACTCTCAAAACATATTCTCCAACTATATTCTCATGTCCAAAGACTAATTTGACCATAAAAATAACAAGAGAATACTCACTTCAAGGAGTTCTTGACCTGGCTCACAAAGCAGAGCCAGCTATGCACTGTGAGTTTTTAGTGACTCGATGTCGCAACCTTCCTAGCATTTTTATACTCTGAAAACATGTTATCAAACTATATTCTCATGTCTAATAACTAATTTGACCATAAAATTTGCAATAAAATGCTGGCTTCAAGGAATTCTTGACCTGGCTCACGGAGTAGAATCAGCTCCGCACTGTGAACTTTAAGTGACTCTTTGGTGCAAGCTTCCTGGCATATTTATACTTAGAAAACATGATCTCCAACTATATTCTCATGTCTAATAACTAATTTAACCTTAAAATTTGCAAGAAAATGCTCACTTCAAGGAGTTCTTAACCTGGCTCATAAAGTAGAATCAGTTCTGCAATGTGAGTTTTATGTTATTCTATGGCGGAAACTTTGTATCTTTTTTATACTTTGAAAACATGTTATCCAAGAACATACTCCTGTCAAATAATTAATTTGAACATAAAAATGGTAAGAAAATATTCACTTCAAGGAGTTCTTGAGTTGGTTCATGGAGTAGAATCAGCTCTACACTGTGAGTTTTTACTGACTCTATGGCGCAAGCTTCCTAGCATTTTTATACTCTGAAAACATGTTCTCCAACTATATTCTCATTTCTAATTACTAATTTGACTGTAAAATGGCAAGAAAATGCTCCCTTCGAGGTGGTCTTGACCTGGCTCCCGGAGTAAAATCAGCTCTGCACTATGAGTTTTCAGTGACTCTATGGTACAAGCTTCCTAGTATTTTATACTCTAAAAACATATTACCCAACTATATTCTCATGTCTAATAACTAATTTGACCACAAAAATGGCAAGAAAATAGTCACTTCAAGGAGTTATTGACCTGGCTCACAAAGCAGAGTCAGCTATGTACTGTGAGTTTTTAGTGAGTCGATGGTGCAACCTTCCTAACATTTTTCTACTTTGAAAACATGTTCTCAAACTATATTCGCATGTCTAATAACTAATTTGATCATAAAATTAGCAACAAAATGCTCGCTTCAAGGAATTCTTGACCTGGCTTACGGAGTAGAATCAGCTCCGCACTGTGAATTTTTAGTGACTCTTTGGTGCAAGCTTCCTGGCATTTTTATACTCAGAAAAGATGTTCTCTAACTATATTCTCATGTCTAATAACTAATTTAACATTAAAATAGGCAAGAAAATGCTCAATTCAAGGAGTTCTTAACCTGGATCATAGAGTAGAATCAGTTCTGCAATGTGAGTTTTTAGTTATTCTATGGCGGAAACTTTGTAGCTTTTTTATACTCTGAAAACATGTTATCCAAAAACATACACCTGTCAAATAACTAATTTGAATATAAAAATGTTAAGAAAATGTTCACTTCAAGGAGTTCTTGAGTTGGCTCATGAAGTAGAATCAGCTCTACACTATGAGTTTTTAGTGACTCTATGGCGAAAGCTTCCTAGCATTTTTATACTCTGAAAACATGTTCTCCAACAATATTCTAATGTCTAATTACTAATTTGACCATAAAATGGCAAGAAAATGCTCCCTACAAGGTGGTCTTGACCTGGCTCACGGAGTAAAATCAGGTCTGCACTATGAGTTTTCAGTGACTCTATGGTACAAGCTTCCTAGCATTTTATACTCTAAAAACATATTATCCAACTATATTCTCATGTCTAATAACTAATTTGACCACAAAAATGGCAAGAAAATACTCACTTCAATGAGTTATTGACCTGCCTCACAAAGCAGAGTCAGCTATGCACTGTGAGTTTTTAGTGACTCGATGGCGCAACCTTCCTAACATTTTTATACTTTGAAAACATGTTATCAAACTATATTCGCAAGTCTAATAACTAATTTGACCATAAAATTGGCAAGAAAATGCGCACTTCAAGGAGTTCTTGACCTGGCTCACGGAGTAGAATCAGCTCCGCACCGTGAGTTTTTAGTGACTCTTTTGTGCAAGCTTCCTGGAATTTTTATACAAAGAAGACATATTCTCCGACTATATTCTCATGTCTAATAACTAATTTAACCATAAAATTGGCAAGAAAATGCTTACTTCAAGGAGTTCTTGACTTGGCTCACAGAGTAGAATCAGCTCTGCACTGTGAGTTTTTAGTTATTCTATGGCGGAAACTTTGTAGCTTTTTTATACTCTAAAAATATGTTCTCCAACAACATACTCATGTCTAATAACTAATTTGAACATAAAAATGGTAGGAAAATGTTCACTTCATGGTGTTCTTGAATTGGCTCAGGGAATAGAATCAGCTCTACACTGTGAGTTTTTAACGACTCTATGGCGCATGCTTTCTAACATTTTTATACTCTGAAAACATGTTCTCCAACTATATTCTCATGTCTAATTACTAATTTGACAATAAAAATGGCAAGAAAATGCTCCATTCAAGGAGGTCTTGACCTGGCTCACGGAGTAGAATCAGCTCTGCACTATGAGTTTTCAGTGACTCTATGGTACAAGCTTCCTAGCATTTTTATACTCTGAAAACATATTCTCCAACTATATTCTCATGTCTAATAACTAATTTGACCATAAAAATAACAAGAGAATACTCACTTCAAGGAGTTCTTGACCTGGATCTCAAAGCAGAGTCAGCTATGCACTGTGAGTTTTTAGTGACTAGATGGCGCAACCTTCCTATCATTTTTATACACTGAAAACATGTTCTCAAACTATATTCTCATGTCTAATAACTAATTTGACCATAAAATTAGCAACAAAATGCTCGCTTCAAGGAATTCTTGACCTGGCTCACGGAGTAGAATCAGCTCGGCACTGTGAATTTTTAGTGACTTTTTGGTGCAAGTTTCCTGGCATTTTTATACTCAGAAAACATGATCTCCAACTATATTATCATGTCTAATAACTACTTTAACCGTAAAATTTGCAAGAAAATGCTCACTTCAAGGAGTTCTTTGCCTGGCTCATGGAGTAGAATCAGTTCTGCAATGTGAGTTTTTCGTTATTCTATGGCGGAAACTTTGTAGCTTTTTTATACTCTGAAAACATGTTATCCAAGAACATACTCCTGTCAAATAACTAATTTGAATATAAAAATGATAAGAAAATGTTCACTTCAAGGAGTTCTTGAGTTGGCTCATGGAGTAGAATCAGCTCTACACTGTGAGTTTTTAGTGACTCTATGGCGCAAGCTTCCTAGCATTTTTATACTCTGAAAACATGTTCTCCAACTATATTCTCATGTATAATTACTAATTTGACCATAAAATGGCAAGAAAATGCTCCCTTCAAGGTGGTCTTGACCTGGCTCACGGAGTAAAATCAGCTCTGCACTATGAGTTTTCGGTGACTCTATGGTACAAGCTTCATAGCATTTTATACTCTAAAAACATATTATCCAACTATATTCTCATGTCTAATAACTAATTTGACCACAAAAATGGCAAGAAAATACTCACTTCAATGAGTTATTGACCTGCCTCACAAAGCAGAGTCAGCTATGCACTGTGAGTTTTTAGTGACTCGATGGCGCAACCTTCCTAACATTTTTATACTTTGAAAACATGTTATCAAACTATATTCGCAAGTCTAATAACTAATTTGACCATAAAATTGGCAAGAAAATGCGCACTTCAAGGAGTTCTTGACCTGGCTCACGGAGTAGAATCAGCTCCGCACCGTGAGTTTTTAGTGACTCTTTTGTGCAAGCTTCCTGGCATTTTTATACAAAGAAGACATATTCTCCGACTATATTCTCATGTCTAATAACTAATTTAACCATAAAATTGGCAAGAAAATGCTTACTTCAAGGAGTTCTTGACTTGGCTCACAGAGTAGAATCAGCTCTCCACTGTGAGTTTTTAGTTATTCTATGGCGGAAACTTTGTAGCTTTTTTATACTCTAAAAATATGTTCTCCAACAACATACTCATGTCTAATAACTAATTTGAACATAAAAATGGTAGGAAAATGTTCACTTCATGGTGTTCTTGAATTGGCTCAGGGAATAGAATCAGCTCTACACTGTGAGTTTTTAACGACTCTATGGCGCATGCTTTCTAACATTTTTATACTCTGAAAACATGTTCTCCAACTATATTCTCATGTCTAATTACTAATTTGACAATAAAAATGGCAAGAAAATGCTCCATTCAAGGAGGTCTTGACCTGGCTCACGGAGTAGAATCAGCTCTGCACTATGAGTTTTCAGTGACTCTATGGTACAAGCTTCCTAGCATTTTTATACTCTGAAAACATATTCTCCAACTATATTCTCATGTCTAATAACTAATTTGACCATAAAAATAACAAGAGAATACTCACTTCAAGGAGTTCTTGACCTGGATCTCAAAGCAGAGTCAGCTATGCACTGTGAGTTTTTAGTGACTAGATGGCGCAACCTTCCTATCATTTTTATACTCTGAAAACATGTTCTCAAACTATATTCTCATGTCTAATAACTAATTTGACCATAAAATTAGCAACAAAATGCTCGCTTCAAGGAATTCTTGACCTGGCTCACGGAGTAGAATCAGCTCGGCACTGTGAATTTTTAGTGACTTTTTGGTGCAAGTTTCCTGGCATTTTTATACTCAGAAAACATGATCTCCAACTATATTATCATGTCTAATAACTACTTTAACCTTAAAATTTGCAAGAAAATGCTCACTTCAAGGAGTTCTTTACCTGGCTCATGGAGTAGAATCAGTTCTGCAATGTGAGTTTTTCGTTATTCTATGGCGGAAACTTTGTAGCTTTTTTATACTCTGAAAACATGTTATCCAAGAACATACTCCTGTCAAATAACTAATTTGAATATAAAAATGATAAGAAAATGTTCACTTCAAGGAGTTCTTGAGTTGGCTCATGGAGTAGAATCAGCTCTACACTGTGAGTTTTTAGTGACTCTATGGCGCAAGCTTCATAGCATTTTTATACTCTGAAAACATGTTCTCCAACTATATTCTCATGTATAATTACTAATTTGACCATAAAATGGCAAGAAAATGCTCCCTTCAAGGTGGTCTTGACCTGGCTCACGGAGTAAAATCAGCTCTGCACTATGAGTTTTCGGTGACTCTATGGTACAAGCTTCATAGCATTTTATACTCTAAAAACATATTATCCAACTATATTCTCATGTCTAATAACTAATTTGACCACAAAAATGGCAAGAAAATACTCACTTCAAGGAGTTATTGACCTGCCTCACAAAGCAGAGTCAGCTATGCACTGTGAGTTTTTAGTGACTCGATGGCGCAACCTTCCTAACATTTTTATACTTTGAAAACATGTTATCAAACTATATTCGCAAGTCTAATAACTAATTTGACCATAAAATTGGCAAGAAAATGCGCACTTCAAGGAGTTCTTGACCTGGCTCACGGAGTAGAATCAGCTCCGCACCGTGAGTTTTTAGTGACTCTTTTGTGCAAGCTTCCTGGCATTTTTATACAAAGAAGACATATTCTCCGACTATATTCTCATGTCTAATAACTAATTTAACCATAAAATTGGCAAGAAAATGCTTACTTCAAGGAGTTCTTGACTTGGCTCACAGAGTAGAATCAGCTCTGCACTGTGAGTTTTTAGTTATTCTATGGCGGAAACTTTGTAGCTTTTTTATACTCTAAAAATATGTTCTCCAACAACATACTCATGTCTAATAACTAATTTGAACATAAAAATGGTAGGAAAATGTTCACTTCATGGTGTTCTTGAATTGGCTCAGGGAATAGAATCAGCTCTACACTGTGAGTTTTTAACGACTCAATGGCGCATGCTTTCTAACATTTTTATACTCTGAAAACATGTTCTCCAACTATATTCTCATGTCTAATTACTAATTTGACAATAAAAATGGCAAGAAAATGCTCCATTCAAGGAGGTCTTGACCTGGCTCACGGAGTAGAATCAGCTCTGCACTATGAGTTTTCAGTGACTCTATGGTACAAGCTTCCTAGCATTTTTATACTCTGAAAACATATTCTCCAACTATATTCTCATGTCTAATAACTAATTTGACCATAAAAATAACAAGAGAATACTCACTTCAAGGAGTTCTTGACCTGGATCTCAAAGCAGAGTCAGCTATGCACTGTGAGTTTTTAGTGACTAGATGACGCAACCTTCCTATCATTTTTATACTCTGAAAACATGTTCTCAAACTATATTCTCATGTCTAATAACTAATTTGACCATAAAATTAGCAACAAAATGCTCGCTTCAAGGAATTCTTGACCTGGCTCACGGAGTAGAATCAGCTCGGCACGGTGAATTTTTAGTGACTTTTTGGTGCAAGTTTCCTGGCATTTTTATACTCAGAAAACATGATCTCCAACTATATTATCATATCTAATAACTACTTTAACCTTAAAATTTGCAAGAAAATGCTCACTTCAAGGAGTTCTTTACCTGGCTCATGGAGTAGAATCAGTTCTGCAATGTGAGTTTTTAGTTATTCTATGGCGGAAACTTTGTAGCTTTTTTATACTCTGAAAACATGTTATCCAAGAACATACTCCTGTCAAATAACTAATTTGAATATAAAAATGATAAGAAAATGTTCACTTCAAGGAGTTCTTGAGTTGGCTCATGGAGTAGAATCAGCTCTACACTGTGAGTTTTTAGTGACTCTATGGCGCAAGCTTCCTAGCATTTTTATACTCTGAAAACATGTTCTCCAACTATATTCTCATGTATAATTACTAATTTGACCATAAAATGGCAAGAAAATGCTCCCTTCAAGGTGGTCTTGACCTGGCTCACGGAGTAAAATCAGCTCTGCACTATGAGTTTTCGGTGACTCTATGGTACAAGCTTCATAGCATTTTATACTCTAAAAACATATTATCCAACTATATTCTCATGTCTAATAACTAATTTGACCACAAAAATGGCAAGAAAATACTCACTTCAAGGAGTTATTGACCTGCCTCACAAAGCAGAGTCAGCTATGCACTGTGAGTTTTTAGTGACTCGATGGCGCAACCTTCCTAACATTTTTATACTTTGAAAACATGTTATCAAACTATATTCGCAAGTCTAATAACTAATTTGACCATAAAATTGGCAAGAAAATGCGCACTTCAAGGAGTTCTTGACCTGGCTCACGGAGTAGAATCAGCTCCGCACCGTGAGTTTTTAGTGACTCTTTTGTGCAAGCTTCCTGGCATTTTTATACAAAGAAGACATATTCTCCGACTATATTCTCATGTCTAATAACTAATTTAACCATAAAATTGGCAAGAAAATGCTTACTTCAAGGAGTTCTTGACTTGGCTCACAGAGTAGAATCAGCTCTGCACTGTGAGTTTTTAGTTATTCTATGGCGGAAACTTTGTAGCTTTTTTATACTCTAAAAATATGTTCTCCAACAACATACTCATGTCTAATAACTAATTTGAACATAAAAATGGTAGGAAAATGTTCACTTCATGGTGTTCTTGAATTGGCTCAGGGAATAGAATCAGCTCTACACTGTGAGTTTTTAACGACTCAATGGCGCATGCTTTCTAACATTTTTATACTCTGAAAACATGTTCTCCAACTATATTCTCATGTCTAATTACTAATTTGACAATAAAAATGGCAAGAAAATGCTCCATTCAAGGAGGTCTTGACCTGGCTCACGGAGTAGAATCAGCTCTGCACTATGAGTTTTCAGTGACTCTATGGTACAAGCTTCCTAGCATTTTTATACTCTGAAAACATATTCTCCAACTATATTCTCATGTCTAATAACTAATTTGACCATAAAAATAACAAGAGAATACTACTTCAAGGAGTTCTTGACCTGGATCTCAAAGCAGAGTCAGCTATGCACTGTGAGTTTTTAGTGACTAGATGACGCAACCTTCCTATCATTTTTATACTCTGAAAACATGTTCTCAAACTATATTCTCATGTCTAATAACTAATTTGACCATAAAATTAGCAACAAAATGCTCGCTTCAAGGAATTCTTGACCTGGCTCACGGAGTAGAATCAGCTCGGCACGGTGAATTTTTAGTGACTTTTTGGTGCAAGTTTCCTGGCATTTTTATACTCAGAAAACATGATCTCCAACTATATTATCATATCTAATAACTACTTTAACCTTAAAATTTGCAAGAAAATGCTCACTTCAAGGAGTTCTTTACCTGGCTCATGGAGTAGAATCAGTTCTGCAATGTGAGTTTTTAGTTATTCTATGGCGGAAACTTTGTAGCTTTTTTATACTCTGAAAACATGTTATCCAAGAACATACTCCTGTCAAATAACTAATTTGAATATAAAAATGATAAGAAAATGTTCACTTCAAGGAGTTCTTGAGTTGGCTCATGGAGTAGAATCAGCTCTACACTGTGAGTTTTTAGTGACTCTATGGCGCAAGCTTCCTAGCATTTTTATACTCTGAAAACATGTTCTCCAACTATATTCTCATGTATAATTACTAATTTGACCATAAAATGGCAAGAAAATGCTCCCTTCAAGGTGGTCTTGACCTGGCTCACGGAGTAAAATCAGCTCTGCACTATGAGTTTTCGGTGACTCTATGGTACAAGCTTCATAGCATTTTATACTCTAAAAACATATTATCCAACTATATTCTCATGTCTAATAACTAATTTGACCACAAAAATGGCAAGAAAATACTCACTTCAAGGAGTTATTGACCTGCCTCACAAAGCAGAGTCAGCTATGCACTGTGAGTTTTTAGTGACTCGATGGCGCAACCTTCCTAACATTTTTATACTTTGAAAACATGTTATCAAACTATATTCGCAAGTCTAATAACTAATTTGACCATAAAATTGGCAAGAAAATGCGCACTTCAAGGAGTTCTTGACCTGGCTCACGGAGTAGAATCAGCTCCGCACCGTGAGTTTTTAGTGACTCTTTTGTGCAAGCTTCCTGGCATTTTTATACAAAGAAGACATATTCTCCGACTATATTCTCATGTCTAATAACTAATTTAACCATAAAATTGGCAAGAAAATGCTTACTTCAAGGAGTTCTTGACTTGGCTCACAGAGTAGAATCAGCTCTGCACTGTGAGTTTTTAGTTATTCTATGGCGGAAACTTTGTAGCTTTTTTATACTCTAAAAATATGTTCTCCAACAACATACTCATGTCTAATAACTAATTTGAACATAAAAATGGTAGGAAAATGTTCACTTCATGGTGTTCTTGAATTGGCTCAGGGAATAGAATCAGCTCTACACTGTGAGTTTTTAACGACTCAATGGCGCATGCTTTCTAACATTTTTATACTCTGAAAACATGTTCTCCAACTATATTCTCATGTCTAATTACTAATTTGACAATAAAAATGGCAAGAAAATGCTCCATTCAAGGAGGTCTTGACCTGGCTCACGGAGTAGAATCAGCTCTGCACTATGAGTTTTCAGTGACTCTATGGTACAAGCTTCCTAGCATTTTTATACTCTGAAAACATATTCTCCAACTATATTCTCATGTCTAATAACTAATTTGACCATAAAAATAACAAGAGAATACTCACTTCAAGGAGTTCTTGACCTGGATCTCAAAGCAGAGTCAGCTATGCACTGTGAGTTTTTAGTGACTAGATGACGCAACCTTCCTATCATTTTTATACTCTGAAAACATGTTCTCAAACTATATTCTCATGTCTAATAACTAATTTGACCATAAAATTAGCAACAAAATGCTCGCTTCAAGGAATTCTTGACCTGGCTCACGGAGTAGAATCAGCTCGGCACGGTGAATTTTTAGTGACTTTTTGGTGCAAGTTTCCTGGCATTTTTATACTCAGAAAACATGATCTCCAACTATATTATCATATCTAATAACTACTTTAACCTTAAAATTTGCAAGAAAATGCTCACTTCAAGGAGTTCTTTACCTGGCTCATGGAGTAGAATCAGTTCTGCAATGTGAGTTTTTAGTTATTCTATGGCGGAAACTTTGTAGCTTTTTTATACTCTGAAAACATGTTATCCAAGAACATACTCCTGTCAAATAACTAATTTGAATATAAAAATGATAAGAAAATGTTCACTTCAAGGAGTTCTTGAGTTGGCTCATGGAGTAGAATCAGCTCTACACTGTGAGTTTTTAGTGACTCTATGGCGCAAGCTTCCTAGCATTTTTATACTCTGAAAACATGTTCTCCAACTATATTCTCATGTATAATTACTAATTTGACCATAAAATGGCAAGAAAATGCTCCCTTCAAGGTGGTCTTGACCTGGCTCACGGAGTAAAATCAGCTCTGCACTATGAGTTTTCGGTGACTCTATGGTACAAGCTTCATAGCATTTTATACTCTAAAAACATATTATCCAACTATATTCTCATGTCTAATAACTAATTTGACCACAAAAATGGCAAGAAAATACTCACTTCAAGGAGTTATTGACCTGCCTCACAAAGCAGAGTCAGCTATGCACTGTGAGTTTTTAGTGACTCGATGGCGCAACCTTCCTAACATTTTTATACTTTGAAAACATGTTATCAAACTATATTCGCAAGTCTAATAACTAATTTGACCATAAAATTGGCAAGAAAATGCGCACTTCAAGGAGTTCTTGACCTGGCTCACGGAGTAGAATCAGCTCCGCACCGTGAGTTTTTAGTGACTCTTTTGTGCAAGCTTCCTGGCATTTTTATACAAAGAAGACATATTCTCCGACTATATTCTCATGTCTAATAACTAATTTAACCATAAAATTGGCAAGAAAATGCTTACTTCAAGGAGTTCTTGACTTGGCTCACAGAGTAGAATCAGCTCTGCACTGTGAGTTTTTAGTTATTCTATGGCGGAAACTTTGTAGCTTTTTTATACTCTAAAAATATGTTCTCCAACAACATACTCATGTCTAATAACTAATTTGAACATAAAAATGGTAGGAAAATGTTCACTTCATGGTGTTCTTGAATTGGCTCAGGGAATAGAATCAGCTCTACACTGTGAGTTTTTAACGACTCAATGGCGCATGCTTTCTAACATTTTTATACTCTGAAAACATGTTCTCCAACTATATTCTCATGTCTAATTACTAATTTGACAATAAAAATGGCAAGAAAATGCTCCATTCAAGGAGGTCTTGACCTGGCTCACGGAGTAGAATCAGCTCTGCACTATGAGTTTTCAGTGACTCTATGGTACAAGCTTCCTAGCATTTTTATACTCTGAAAACATATTCTCCAACTATATTCTCATGTCTAATAACTAATTTGACCATAAAAATAACAAGAGAATACTCACTTCAAGGAGTTCTTGACCTGGATCTCAAAGCAGAGTCAGCTATGCACTGTGAGTTTTTAGTGACTAGATGGCGCAACCTTCCTATCATTTTTATACTCTGAAAACATGTTCTCAAACTATATTCTCATGTCTAATGACTAATTTGACCATAAAATTAGCTACAAAATGCTCGCTTCAAGGAATTCTTGACCTGGCTCACGGAGTAGAATCAGCTCGGCACTGTGAATTTTTAGTGACTTTTTGGTGCAAGTTTCCTGGCATTTTTATACTCAGAAAACATGATCTCCAACTATATTATCATGTCTAATAACTACTTTAACCTTAAAATTTGGAAGAAAATGCTCACTTCAAGGAGTTCTTTACCTGGCTCATGGAGTAGAATCAGTTATGCAATGTGAGTTTTTATTAATTCTATGGCGGAAACTTTGTAGCTTTTTTATACTCTGAAAACATGTTATCCAAGAACATACTCCTGTCAAATAACTAATTTGAATATAAAAATGTTAAGAAAATGTTCACTTCAAGGAGTTCTTGAGTTGGCTCATGAAGTAGAATCAGCTCTACACTATGAGTTTTTAGTGACTCTATGGCGAAAGCTTCCTAGCATTTTTATACTCTGAAAACATGTTCTCCAACTATATTCTAATGTCTAATTACTAATTTGACCATAAAATGGCAAGAAAATGCTCCCTTCAAGGTGGTCTTGACCTGGCTCACGGAGTAAAATCAGCTCTGCACTATGAGTTTTCAGTGACTCTATTGTACAAGCTTCCTAGCATTTTATACTCTAAAAACATATTATCCAACTATATTCTCATGTCTAATAACTAATTTGACCATAAAAATGGCAAGAAAATACTCACTTCAATGAGTTATTGACCTGGCTCACAAAGCAGAGTCAGCTATGCACTGTGAGTTTTTAGTGACTCGATTGCGCAACCTTCCTAACATTTTTATACTTTGAAAACATGTTCTCAAACTATAATCGCATGTCTAATAACTAATTTGACCATAAAATTGGCAAGAAAATGCTCACTTCAAGGAGTTCTTGACCTGACTCACGGAGTAGAATCAGCTCCGCGCCGTGAGTTTTTAGTGACTCTTTTGTGCAAGCTTCCTGGCATTTTTATGCAAAGAAAACATATTCTCCGACTATATTCTCATGTCTAATATCTAATTTAACCATAAAATTGGCAAGAAAATGATCACTTCAAGGAGTTCTTGACTTGGCTCACACAGTAGAATCAACTCTTCATTATGAGTTTTTAGTTATTCTATGGCGGAAACTTTGTAGCTTTTTTATACTCTGAAAATATGTTCTCCAACAACATACTCATGTCTAATATCTAATTTGAACATAAAAATGGTAGGAAAATGTTCACTTCAAGGTGTTCTTGAATTGGCTCAGGGAATAGAATCAGCTCTACACTGTGAGTTTTTAACGATTCTATGGCGCATGCTTCCTAACAATTTTATACTCTGAAAACATGTTCTCCAACTATATTCTCATGTCTAATTACTAATTTGACAGTAAAAATGGCAAGAAAATGCTCCATTCAAGGTGGTCTTGACATAGCTCACAGAGTAGAATCAACTCTGCACTATGAGTTTTCAGTGACTCTATAGCACAAGCTTCCTAGCATTTTTATACTCTGAAAACATATACTCCAACTATATTCTTATGTCTAATAACAAATTTGACCATAAAAATAACAAGAAAATACTCACTTCAAGGAGTTCTTGACCTGGCTCACAAAGCAGAGTCAGCTATGCACTTTGAGTTTTTAGTGACTCAATGGCGCAACCTTCCTAGCATTTTTATACTCTGAAAACATGTTCTCAAACTATATTCTCATGTCTAATGACTAATTTGACCATAAAATTAGAGACAAAATGCACGCTTCAAGGAATTCTTGACCTGACTCATGGAGTAGAATCAGCTCCCAACTTTGAATTTTTAGTTACTCTTTGGTGCAAACTTCCTGGCATTTTTATACTCAGAAAAAATGATCTCCAACTATATTCTCATGTCTAATAACTAATTTAACCTTAAAATTGGCAAGAAAATGCTCACTTCAAGGAGTTCTTAACCTGGCTCATAGAGTAGAATCAGCTCTGCAATGTGAGTTTTTAGTTATTCTATAGTGGAAACTTTGTATTTTTTAATACTCAGAAAACATGTTCTTCAAGAACATACTCCTGTCAAATAACTAATTTGAACATAAAAATGGTAAGAAAATATTCACTTCAAGGAGTTCTTGAGTTGGCTCATGGAGTAGAATCAGCTCTACACTGTGAGTTTTTAGTAACTCTATGGCGAAAGCTTCCTAGCATTTTTATACTCTGAAAACATGTTCTCCAACTATATTCTCATGTCTAATTACTAATTTGACCATAAAATGGCAAGAAAATGCTCCCTTCAAGGTGGTCTTGTCCTGGCTCACGGAGTAAAATCAGCTCTGCACTATGAGTTTTCAGTGACTCTATGGTACAAGCTTCCTAGCATTTTATACTCTAAAAACATATTATCCAACTATATTCTCATGTCTAATAACTAATTTGACCACAAAAATGGCAAGAAAATACTCACTTCAATGAGTTATTGACCTGGCTCACAAACCAGAGTCAGCTTTGCACTGTGAGTTTTTAGTGACTCGATTGCGCAACATTCCTAACATTTTTATACTTTGAAAACATGTTCTCAAACTATATTCGCATGTCTAATAACTAATTTGACCATAAAATTGACAAGAAAATGCTCACTTCAAGGAGTTCTTGACCTGGCTCATGGAGTAGAATCAGCTCCGCACCGTGAGTTTTTAGTGACTCTTTTGTGCAAGCTTCCTGGCATTTTTATACAAAGAAGACATATTCTCCGACTATATTCTCATGTTTAATAACTAATTTAACCATAAAATTGGCAAGAAAATGCTCACTTCAAGGATTTCTTGACTTTGCTCACAGAGTAGAATCAGTTCTGCACTGTGAGTTTTTAGTTATTCTATGGCGGAAGCTTTGTAGCTTTTTTATACTCTGAAAATATGTTCTCCAACAACATACTCATGTCTAATAACTAATTTAACATAAAAATGGTAGGAAAATGTTCACTTCAAGTTGTTCTTGAATTGGCTCAAGGAATAGAATCAGCTCTACACTGTGAGTTTTTAGTGGCTCTATGGCCCAAGCTTCCTAGCATTTTTATACTTTGAAAACATGTTCTCCAACTATATTCTCATGTCTAATTACTAATTTGACCATAAAATGGCTAGAAAATGCACCATTCAAGGTGGTCTTGACCTGGCTCACGGAGTAAAATCAGCTCTGCACTATGAGTTTTCAGTGACTCTATGGTACAAGCTTCCTAGTATTTTATACTCTAAAAACATATTATCCAACTTTATTCTCATGTCTAATAACTAATTTGACCACAAAAATGGCAAGAAAATACTCACTTCAATGAGTTATTGACCTGACTCACAAAGCAGAGTCAGCTTTGCACTGTGAGTTTTTAGTGACTCGATTGCGCAACCTTCCTAACATTTTTATACTTTGAAAACATGTTCTCAAACTATATTTGCATGTCTAATAACTAATTTGACCATAAAATTGGCAAGAAAATGCTCACTTCAAGGAGCTCTTGACCTGGCTCACGGAGTAGAATCAGCTCCGCACCGTGAGTTTTTAGTGACTCTTTTGTGCAAGCTTCCTGGCATTTTTATACAAAGAAGACATATTCTCCGACTATATTCTCATGTCTAATGACTAATTTAACCATAAAATTGGCAATAAAATGCTCACTTCAAGGAGTTCTTGACTTGGCTCACAGAGTAGAATCAACTCTGCATTGTGACTTTTTAGTTATTCTATGGCGGAAACTTTGTAGCTTTTTTATACTCTTAAAATATGTTCTCCAACAACATACTCATGTCTAATAACTAATTTGATCATAAAAATGGTAGTAAAATGTTCACTTCAGGGTGTTCTTTAATTGGCTCAGGGAATAGAATCAGCTCTACACTGTGAGTTTTTAACGACTCTATGGCGCATGCTTCCTAACATTTTTATACTCTGAAAACATGTTCTCCTACTATATTCTCATGTCTAATTACTAATTTGACCATAAATATGGCAAGAAAATGCTCAATTCAAGGTGGTCTTGACGTGGCTCACAGAGTAGAATCAACTCTGCACTATGAGTTTTCAGTGACTCTATGGTACAAGAAAATACTCACTTCAAGGAGTTCTTGACTTGGCTCACAAAGCAGAGTCAGATATGCACTTTGAGTTTTTAGTGACTCAATGGCGCAATCTTCCTAGCATTTTTATACTCTGAAAACATGTTCTCAAACTATATTCTTATGTCTAGTGACTAATTTGACCATAAAATTTGAAACAAAATGCTCGCTTCAAGGAATTATTGACCTGACTCATGGAGTAGAATCAACTCCCCACTTTGAATTTTTAGTGACTCTTTGGTGCAAACTTCCTGGCATTTTTATACTCAGAAAAAATGATCTCCAACTATATTATCATGTCTAATAACTAATTTAACCTTAAAATTGGCAAGAAAATTCTCACTTCAAGGAGTTCTTAACCTGGCTCATAAAGTAGAATCAGCTCTGCAATGTGAGTTTTTAGTTATTCTATCGTGGAAACTTTGTTGTTTTTTTATACTCTGAAAACATGTTCTTCAAGAACATACTCCTGTCAAATAACTAATTTGAACGTTAAAATGGTAAGAAAATGTTCACTTCAAGGAGTTATTGAATTGGCTCATAGAGTAGAATCAGCTGTACACTGTGAGTTTTTAGTGACTCTATGGCGAAAGCTTCCTAGCATTTTTATACTCTGAAAACATGTTCTCCAACTATATTCTAATGTCTAATTACTAATTTGACCATAAAATGGCAATAAAATGCTCCCTTCAAGGTGGTCTTGACCTGGCTCACGGAGCAAAATCAGCTTTGCACTATGAGTTTTCAGTGACTCTATGGTACAAGCTTCCTAGCATTTTATACTCTAAAAACATATTATCCAACTATATTCTCATGTCTAATAACTAATTTGACCACAAAAATGGCAAGAAAATACTCACTTTAAGGAGTTATTGACCTGGCTCACAAAGCAGAGTCAGCTATGCACGTGAGTTTTTAGTGTCTCGATGGCGCAACCTTCCTAACATTTTTATACTTTGAAAACATGTTCTCAAACTATATTCGCATGTCTAATAACTAATTTGACCATAAAATTGGCAAGAAAATGCTCACTTCAGGGAGTTCTTGACCTGGCTCACGGAGTAGAATCAGCTTCGCACCGTGAGTTTTTAGTGACTTTTGTGCAAGCTTCCTGTCATTTTTATACAAAGAATACATATTCTCCGACTATATTCTCATGTCTAATAACTAATTTAAACATAAAATTGGCATGAAAATGCTCACTTCAAGGAGTTCTTGACTTGGCTCACAGAGTAGAATCATCTCTGCACTGTGAGTTTTTAGTTATTCTATGGCAGAAACTTTGTAGCATTTTTATACTCTGAAAATATGTTCTCCAACAACATAGTCATGTCTAATAACTAATTTGAACATAAAAATGGTAGGAAAATGTTCACTTCATGGTGTTCTTGAATTGGCTCAGGGAATAGAATCAGCTCTACACTGTGAGTTTTTAACGACTCAATGGCGCATGCTTTCTAACATTTTTATACTCTGAAAACATGTTCTCCAACTATATTCTCATGTCTAATTACTAATTTGACCATAAAAATGGCAAGAAAATGCTCCATTCAATATGGTCTTGACCTGGCTCACGGAGTAGAATCAGTTCTGCACTATGAGTTTTCAGTGACTATGGTACAAGATTCTTAGCATTTTTATACTCTGAAAACATATTCTCCAACTATATTCTCATGTCTAAAGACTAATTTGATCATAAAAATAACAAGAGAATACTCACTTCAAGGAGTTCTTGACCTAGCTCACAAAGCAGAGTCAGCTATGCACTGTGAGTTTTTAGTGACTCGATGGCGCAACCTTCCTAGCATTTTTATACTCTGAAAACATGTTCTCAAACTATATTCTCATGTCTAATAACTAATTTGACCATAAAATTGGAAAGAAAATGCTCACTTCAAGGAGTTCTTGACCTGGCTCACGGAGTAGAATCAGCTCCGCACCGTGAGTTTTTAGTGAATCTTTTGTGCAAGCTTCCTGGCATTTTTATACAAAGAAGACATATTCTCCGACTATATTCTCATGTCTAATAACAAATTTAACCATAAAATTGGCAAGAAAATGCTCACTTCAAGGAGTTCTTGACTTGGCTCACAGAGTAGAATCAGCTCTGCATTGTGAGTTTTTAGTTATTCTATGGCGGAAACTTTGTAGTTTTTTTATACTCTGAAAATATGTTCTTCAACAACATACTCATGTCTAATAACTAATTTGAACATAAAAATGGTAGGAAAATGTTCACTTAAAGGTGTTCTTGAATTGGCTCAGGGAATAGAATCAGCTCTACACTGTGAATTTTTAACGACTCTATGGCGCATGCTTCCTAACATTTTTATACTCTGAAAACATGTTCTCCAACTATATTCTCATGTCAAATTATTAATTTGACCATAAAAATGGCAAGAAAATGCTCCATTCAAGGTGGTCTTGACCTGGCTCACGGAGTAGAATCAACTCTGCACTATAAGTTTTCAGTGACTCTATGGTACAAGCTTCCTAGCATTTTTATACTCTGAAAACATATTCTCCAACTATATTCTCATGTCTAATAACAAATTTGACCATAAAAATAACAAGAAAATACTCACTTCAAGGAGTTCTTGACCTGGCTCACAAAACAAAGTCAGCTATGCACTTTGAGTTTTTAGTGACTCGATGGCGCAACCTTCCTAGCATTTTTATATTCTGAAATCATGTTCTCAAACTATATTCTCATGTCTAATAACTAATTCGACCATAGAATTAGCAATAAAATGCTCGCTTCAAGGAATTCTTGACCTGGCTCACGGAGTAGAATCAGCTCCGCACTGTGAATTTTTTGTGACTCTTTGTTGCAAGCTTCCTTGAACTTTTATACTCAGAAAACATGATCTCCAACTATATTCTCATGTCTAATAACTAATTTAACCTTAAAATTGGCAAGAAAATTCTCACTTCAAGGAGTTCTTAACCTGGCTCATAGAGTAGAATCAGTTCTGCAGTGTGAGTTTTTTGTTATTCTATAGCGGAAACTTCGTAGCTCTTTTATACTTTGAAATCATGTTCTCCAAGAACATACTCCTAACAAATAACTAATTTGAACGTAAAAATGGTAAGAAAATGTTCACTTCAAGGAGTTCTTGAGTTGGCTCATGGAGTAGAATCAGCTCTACACTGTGAGTTTTTAGTGACTCTATGGCGCAAGCTTCCTAGGATTTTTATACTCTGAAAACATGTTATCAAACTATATTCTTATTTCTAATTACTAATTTGACCATAAAATGGCCAGAAAATGCTACCTTCAACGTGGTCTTGACCTGGCTAACGGAGCAAAATCAGCTCTGCACTATGCTTTTTCAGTGACTCTATGGTACAAGCTTCCTAGCATGTTATACTCTAAAAACATATTATCCAACTATATACTCATGTATAATAACTAATTTGACCAAAAAAATGGCAAGAAAATACTCACTTCAAGGAGTTATTGACCTGGCTCACAAAGCAGAGTCAGCTATGCACGTGAGTTTTTAGTGACTCGATGGCACAACCTTCCTAACATTTTTATACTTTGAAAACATGTTCTCAAACTATATTCGCATGTCTAATAACTAATTTGGCCATAAAATTGGCAAGAAAATGCTCACTTCAAGGAGTTCTTGACCTGGCTCACGGAGTAGAATCAGCTCCGCTCCGTGAGTTTTTAGTGAATCTTTTTTGCAAGCTTCCTGGCATTTTTATACAAAGAAGACATATTCTCCGACTATATTCTCATGTCTAATAACTAATTTAACCATAAAATTGGCAAGAAAATGCTCACTTCAAGGAGTTCTTGACTTGGCTCGTAGAGTAGAATCAGCTCTGCATTGTGAGTTTTTAGTTATTCTATGGCGGAAACTTTGTAGTTTTTTTATACTTTGAAAATATGTTCTTCAACAACATACTCATGTCTAATAACTAATTTGCACATAAAAATGGTAGGAAAATGTTCACTTCAAGGTGTTTTTGAATTGGCTCAGGGAATAGAATCAGCTCTACACTGTGAGTTTTTAACGACTCTATGGCGCATGCTTCCTATCATTTTTATACTCGGAAAACATGTTCTCCAACTATATTCTCATGTCTAATTACTAATTTGACCATAAAAATGGCAAGAAAATACTCCATTCACGGTGGTCTTGACCTGGCTCACGGAGTAGAATCATCTCTGCACTATAAGTTTTCAGTGACTCTTTGGTACAAGCTTCCTAGCATTTTTATACTCTGAAAATATATTCTCCAACTATATTCTCATGTCTAATAACAAATTTGACCATAAAAATAACAAGAAATGTCACGCCCCGACCCCAGACAGAGCGCGACAACCGCCACGTTAACCATAAATTTCATAGAATGGGTGCACTCCACTCCACAAAGTTTATAGAAAACGTAAGGCTTGCTATCAAGTACCTGTAGACTGAACAACTGATAACAACGGGTACAACACGAGGACATCATCTCATAAAGTATCAACAAGGATTTACAAAGGTACAAAATTCAACGGTGTAACTTAGTTTAAAGAAAATATACATGAACGATATAACATCGCGAAGGTACAAAAAGAACATCAAGGGGGTCACCAAATATAAACTATACAATCTCGCCAATGAATCCGTCAATTTACATAAAAGAGAAAGTACCCAAAACACGGATTGGATGATGAGCAAACGATAGGCAAACCTCCAACCAAAATGATATCAACAGCCTGAAAAGGAAAGAATGATGGGGGGTGAGCAAAACCACTAGCTCAGTGAGGTGATAAGCCGGTCACCCCGACCCTTATACGAAGCATGTACTCCCACTCGCGGTTCATAACATAAAATCCCACAATTCGTCCCACAATAATTATTCTCACTCAGTGTACATATTAATGAAAATAAAAACCTTAGTGAACATTTATGAATAACACAATTAGTTCAAACAACATGTTATCACATAAAAGACGCGTGGGTAGTCAATATCCTCCTCGAACTGAGCTCTCCGTCGAGAGACAGTCCAAGCCCGTCACCGTTACTCTAGATAAAATGCACATTAATATTCTTTCTCAATATGCCAAGTGCTAAAGTTCACAATTCAATATCGACTGAATACTTGAAATGATCAAACATATAAACATATATGACATGCATGTCCCACACAGGTGACGTTGACTGAGCCTATAATAGACTGATCCATCTAACGATCACCCTCCAGAGTATCAGTATTTGGTAAATGGACAGGTGCCTCGTTAGATCTAACTCACGCGGGTTTGCCAATCACGGGCAACTTGGTTGTCACTCTAACTCACCCGAACTGCGACAATTCGGGCTACTTAATCAATGTCGCTCCAACTCACCCGAACCGTGACCAATTCGGGCTACTTAACCTTGGTACCAGGCATACATATGCATGTGCATCATAAGATGAATAACGACTCAAGTTAGAGTCTTAATTGGCACACAAGAATAACCAGAAATCAATAATACTCATAAAATGGCTAACATGACTCTAACCAGAGCAATCGAGCCAATCAGGCTCTTTACCACATAACATAATACCAAATAATTTTCTTATCAATTAACTAAAACTAAAATAAATGCACATTTAACGAGGGTCCACACTTCCCACAAGAGAAGGCGTTCCCGAATTATCAACTCACAAGGAAGTGATTAACTCTCTCCGGAATCTGAAGTCGGTCCCTTGCCCTTCGTCGATGGTTCTTTACCTAGAAAGGAGATGAGCAATTAAAGACAAATTAAATATAACTAACTATTAGCGTTAACATCCCTTTCATTGCTAAAAACAAATCCTAATCGAGTTCGAACGAGTCGATATTAAATAAAAATGGCATGTAACTCTTTAACATCAGTTCCCAATCCCATATAACCGTTTCAATACATTAACTAGACGAAACGATAGAAAATAAGTTTGAATTCGACATAAAAATTCTGAAATTTTCCTGCTAGCGGCAGTTTACGAGAAAAATCATAACTAATTGTAGAATAATCGGATTGAGGTGTTTCAAGTGGCTACGGAAAGCTAACGAGTTCAACTACGTACAGAAATTAAGTTTGCAAAGTTTCGAGGACAATAGCTATCTCGAAATCAGTTCGAACAGTCTACAAATTTCCCACATACCAAAAAGAAAAACCCCACAAAATTACAAAATTATGGAAGAAGGAAGCTTAATTCACACACCACTTACCTCAAAACAACTTAAAAACCACCTAGGATGAGGGTTGTAAGGGAGAATTTGGTCAACAAGGGTTTCTCCTCTTCCTCTCTTCTTTCCCCTCTTTTGCTTTTCTTCTCCCGTTCTTCTCTCTCTTTTTTTTTTAACTTTAGTCTTACTAATTATATATCAGGCCATTTAAGTGGGCTGAAACTTTGGGCCACAAAATAAATAAATAAATAAGTTTGGGCTTTCTAAAAAAATTCTAATTGGGCTTAATTGGGCTGGCCTTTTGGGCCATAAAAATAAATAATTAGGTTTTGGGCTTTCTAACAAAATCTAGTTGGGCTAAGATAGGGCTGGCCTTTTGGGCCATAAAATAAATAAATAGGTTTTGGGCTTTCTAAAAAAAAATCTAGTTGAACTAAGATATTATAAAGTATCCCCTCCTCCAAAAAGTTTCGTCCTCGAAACATAAACGTACCTAGAGATGAAAAGAGATTTGGATGGTGTTGACGCATGACTGACTCTGGTTCCCATGTTTCTTCTTCAATTTGATCACTTCTCCATAGAATTCTCACCATAGGAATGGATTTGTTACGAAGCATTTTCTCTCGGCGATCTACAATTTGAACAGGTTGTACTTCGTACGATAGATTTTCCTTTAATACAACTGGGGGATCTTTGAGCACGTGCGAGGGATCTGGTTCATATTTTCTAAGCATAGAGACATGGAAGACATCGTGAATCTTCGACAATTCCGATGGTAGGTCAAGTCGATACGCGACACGACCAATCCTTTGTACGATCGTAAACGGGCCAATATACCTTGGACTCAACTTTCCTCGACGGCGGAATCGCAACACGCCCTTCCATGGAGAAACTTTCAGAAAAACTTTGTCTCCTTCATTAAACTCCAAATCGCGCCTCCTATTATCTGCGTAACTTTTCTGTCGATCTTGCGCTGCCTTAAGTCTGTCTCGAATAAGTTGTATTTTTGTCTTCGCATCTTCGATAAGCTCTACTTGTTCGATTTGTCTCTCGCCAACCTCATCCCAAAAGAGTGGTGTTCGACACTTTCGGCCATACAGAGCTTCGTACGGGGGCATTCCAATGCTTGAATGATAACTGTTGTTATAAGCGAACTCCACCAAAGTCACGTACTTATCCCAGCTACCTCCCAAATTCAACACCACTGCACGTAACATGTCTTCTAGTGTCTGTATAGTTCTCTCTGACTGTCCATCAGTCTGTGGATGAAACGAGGTACTGAATAGTAATTTTGTACCTAGCGCTTTCTGCAGACTAGGCCAAAAACGGGAAGTGAATCTTGGATCACGGTCAGATATGATTGACACTGGTACTCCGTGCAATCTCACGATCTCATCGACATATAACTTGGCAAGTTTCTCTAAAGATTCGTTGGTATGCACTGGAAGGAAATGTGCCGATTTTGTCAGACGATCGACAATGACCCAAATTGAGTCATGACCCTTTTGGGTTCGAGGTAAACCAGAAACAAAATCCATTGTGACGTTTTCCCATTTCCACTCAGGAATAGGTAGTGGTTGAAGCATACCGGCTGGTTTTTGGTGTTCCGCTTTAATCTGTTGGCATGATAAGCACTTTGATACAAATTCAGTAATGTCCCGTTTCATACCTGGCCACCAATAATGCTCCCGAAGTGTTCTGTACATTTTGGTACTACCAGGATGCATAGCATAGGCTGAAGAATGGGCTTCCTCAAGAATAGCTCTACGAACATCAAGTTCTGATGGAACACAAACACGATTTTTAAAAGTAAGAAGTCCATCATCCCGAATTCGAAATTCGGTTTCTTTTCCTTGATTTAGCTTTACAATCTTCTGTTGTAAATAAACATCGTGTGATTGTCTTTCTCGAATTTGCTCGAACAAGGTAGGTCTAACCTCGAATTTGGCGATTAAGGCAGAATCATTAGACTTTTCACAATCGAGCGAAATGTGTAAAGATTTAAATTGCTCCAACATAGGAAGATAAAAAGATTGAATTGAAGCAAGTGAGGTAGAAGACTTTCTACTCAGAGCATCTGCAACAACGTTCGCCTTGCCAGGATGATAATCGATGACTAAGTCATAGTCACTAATCAACTCCATCCATCGCCTTTGCCTGAGGTTGAGCTCCTTTTGCGTAGTGATATACTTTAAGCTCTTGTGATCAGTGAAAACCCGACAAGTTGCACCATACAGATAGTGCCTCCAGATCTTCAGTGCAAAGACGATTGCAGCCAACTCTAAATCATGTGTAGGATAATTTTCTTCGTTCTTCTTCAATTGCCTTGAAGCGTAGGCAATAACCTTTCCTTCTTGCATGAGAACGCATCCTAATCCTTGTCTCGAGGCGTCGCTATAAATGGTAAATTCTCCAATCGCTGGGTCTGGCAAAGCAAGAATAGGAGCTGAAACGAGTCGTCTTTTCAATTCTTGAAATGCTTCGTCACATTCTTCATTCCATTCAAATTTTACCCCTTTTCGAGTCAATTTAGTCAAAGATGAAGCCAATAACGAAAAGTCTTTGACAAACCGTCGATAATATCCAGCTAATCCCAGAAAACTACGAATCTCTGTCACGTTCTTTGGACGCTCCCAATCTAGTATAGCTTGAATCTTCGCTGGATCGACGTAGATTCCTTCTTTAGAAATGTGATGACCCAAAAAGCTTACCTCGCGAAGCCAAAATTCACACTTCGAGAATTTAGCATAAAGCTGATTTTCTCTGAGAATGTTCAGAGCAATTCTTAGATGCTGAGAATGCTCGTCGTCCGATTTAGAATAAATAAGAATGTCATCAATGAAGATGATGACAAACTTATCTATGTACGGCCGAAAGACCCGATTCATAAGATCCATAAAAGCTGCAGGAGCATTTGTGAGTCCAAAAGGCATAACACAGAATTCAAAATGACCGTATCTGGTTCGAAAAGCAGACTTAGGGATATCAGATTCCCTAATCTTGAGTTGGTGATAACCGGATCGCAAATCAATTTTTGAGAACACAATTGCTCCTTGCAATTGATCAAACAGATCATCGATTCTTGGAAGAGGATATTTGTTCTTGATAGTCACCTTGTTCAATTGACGGTAGTCGACACATAGACGAAGTGATCCATCTTTCTTCTTGACAAAAAGAACTGGAGCACCCCATGGAGATGTGCTAGGTCGTATGAAACCCTTCTCCAATAATTCCCCAAGTTGTGTCTGGAGTTCCTTAAGCTCAGCAGGCGACATTCGATATGGAGTAATCGATATAGGTGTGATTCCAGGAAGTACGTCAATGGAAAAATCAATCTCTCGATTCGGAGGTTGTCCTGGTAAGTCTTCGGGAAAGACATCAGGAAATTCATTCACGATTGGGATGTCATCTAGTTTAGTTTCAGAAAGAGAAGTATCGATGACAAATGCCAAGAATGCCTCACAACCCTTACGCATTAATTTATGCGCAGTCAACATTGAAATAAAAGAGAGGGATCTCGTTTGAAGTTTACCCTCAAAAACAAGTTCTGAGAACCCTGGTCTACGAAAAATAACAAGCTTCTCGTGGCAATCGAGAATTGCATGATGAGAAGAAAGCCAATCCATGCCAAGAATAACATCAAGATCAATCAAAGGCAATGGTATCAATTCAGCCTCTAAAATGACATCTTTGATCTTCAATGGACAACCAAGGAATACCGAATCACGAATTAGACGCTCTCCAAGAGGGGTATGAACGATGATTCCAGGTGACAAATGAGAGATAGGATAATCTAAGATCGCAGTAAGATCATCTCGGATATAAGACCTATCAGAACCTGGGTCAAATAAAGCGTAGACCTGATGGTCTCCCACAAACACATGGCCTAAAGAAGCAATATTAGGTGAGATTGTGATTTAAAAAATTTGAAAAGATAGAATTTCTTACGAATGTTTTATTCGTAATCAAGTGGCATAACAAGGCGGGGTTAGATTTAGCTTGTGAAAATACTCAAATTATAAATTACCTGTCACAACCTTCGGATCTGAGCGAGCCTCTTCTTGGGAAATATGAAATACTCTAGTTTGCTTCCTTCCTTGCATAGGTGATTGAGTACTAGGGCCGCTTGAGGCATCGGGCACTCTGGTAACTGCAGATCGAGTATCTCTGGGTGTAGAATATGTTAGTTTACCACGAAACTGACCAGAACCCTGACTGCTCGTTCCCATAAGCTGAGGACAAGAACTTCGCATATGCCCCGACTGTCGACACTGAAAACATACTTGAGGAGCCTTACAGGGGCCGTCATGATATTTTAGGCAATTCTGGCACTTGCGATTTTCACCAACCGATCCCGAGACATTGCTCCCGCCTCTACTAAACTGCTCCCGAGGTTGAGGAAAACTAATAGATGCCGAACTTGGTGCGCCACGCGAAGATCCCACACCCCTATACACCTTCGATGCATTTCCTGGAAATGCGCTCCCTTGCCTTTTCTTTTGAGATAGTTCTGCAAGCTTATGTCTCGCCTGAACTAAACCTTCTACCCTCAGGGCTTCTTCTACGAGATCGTCAAGACTCTCGTACTTGTCTCCGGACTTGATGCGATCTCGAATATTTAAATTAAGACCATCTTCAAATCTCTTGCATAAGTCTCTCGTCGTATATGACTCAGGAGCGAATTCTCGCAATTCCAGAAATTTGCTTTCGTACTCAACGACCGACATAATGCCTTGAAAGAGGTTGAAGAACTCCTTTCTCTTCTGATCCTTGATGTACTGAGAGAAGTATCGATCTTTGAATCGTTCCACAAAGATAGCCCACGTAATAGTAACCGAAGATGTCTCTTTTAGATTCTGCCACCATCGTCGTGCATCTGGGCCTAACAGTTTGGTCGCAATGACCACACGATAACATTCTTCAATCATCAAGGTGTCAAAGGTCTCTGTAATCTCCTTTAACCATGCCCTCGCTTTAGAAGCATCTCTTGCACCGTCAAATTTCGAAGTCCCCATGTTTTCAACTGCTTTCACCAAATCAGGTATAAAAAGTGCACCTCGAGAAGCAGAACCTCCTAAAGCCATTTCTGGAGTAAAAACTGGTACATTAGATGTAGGTCGAATCGATTCATTAGCACGAAGAACCTCTTCAGTGACAGTCGTAGTTGTATGAGCCGTTGTAGGTGGTGGAACACCATGTATTCGAATGTGATCATAATACAATTGGTACTGCTCGGGTGTCATCATGTGCTCAACCCGCAACTGGGCTCGTGGTTGCTCTACCTGGGAAACTGGCACCCTATGATCAGAATTGATAGGGTCCATAACCGTCGGAGGAATGACATGATCAGAAGAAACATGTCCTCGAGGTCCACGAGGAACAGAAGAGAGTAGAGGACTCGGAGGATCACGAGGAGCGTGTCCTCGACCTCGACCTCGACCTCGACCTCGACGACGAACTGGAGGTGCCATAATGACTGAAAGGAAGAAAGGAAAGAAAATGCAAGGTCAACGTCAAGGCAATACGATACCTTAGGATGACATAGAAACAAAGTTGGACTCATTGGCTTGACACAAAAAGAATGAGAATCATAAAACCAGGCTCTGATACCAAGAAAGTTGTCACGCCCCGACCCCAGACAGAGCGCGACAACCGCCACGTTAACCATAAATTTCATAGAATGGGTGCACTCCACTCCACAAAGTTTATAGAAAACGTAAGGCTTGCTATCAAGTACCTGTAGACTGAACAACTGATAACAACGGGTACAACACGAGGACATCATCTCATAAAGTATCAACAAGGATTTACAAAGGTACAAAATTCAACGGTGTAACTTAGTTTAAAGAAAATATACATGAACGATATAACATCGCGAAGGTACAAAAAGAACATCAAGGGGGTCACCAAATATAAACTATACAATCTCGCCAATGAATCCGTCAATTTACATAAAAGAGAAAGTACCCAAAACACGGATTGGATGATGAGCAAACGATAGGCAAACCTCCAACCAAAATGATATCAACAGCCTGAAAAGGAAAGAATGATGGGGGGTGAGCAAAACCACTAGCTCAGTGAGGTGATAAGCCGGTCACCCCGACCCTTATACGAAGCATGTACTCCCACTCGCGGTTCATAACATAAAATCCCACAATTCGTCCCACAATAATTATTCTCACTCAGTGTACATATTAATGAAAATAAAAACCTTAGTGAACATTTATGAATAACACAATTAGTTCAAACAACATGTTATCACATAAAAGACGCGTGGGTAGTCAATATCCTCCTCGAACTGAGCTCTCCGTCGAGAGACAGTCCAAGCCCGTCACCGTTACTCTAGATAAAATGCACATTAATATTCTTTCTCAATATGCCAAGTGCTAAAGTTCACAATTCAATATCGACTGAATACTTGAAATGATCAAACATATAAACATATATGACATGCATGTCCCACACAGGTGACGTTGACTGAGCCTATAATAGACTGATCCATCTAACGATCACCCTCCAGAGTATCAGTATTTGGTAAATGGACAGGTGCCTCGTTAGATCTAACTCACGCGGGTTTGCCAATCACGGGCAACTTGGTTGTCACTCTAACTCACCCGAACCGCGACAATTCGGGCTACTTAATCAATGTCGCTCCAACTCACCCGAACCGTGACCAATTCGGGCTACTTAACCTTGGTACCAGGCATACATATGCATGTGCATCATAAGATGAATAACGACTCAAGTTAGAGTCTTAATTGGCACACAAGAATAACCAGAAATCAATAATACTCATAAAATGGCTAACATGACTCTAACCAGAGCAATCGAGCCAATCAGGCTCTTTACCACATAACATAATACCAAATAATTTTCTTATCAATTAACTAAAACTAAAATAAATGCACATTTAACGAGGGTCCACACTTCCCACAAGAGAAGGCGTTCCCGAATTATCAACTCACAAGGAAGTGATTAACTCTCTCCGGAATCTGAAGTCGGTCCCTTGCCCTTCGTCGATGGTTCTTTACCTAGAAAGGAGATGAGCAATTAAAGACAAATTAAATATAACTAACTATTAGCGTTAACATCCCTTTCATTGCTAAAAACAAATCCTAATCGAGTTCGAACGAGTCGATATTAAATAAAAATGGCATGTAACTCTTTAACATCAGTTCCCAATCCCATATAACCGTTTCAATACATTAACTAGACGAAACGATAGAAAATAAGTTTGAATTCGACATAAAAATTCTGAAATTTTCCTGCTAGCGGCAGTTTACGAGAAAAATCATAACTAATTGTAGAATAATCGGATTGAGGTGTTTCAAGTGGCTACGGAAAGCTAACGAGTTCAACTACGTACAGAAATTAAGTTTGCAAAGTTTCGAGGACAATAGCTATCTCGAAATCAGTTCGAACAGTCTACAAATTTCCCACATACCAAAAAGAAATACCCCACAAAATTACAAAATTATGGAAGAAGGAAGCTTAATTCACACACCACTTACCTCAAAACAACTTAAAAACCACCTAGGATGAGGGTTGTAAGGGAGAATTTGGTCAACAAGGGTTTCTCCTCTTCCTCTCTTCTTTCCCCTCTTTTGCTTTTCTTCTCCCGTTCTTCTCTCTCTTTTTTTTTTAACTTTAGTCTTACTAATTATATATCAGGCCATTTAAGTGGGCTGAAACTTTGGGCCACAAAATAAATAAATAAATAAGTTTGGGCTTTCTAAAAAAATTCTAATTGGGCTTAATTGGGCTGGCCTTTTGGGCCATAAAAATAAATAATTAGGTTTTGGGCTTTCTAACAAAATCTAGTTGGGCTAAGATAGGGCTGGCCTTTTGGGCCATAAAATAAATAAATAGGTTTTGGGCTTTCTAAAAAAAAATCTAGTTGAACTAAGATATTATAAGAAAATACTCACTTTAAGGAGTTCTTGACCTGGCTCACAAAGCAGAGTCAGCTATGCACTTTGAGTTTTTAGTGACTTGATGGCGCAACCTTCCTAGCATTTTTATATTCTTAAAACATGTTCTCAAACTATATTCTCACGTCTAATAACTAATTTGACCATAAAATTAGCAATAAAATGCTCGCTTCAAGGAATTCTTGACATGACTCACGGAGTAGAATCAGCTCCGCACTGTATATTTTTAGTGACTCTTTGTTGCAAGCTTCCTTGAACTTTTATACTCAGAAAACATGATCTCCAACTATATTCTCATGTCTAATAACTAATTTAACCTTAAAATTGGCAAAAAAATTCTCACTTCAAGGAGTTCTTAACCTGGGTCATAGAGTAGAATCAGTTCTACAATGTGAGTTTTTAGTTATTCTATAGCGGAAACTTTGTAGCTTTTTTATACTTTGAAATCATGTTCTCCAAGAACATACTCCTAACAAATAACTAATTTGAACGTAAAAATGGTAAGAAAATTTTCACTTCAAGGAGTTCTTGAGTTGGCTCATGGAGTAGAATCAGCTCTACACTGTGAGTTTTTAGTGACTCTATGGCGCAAGCTTCCTAGCATTTTTATACTCTGAAAACATGTTATCCAACTATATTCTTATTTCTAATTACTAATTTGACCATAAAATGGCAAGAAAATGCTCCTTTCAAGGTGGTCTTGACCTGGCTCAAGGAGCAAAATCAGCTCTGCACTATGAGTTTTTAGTGACTCTATGGTACAAGCTTCCTAGCATTTTATACTCTAAAAACATATTATCCAACTATATTCTCATGTCTAATAACTAATTTTACCACAAAAATGGCAAGAAAATACTCACTTTAAGGAGTTATTGACCTGGCTCACAAAGCAGAGTCAGCTATGCACGTGAGTTTTTAGTGTCTCGATGGCGCAACCTTCCTAACATTTTTATACTTTGAAAACATGTTCTCAAACTATATTCGCATGTCTAATAACTAATTCGACCATAAAATTGGCAAGAAAATGCTCACTTCAGGGAGTTCTTGACCTGGCTCACGGAGTAGAATCAGCTTCTCACCGTGAGTTTTTAGTGAATCTTTTGTGCAAGCTTCCTGACATTTTTATACAAAGAAGACATATTCTCCGACTATATTCTCATGTCTAATAACTAATTTAACCATAAAATTGGCAAGAAAATGCTCACTTCAAAGAGTTCTTGACTTGGCTCACAGAGTAGAATAAGCTCTGCATTGTGAGTTTTTAGTTATTCTATGGCGGAAACTTTGTAGTTTTTTTATACTCTGAAAATATGTTCTTCAACAACATACTCATGTCTAATAACTAATTTGAACATAAAAATGGTAGGAAAATGTTCACTTCAAGGTGTTCTTGAATTGGCTCAGGGAATAGAATCAGCTCTACACTGTGAGTTTTTAACGACTCTATGGCGCATGCTTCCTAACATTTTTATACTCTGAAAACATGTTCTCCAACTATATTCTCATGTCTAATTACTAATTTGACCATAAAAATGGCAAGAAAATGCTCCATTCAAGGTGGTCTTGACCTGGCTCACGGAGTAGAATCAACTCTGCACTATAAGTTTTCAGTGACTCTATGGTACAAGCTTCCTAGCATTTTTATACTCTGAAAACATATTCTCCGACTATATTCTCATGTCTAATAACAAATTTGACCATAAAAATAACAAGAAAACACTCACTTCAAGGAGTTCTTGACCTGGCTCATAAAGCAGAGTCAGCTATGCACTTTGAGCTTTTAGTGACTCGATGGCGCAACCTTCCTAGCATTTTTATATTCTGAAAACATGTTCTCAAACTATATTCTCATGTCTAATAACTAATTTGACCATAAAATTAGCAATAAAATGCTCGCTTCAAGGAATTCTTGACCTGGCTCACGGAGTAGAATCAGCTCCGCACTGTGAATTTTTAGTGACTCTTTGTTGCAAGCTTCCTTGAACTTTTATACTCAGAAAACACGATCTCCAACTATATTCTCATGTCTAATAACTAATTTAACCTTAAAATTGGCAAGAAAATTCTCACTTCACGGAGTTCTTAACCTGACTCATAGAGTAGAATCAGTTCTGCAATGTGAGTTTTTAGTTATTCTATAGCGGAAACTTTGTAGCTTTTTTATCCTTTGAAATCATGTTCTCCAAGAACATACTCCTAACAAATAACTAATTTGAACGTAAAAATAGGTAAGAAAATGTTCACTTCAAGGAGTTCTTGAGTTGGCTCATGGAGTAGAATCAGCACTACACTGTGTGTTTTTAGTGACTCTATGGCGCAAGCTTCCTAGCATTTTTATACTCTGAAAACATGTTATCCAACTATATTCTTATTTCTAATTACTAATTTGACCATAAAATGGCAAGAAAATGCTCCCTTCAAGGTGGTCTTGACCTGGCTAACGGAGCAAAATCAGCTCTGCACTATGCGTTTTCAGTGACTCTATGGTACAAGCTTCCTAGCATGTTATACTCTAAAAACATATTATCCAACTATATTCTCATGTCTAATAACTAATTTGACCACAAAAATGGCAAGAAAATACTCACTTCAATGAGTTATTGACCTGGCTCACAAAGCAGAGTCAGCTTTGCACTGTGAGTTTTTAGGGACACGATTGCGCAACCTTCCTAACATTTTTATACTTTGAAAACATGTTCTCAAACTATATTCGCATGTCTAATAACTAATTTGACCATAAAATTGGCAAGAAAATGCTCACTTCAAGGAGTTCTTGACCTGGCTCACGGAGTAGAATCAGCTCCGCACCGTAAGTTTTTATTGACTCTTTTGTGCAAGCTTCCTGGCATTTTTATACAAAGAAGACATATTCTCCGACTATATTCTCATGTCTAATAACTAATTTAACCATAAAATTGGCAAGAAAATGCTCACTTCAAGGAGTTTTTGACTTGGCTCACAGAGTAGAATCAACTCTGCATTGTGACTTTTTAGTTATTCTATGGCGGAAACTTTGAAGCTTTTTTATACTTTTAAAATATGTTCTCCAACAACATACTCATGTCTAATAACTAATTTGAACATAAAAATGGTAGGAAAATGTTCACTTCAAGGGGTTCTTGAATTGGCTCAGGGAATAGAATCAGCTCTACACTGTGAGTTTTTAACGACTCTATAGCGCATGCTTCCTAACATTTTTATACACTGAAAACATGTTCTCCTACTATATTCTCATGTCTAACTACTAATTTGACCATAAATATGGCAAGAAAATGCTCAATTCAAGGTGGTCTTGACATGGCTCACAGAGTAGAATCAACTCTGCACTATGAGTTTTCAGTGACTCTATGGTACAAGCTTCCTAGCATTTTTATACTCTGAAAACATATTCTCCAACTATATTCTCATTTCTAATAACAAATTTGACCATAAAAATAACAAGAAAATACTCACTTCAAGGAGTTCTTGACTTGGCTCACAAAGCAGAGTCAGATATGCACTTTGAGTTTTTAGTGACTCAATGGTGCAATCTTCCTAGCATTTTTATACTCTGAAAACATGTTCTCAAACTATATTCTTATGTCTAGTGACTAATTTGACCATAAAATTTGAAACAAAATGCTCGCTTCAAGGAATTATTGACCTGACTCATGGAGTAGAATCAGCTCCCCATTTTGAATTTTTAGTGACTCTTTGGTGCAAACTTCCTGGCATTTTTATACTCTGAAAACATGTTCTCAAACTATATTCTCATGTCTAATAACTAATTTAACCTAAAAATTGGCATGAAAATTCTCACTTCAAGGAATTCTTAACCTGGCTCATAGAGTAGAATCAGTTCTGCAATGTGAGTTTTTAGTTATTCTATAGCGGAAACTTTGTAGCTTTTTTATACTTTGAAATCATGTTCTCCAAGAACATACTCCTAACAAATAACTAATTTGAACGTAAAAATGGTAAGAAAATGTTTACTTCAAGGAGTTCTTGAGTTGGCTCATGGAGTAGAATCAGCTCTACACTGTGAGTTTTTAGTGACTCTATGGCGCAAGCTTCCTAGCATTTTTATACTCTGAAAACATGTTATCCAACTATATTCTTATTTCTAATTACTAATTTGACCATAAAATGGCAAGAAAATGCTCCCTTCAAGGTGGTCTTGACCTGGCTTACGGAGCAAAATCAGCTCTGCACTATGAGTTTTCAGTGACTCTATGGTACAAGCTTCCTAGCATTTTATACTCTAAAAACATATTATCCAACTATATTCTCATGTCTAATAACTAATTTGACCACAAAAATGGCAAGAAAATACTCACTTTAAGGAGTTATTGACATGGCTCACAAAGCAGAGTCAGCTATGCACGTGAGTTTTTAGTGTCTCGATGGCGCAACCTTCCTAACATTTTTATACTTTGAAAACATGTTCTCAAACTATATTCGCATGTCTAATAACTAATTTGACCATAAAATTGGCAAGAAAATGCTCACTTCAGGGAGTTCTTGACCTGGCTCACGGAGTAGAATCAGCTTCGCACCGTGAGTTTTTAGTGAATCTTTTGTGCAAGCTTCCTGACATTTTTATACAAAGAAGACATATTCTTCCGACTATATTCTCATGTCTAATAACTAATTTAACCATAAAATTGGCAAGAAAATGCTCACTTCAAGGAGTTCTTGACTTGGCTCACAGAGTAGAATCAGCTCTGCATTGTGAGTTTTTAGTTATTCTATGGCGGAAACTTTGTAGTTTTTTTATACTCTGAAAATATGTTCTTCAACAACATACTCATGTCTAATAACTAATTTGAACATAAAAATGGTAGGAAAATGTTCACTTCAAGGTGTTCTTGAATTGGCTCAGGGAATAGAATCAGCTCTACACTGTGAGTTTTTAACGACTCTATGGCGCATGCTTCCTAACATTTTTATACTCTGAAAACATGTTCTTCAACTATATTCTCATGTCTAATTACTAATTTGACCATAAAAATGGCAAGAAAATGCTCCATTCAAGGTGGTCTTGACCTGGCTCACGGAGTAGAATCAACTCTGCACTATAAGTTTTCAGTGACTCTATGGTACAAGCTTCCTAGCATTTTTATACTCTGAAAACATATTCTCCGACTATATTCTCATGTCTAATAACAAATTTGACCATAAAAATAACAAGAAAACACTCACTTCAAGGAGTTCTTGACCTGGCTCACAAAGCAGAGTCAGCTATGCACTTTGAGTTTTTAGTGACTCGATGGCGCAACCTTCCTAGCATTTTTATATTCTGAAAACATGTTCTCAAACTATATTCTCATGTCTAATAACTAATTTGACCATAAAATTAGCAATAAAATGCTCGCTTCAAGGAATTCTTGACCTGGCTCACGGAGTAGAATCAGCTCCGCACTGTGAATTTTTAGTGCCTCTTTGTTGCAAGCTTCCATGAACTTTTATACTCAGAAAACACGATCTCCAACAATATTCTCATGTCTAATAACTAATTTAACCTTAAAATTGGCAAGAAAATTCTCACTTCAAGGAGTTCTTAACCTGGCTCATAGAGTAGAATCAGTTCTGCAACGTGAGTTTTTAGTTATTCTATAGCGGAAACTTCGTAGCTCTTTTATACTTTGAAATCATGTTCTCCAAGAACATACTCCTAACAAATAACTAATTTGAACGTAAAAATGGTAAGAAAATGTTCACTTCAAGGAGTTCTTGAGTTGGCTCATGGAGTAGAATCAGCTCTACACTGTGAGTTTTTAGTGACTCTATGGCGCATGCTTCCTAGCATTTTTATACTCTGAAAACATGTTATCCAACTTTATTCTTATTTCTATTTACTAATTTGACCATAAAATGGCAAGAAAATGCTCCCTTCAAGGTGGTCTTGACCTGGCTAAGGAAGCAAAATCAGCTCTGCACTATGCGTTTTCAGTGACTCTATGGTACAAGCTTCCTAGCATGTTATACTCTAAAAACATATTATCCAACTATATTCTCATGTATAATAACTAATTCGACCACAAAAATGGCAAGAAAATACTCACTTCAAGGAGTTATTGACCTGGCTCACAAAGCAGAGTCAGCTATGCACGTGAGTTTTTAGTGACTCGATGGCGCAACCTTCCTAACATTTCTATACTTTGAAAACATGTTCTCAAACTATATTCGCATGTCTAATAACTAATTTGGCCATAAAATTGGCAAGAAAATGCTCACTTTAAGGAGTTCTTGACCTGGCTCACTGAGTAGAATCAGCTCCGCACCGTGAGTTTTTAGTGAATCTTTTGTGAAAGCTTCCTGGCATTTTTATACAAAGAAGACATATTCTCTGACTATATTCTCATGTTTAATAACTAATTTAACCATAAAATTGGCAAGAAAATGCTCACTTCAAGGAGTTCTTGACTTGGCTCACAGAGTAGAATCAGCTCTGCATTGTGAGTTTTTAGTTATTCTATGGCGGAAACTTTGTAGTTTTTTTATACTCTGAAAATATGTTCTTCAACAACATACTCATGTCTAATAACTAATTTGAACATAAAAATGGTAGGAAAATGTTCACTTCAATGTGTTCTTGAATTGGCTCAGGGAATAGAATCAGCTCTACACTGTGAGTTTTTAACGACTCTATGGCGCATGCTTCCTAACATTTTTATACTCTGAAAACATGTTCTCCAACTATATTCTCATGTCTAATTACTAATTTGACCATAAAAATGGCAAGAAAATACTCCATTCAAGGTGGTCTTGACCTGGCTCACGGAGTAGAATCAGTTCTGCACTATGAGTTTTCAGAGACTATGGTACAAGCTTCCTAGCATTTTTATACTCTGAAAACATATTTTCCAACTATATTCTCATGTCTAATAACAAATTTGACCATAAAAATAACAAGAAAATACTCACCTCAAGGAGTTCTTGACCTGGCTCACAAAGCAGAGTCAGCTATGCACTTTGAGTTTTTAGTGACTCGATGGCGCAACCTTCCTAGCATTTTTATATTCTGAAAACATGTTCTCAAACTATATTCTCATGTCTAATAACTAATTTAACCTTAAAATTGGCAAGAAAATTCTCACTTCAAGGAGTTCTTAACCTGGCTCATAGAGTAGAATCAGTTCTGCAATGTGAGTTTTTAGTTATTCTATAGCGGAAACTTTGTAGCTTTTTTATACTTTGAAATCATGTTCTCCAAGAACATACTCCTAACAAATAACTAATTTGAACGTAAAAATAGTAAGAAAATGTTCACTTCAAGGAGTTCTTGAGTTGGCTCATGGAGTAGAATCAGCTCTACACTGTGAGTTTTTAGTGACTCTATGGCGCAAGCTTCCTAGCATTTTTATACTCTGAAAACATGTTATCCAACTATATTCTTATTTCTAATTACTAATTTGACCATAAAATGGCAAGAAAATGCTCCCTTCAAGGTGGTCTTGACCTGGCTAACGGAGCAAAATCAGCTCTGCACTATGCGTTTTCAGTGACTCTATGGTACAAGCTTCCTAGCATGTTAAACTCTAAAAACATATTATCCAACTATATTCTCATGTATAATAACTAATTTGACCACAAAAATGGCAAGAAAATACTCACTTCATGGAGTTATTGACCTGGCTCACAAAGCAGAGTCAGCTATGCACGTGAGTTTTTAGTGACTCGATGGCGCAACCTTCCTAACATTTTTATACTTTGAAAACATGTTCTCAAACTATATTCGCATGTCTAATAACTAATTTGGCCATAAAATTGGCAAGAAAATGCTCACTTCAAGGAGTCCTTGACCTGGCTCACGGAGTAGAATCAGCTCCGCACCGTGAGTTTTTAGAGAATCTTTTGTGCAAGCTTCCTGGCATTTTTATACAAAGAAGACATATTCTCCGACTATATTCTCATGTCTAATAACTAATTTAACCATAAAATTGGCAAGAAAATGCTCACTTCAAGGAGTTCTTGACTTGGCTCACAGAGTAGAATCAGCTCTGCATTGTGAGTTTTTAGTTATTCTATGGCGGAAACTTTGTAGTTTTTTTATACTCTGAAAATATGTTCTTCAACAACATACTCATGTCTAATAACTAATTTGAACATAAAAATGGTAGGAAAATGTTCACTTCAAGGTGTTCTTGAATTGGCTCAGGGAATAGAATCAGCTCTACACAGTGAGTTTTTAACGACTCTATGGCGCTTGCTTCCTAACATTTTTATACTCTGAAAACATGTTCTCCAACTATATTCTCATGTCTAATTACTAATTTGACCATAAAAATGGCAAGAAAATACTCCATTCACGGTGGTCTTGACCTGGCTCACGGAGTAGAATCAACTCTGCACTATAAGTTTTCAGTGACTCTATGGTACAAGCTTCCTAGCATTTTTATACTCTGAAAACATATTCTCCAACTATATTCTCATGTCTAATAACAAATTCGACCATAAAAATAACAAGAAAATACTCACTTCAAGGAGTTCTTGACCTGGCTCACAAAGCAGAGTCAGCTATGCACTTTGAGTTTTTAGTGACTCGATGGCGCAACCTTCCTAGCATTTTTATATTCTGAAAACATGTTCTCAAACTATATTCTCACGTCTAATAACTAATTTGACCATAAAATTAGCAATAAAATGCTCGCTTCAAGGAATTCTTGACATGACTCACGGAGTAGAATCAGCTCCGCACTGTATATTTTTAGTGACTCTTTGTTGCAAGCTTCCTTGAACTTTTATACTCAGAAAACATGATCTCCAACTATATTCTCATGTCTAATAACTAATTTAACCTTAAAATTGGCAAAAAAATTCTCACTTCAAGGAGTTCTTAACCTGGCTCATAGAGTAGAATCAGTTCTACAATGTGAGTTTTTAGTTATTCTATAGCGGAAACTTTGTAGCTTTTTTATACTTTGAAATCATGTTCTCCAAGAACATACTCCTAACAAATAACTAATTTGAACGTAAAAATGGTAAGAAAATTTTCACTTCAAGGAGTTCTTGAGTTGGCTCATGGAGTAGAATCAGCTCTACACTGTGAGTTTTTAGTGACTCTATGGCGCAAGCTTCCTAGCATTTTTATACTCTGAAAACATGTTATCCAACTATATTCTTATTTCTAATTACTAATTTGACCATAAAATGGCAAGAAAATGCTCCCTTCAAGGTGGTCTTGACCTGGCTCAACGGAGCAAAATCAGCTCTGCACTATGAGTTTTCAGTGACTCTATGGTACAAGCTTCCTAGCATTTTATACTCTAAAAACATATTATCCAACTATATTCTCATGTCTAATAACTAATTTGACCACAAAAATGGCAAGAAAATACTCACTTTAAGGAGTTATTGACCTGGCTCACAAAGCAGAGTCAGCTATGCACGTGAGTTTTTAGTGACTCGATGGCGCAACCTTCCTAACATTTTTATACTTTGAAAACATGTTCTCAAACTATATTCGCATGTCTAATAACTAATTTGACCATAAAATTGGCAAGAAAAGGCTCACTTCAAGGAGTTCTTGACCTGGCTCACGGAGTAGAATCAGCTTCGCACCGTGAGTTTTTAGTGAATCTTTTGTGCAAGCTTCCTGGCATTTTTATACAAAGAAGACATATTCTCCGACTATATTCTCATGTCTAATAACTAATTTAACCATAAAATTGGCAAGAAAATGCTCACTTCAAAGAGTTCTTGACTTGGCTCACAGAGTAGAATAAGCTCTGCATTGTGAGTTTTTAGTTATTCTATGGCGGAAACTTTGTAGTTTTTTTATACTCTGAAAATATGTTCTTCAACAACATACTCATGTCTAATAACTAATTTGAACATAAAAATGGTAGGAAAATGTTCACTTCAAGGTGTTCTTGAATTGGCTCAGGGAATATAATCAGCTCTACACTGTGAGTTTTTAACGACTCTATGGCGCATGCTTCCTAACATTTTTATACTCTGAAAACATGTTCTCCAACTATATTCTCATGTCTAATTACTAATTTGACCATAAAAATGGCAAGAAAATGCTCCATTCAAGGTGGTCTTGACCTGGCTCACGGAGTAGAATCAACTCTGCACTATAAGTTTTCAGTGACTCTATGGTACAAGCTTCCTAGCATTTTTATACTCTGAAAACATATTCTCCGACTATATTCTCATGTCTAATAACAAATTTGACCTTAAAAATAACAAGAAAACACTCACTTCAAGGAGTTCTTGAGCTGGCTCATAAAGCAGAGTCAGCTATGCACTTTGAGTTTTTAGTGACTCGATGGCGCAACCTTCCTAGCATTTTTATATTCTGAAAACATGTTCTCAAACTATATTCTCATGTCTAATAACTAATTTGACCATAAAATTAGCAATAAAATGCTCGCTTCAAGGAATTCTTGACCTGGCTCACGGAGTAGAATCAGCTCCGCACTGTGAATTTTTAGTGACTCTTTGTTGCAAGCTTCCTTGAACTTTTATACTCAGAAAACACGATCTCCAACTATATTCTCATGTCTAATAACTAATTTAACCTTAAAATTGGCAAGAAAATTCTCACTTCACGGAGTTCTTAACCTGACTCATAGAGTAGAATCAGTTCTGCAATGTGAGTTTTTAGTTATTCTATAGTGGAAACTTTGTAGCTTTTTTATCCTTTGAAATCATGTTCTCCAAGAACATACTCCTAACAAATAACTAATTTGAACGTAAAAATAGGTAAGAAAATGTTCACTTCAAGGAGTTCTTGAGTTGGCTCATGGAGTAGAATCAGCTCTACACTGTGAGTTTTTAGTGACTCTATGGCGCAAGCTTCCTAGCATTTTTATACTCTGAAAACATGTTATCCAACTATATTCTTATTTCTAATTACTAATTTGACCATAAAATGGCAAGAAAATGCTCCCTTCAAGGTGGTCTTGACCTGGCTAACGGAGCAAAATTAGCTCTGCACTATGCGTTTTCAGTGACTCTATGGTACAAGCTTCCTAGCATGTTATACTCTAAAAACATAT